>CM063498.1:193915142-193945142 GCA_032207245.1 Pardosa pseudoannulata
AATAGACCCATGAGACTAACTGCTCGACACTTTGCAAGCCATATACACCCAAATCCCATCAAGAAAAGCCTCGTAGATAGTGTGCTGTCTGTTGTAAAAAAACTGAAGATGGAACAAAAACTTCGAAGAGAAAAGCGAATTTGGTGCAAGGATTGAGAGGTAGGACTTTGCCTCGATCCTTGTTTAGAAAGTTATCATACAAGACTTCATTTCTAATAAATGTTTCCCACGTCTTTTGCATTTTTAATTAGTATATATGTTTTGCTTTTGTATTTTATAAAATAAACGATAATTTAACCAAGATTAATTTTCAAAATTTAGCTTTATATCATTATTCTTCAATTTCATTACTCTGAACACCTTTTATTTAGGACCTAATTCTGTATTTAAAAAAACTCTTTTGCAAATTGTTTTGTATATTTTAACTTTAAAATGTATATAGATGTCAAATAATTAATTTAAAAAATACGTAGTTTTTGAACCTATTTTGATAAAAAAAAAATACGCGAGAGAGGGTTAATCTTGCATCATAAAACTTCTGCTGATCTTCTAGATTTAATATAAAAATATACTTATAATTTGAAATAAAAATAAATAATTTAGGACATCTGGTACATGTAACTGAAAGGTCGAAATTATCTCATTGAAAACATTCAAATTTTTAATTGTTTTATGGATCTTCGTCTACCAATGATTTCGTAGTTAGTAAATAAAAGATGTAAAGGGTACATTAAAAATTGCATATATTTTTAAATTTTCCTGTGCCGAA
Organism: Pardosa pseudoannulata; assembly: GCA_032207245.1. Lineage (NCBI taxonomy): Eukaryota > Metazoa > Arthropoda > Arachnida > Araneae > Lycosidae > Pardosa > Pardosa pseudoannulata. Next base: position 193,915,912 of record CM063498.1, read on the forward strand.
CCAATTGCTTGAAAATATTGATGCAAAGGAAGTCATACAAAACACATTGTATTACGCTGATTTAGGTTTAAATTAGGATTACATAAAAAAGACTGATTTAATGAAATAACAATGAATGTTATTTACATTTGAAAATGAGACACGCCACGTATATCACTGATAACTTCCCTGTATATAGAAGAACAATAAAAGTAGTATTTAATTATTAGTGAAAATGCAAAATTTCTTAACCCCTTAGCGGACATTGGTTTCGCAGCGAAACCTTCTGTTAAACATTTATTTCTCTAAACTTTAGAGAAATATGATTTTTTTTCAATTTTTTTATGTTTTTGACCTTTAAAACTTATAAATTACAGCACTACATTTAATTTATTTTTTTTCTTTGAAATATATGTATTTATACTTGCTGTTCCTGGAAAGTTAGTAATGAAATTGTTTTTTACTAATGACCCCAAACAAAAGTATCTATTTAAACAACACTTTTAAATTGTTAAATTATTTATTTAATTTGCTTTTTTAAAAAACACTTATTTATTGTTCTTTCAATATAATTAAAATTTTAAATAATATTATGTTCACGCTATACAAGGGAATGGGTTTGACAGTTAACCGCCCTCAATTGGCCCTATGTTATCCTCTAAGGCAAACCCCTCTAAGAATCGCAAAGAAAAACTTTAATATATTTTGCATTTATAAGGGTCGTATATAATAGTTATAAACTAATTTCATTAAATTCAATAGATTTCATGTAGGTGACCTTTAAAGGGTTAAAAAAAGAACATTCAGTGTTAGTAATATTCATAATTTTTCACCAAGTTAAAAAGTTCAACTCCCACCATAATTATGTTTTGGACATCGGTCGTTCTTATACTGGTGCATAGAAATAACAGAATTTCTGATAGTTATTAGTTTTTGGAAGTAATTATAAATTGTACTGTAAAACTTAATTTAAATATAGAATTTTTTGTTTAAGAATGACAGTCTATATTATGACTAAAGTGTGACCATATGTCTACACATAAATTACACTCATATACCTCCAATATCTTGTTTTACTACAAATTTGACTCTTTTCTCTCAAAAGCCTGATTATCTCTTCACTAAGGTCCGCATTTGAAAATATATCTGCTTGTTTGGGCTATTTTTTAACTTAGTCTGGAGGCTTGGATGATAGGTTTAAAATATCTAAACTCCACAGGCCATCATATAGAACAAACTATCCCAATCTCAAGCAATTCAACCTGTCAAACATCTCATATTTGTCTTTGTGGACTACAGTCAGATTTCGATTATTATATGTTTATCTGTAACTTAACATCACTTATGCATTTCAAAAAGCTGCTGTCAGTCAACAAACTGATGCATTTCAAAAAGCATCTTAGTATAAGTAAATAAATAATAGCAATGTCCTCAGCCTTGAGACTCAACACCTGCACTGTTGGTTGACGGGAAAACCAGGAGACGCTGTAGAAGACTGTATGAAAAGAACTGCCATCTGTTAGTCTTCCAGTTAACGTGAATAATGTAAATTAACCTAAGCCGAAATACTGAGTAGTTTCTCCATCTTAACCATCCTTAGTTGATCTTCCACTTGTGTTTTTGTGTAATCCAAAGTGAATTATATTATGTAAATCGCTGTTAGTGTTAGTAACCAAATGTAAAAGGGTAGGGTCCATCATTATAATATCACTCCTTATATTAGCAAGCATCTGTAAAAAGACCATGACAGTGCCCCCAACTAGAGGCAAAAGTAGTGTTGGGAGTCCCTCATCAAATTCATTTGCTACTCTTCATTTACGACGTGTAACTGATTCTCTCTTTTTATCAGCGTAAAACTTTGTCTTTGTAAATACAGACCCATGTTGACCCTCTACTTCCCAGTGTTTCATTATTATTATTATTCGTAATTTTTAAATGAATTGTATCGGTGGGCAAGCTGATAGCATATACTCTTTTGGGTACTCGGTCCGAGTGCTCAAACTATCCCAACCTACAGCCTAGCCCATCAGTCAAGAGATTTGTTTCAATGAGTATGTAATAGCAAAGAGAAAGAAAAATTAAGAACTAAAATATTTGAAAGGGAAGATAATAACTTATTCGTGAGCTCATTGAACAAAATAAGTAGAATGAGAGAGTTTAAGGATAGGAAAACACAATATTTTTGGTGCTCCACACAACGTGGAGTCGTTCACAACGGAGACTCAATCGGGAAAGGGTAGTTTTGACAAATCCTGAGATTAGAAATTGATTGTAACTGCCAGTGAGAGTTTAGGATAACAACCAATTAAAGTTTTTCTGGCCTAAAATTTGTAAAATTATAAATTTTATCCCAACTTTACTTTTTTGTTGGTAGATATGCTTTATTTTTTTTTACATTTTATGAAATATTTTTATATTAATACTTCTTTTATTATGACCTAAAAAGTTACGTAAATGAACAATGCCTAAAATTTCTAAAGTTATAAATTCTATCCAAACTTTACTTTTTTGTTGGTAGATATGCTTTATTTATTTTTATTTTTATTTTTTACATTTTATGAAATATTTTTATATTAATACTTCTTTTATTATGTCCTAAAAAGCTACTTAACCTTAAATTTATATAAACAGTAATTTTGAATTCAACATGTTTAAATTATTGATTTGGCAGAAAAGTTTTCTTTTCTATGGAACTACCTCTATTGAAAGCAAACAAAAAATGAGTACATTTCTAAGAATACTGAATCTGAAATTACATCAAAATGAATCTTTGGCCATTTAATTCAGTTTTTAAAGTTAATAGTTCATTTTTTTATCTTGATTTAAAATAGAAAATCTCTTTTATAATATTTTTTAAACTCTTCCTACCTCGTGTTTTGCAATATTTCAGTGGAAATCCCAGATTATTTGGCAGCATTTTTTAAAAGGCCCACATATTAGCAATGCCATGAAAATAAATATATTTCTTACTCAATGAGTCTTTAAATTACAATTTCATTTAATCGAAACATTTTCTGTTGATATATTTCATTTCCTAAAGGAATTTCAAAAATTTTTATCTCAGCAAAAGTGTATCATTAAAATGCAAATAAAAGAATTCTTTCAGAGTGAAGACATATTTAGAAAAATGTCATGGCTCTGTAGAAGAGAATAAAGCTACAAAAATCCGTTGCGAGGAATTCATATGCTTTGAACACATATCAAATTTTTTCAAACATGTTTTGGATATGTTTTAATTTATTTAATAACCTGAAATGAGTTGAAAAAATATTAAGACAACTAGATTTGAAATCAAAGGGGAAAACATATAAAACTCTTGAAAAATTAATTAATGTGAAAATATGCTGCCAATTTGATATTTTATGTAAAGGTAATAAAGGGTTGTTTCTCATTTTTCCTTTGATGAAATATTTTTATAAATAATAAAGTAAGATAAATACTGGTTTTTTTAAATGATATAAATATATATCAATTTGTAACATGTTACTTTTAAATCCGCATGGTTACTTTGAGTAGATAATTTATATTGAAAATGTGAAAAATTACGTTAAAATATGATTTTTTCCCCTCAAAAGTGAAATTCGGTTTTTGCTTCAAAATAAAATGAAATTTTGTTTTCTTGAATGAATATTCTATAAGAGTACAATTTAATTTTTTTATTTTATATCTTTATTTTAAAACACAAAAATAATATTTTACAATTTGATGTTTTCTGTATGAATGAGTTGATTTAAAATTGCTTTTCAATTATTGTCTTTAGGGAATTTAATAATGCTTTTTACTCTATACATCTCATATTACAAAAATTGTCAAAAATTTGTATAAAAAAAAGGCAGATTTTTTTTAAACATAAAGCAGTAACGTCACCAGAATTTTCTTACAGGAGAAGTATGAGTCTTAATCTATAGTACAGTGAGTTTTCAATCTAAAAATATAATTCCCTAAACACACATACATACATAAACCTTATACATGAATAAATAGTTTTGCATGCAATTATAAAACCACTTAAAACAAATCAGCAACGCTCTACGTCATTTCATTTTATCTTCAAAAATGCATTTGAATCCATACTTTCTAATTCATGCTCTAAGTTTTTACCTAGTTTAAATTCGCCTGGTAAGTACTAAACTATATTTAAATTAACTAGTAGTTAACTAAACTCTAATATTCATTACACAAATTTAAACTAAATTTCTTTTACGAATAACCAGGAAAAAAAGTGAGAAATTTTTACTTTTACAAATACTTTTTTTTTACTTTTATCATCTTACATACCTTATATTATAACAAAAGTTGAAAACAGTTTGGCTTTATCTGGAATTAAAAAACTAAAGTTTTGAAGTAATAAACAAATTTTTCTAGATCTAGATCAATTTGTCAATCCATAGCACGGTGAGCTTTCAATCGCAAACAGAATTCTTTAAACACACATTCATAAGATTTATGCATGCATCCATAGTTTTGCATGCAAGTATAAATACGTCTTGAAACAAATCAGCAACGCTATACGTTATTTCATTGTATTTTAAAAAATGCATTTGAATTCACACTGAGTGTTTTACTTCATGCTCTAAGTTTTTACCTAGTTTAAATTTGCCTTATAAATACTAAAACATATTTAATTTACGCTCTAGTATTCATTAGACAAATTTAAAGTAAACTACTTTTACGAATAACCGGAAAAACGAGAAATTTATATTTTGACATATACTTTTTTTTTTTACTATCTTACATACCTTATATTACAACAAAAGTTGAAAACATTAGGGCTTTATCTGGAATTAAAAAACTACAGTTTTGAAGTAATAAACTAATTTCTCTAGCTCTAGGTCATTTTGTTAATCCACAGTACAATGAACTTTCAATCGCAAACAGTATTAATTAAACACACATACATCCATAAACTTTATACATGCGTCCATAGTTTTGCATGAAGTATAAATACGTCTTGAATCAAATCAGCAACGCTATACGTTATTTCATTGTATCTTCAAAAATGCATTTGAATTCACACTGAGTGTTTTACTTCATGCTCTAAGTTTTTACCTAGTTTAAATTTGCCTGATAAATACTAAAAACATATTTAATTTACACCCTAGTACTCATTTGACAAATTTAAAGTGAACTACTTTTACGAATAACCAGGAAAAAATGAGAAATTTATATATATATATATATATATATATATATATATATATATATATATATATATATTGCTTTTACCATCTTACATACCTTATATTACAACAAAAGTGGCAAACAGTATGACTTTATCTGGAATGGAAATCTACAGTTTTGAAGTAATAAACCAATTTTTCTAACTCTAGGTCATTTTGTTTATACATAGTACAGTGAGCTTTCAATAGTAAACAGCAATTCATTAAACACACATAAGCTTTATACATGCATCCATAGTTTTGCATACAAGTATAAATACGTCTTGAAACAAATCAGCAACGCTATGCGTTATTTCATTGTATCTTCAAAAATGCATTTGATTTCACACTGTGTATTATACCTCTTGCTGTAAGTTTTTACCTAGTTTGAATGTGCCTGGTAAATACTAAAAACATATTTAATTTGTGTTCTATTATTCATTAGAAAAAATTAAACTAATCTACTTTTACGAATAACCAGGGAAAATAATGAGAAATTTTTATTTTGACATATACTTTTATTTTGCATTTACTATCTTACATACCTTGTATTACAACAAAATTTAAAATCAGTATGGCTTTATCTGGATTTAAAAAACTGCAGTTTTGAAGTAATAATCTAATCTTTCTAGCTCAAAGTCATATTGCTAATGCATATTACAATGAGCTTTTAATCTCAAAAAGAGTTCGTTAAAACACACATACATACATGTGCTTTGTACATGCATCTATAGTTTTGCATGCAAGTGTAAATATGTCTTAAAACAAATCAGCAAAGCTATACGTCATTTCATTGTATCTTCATAAATGCATTTTGGTCCACACTGAGTCTTTTAATTCATGCTTTTACCTAGTTTGAATTTGCCTGGTATAGTCTAAAACATATTAAATTTATGCTCTAGTATTTGCCAAGAAAACTTAAACTAAAATACTTTCACGAATACCTAGGGAAAAAATGCTGAGAAATTTATATTTTGACATATCCTTTTTTTTACTTTTACCATCTTACATACCTTATATTACAACAAAATTTGAGTTCAGTATGGCTTTAACTGGAGTTAAAAAACTAGTTTTGAAGTAATAAACTAATTTTTCTAGCTCCAGGTCATTTTGTTAATCCATAGTAAAATAAGCTTTCAATCTCATAAAGAGTTCCTGAAACACACATACATACATAAGCTTTATACATGCATCCATAGTTTTGCATGCAAGTGTAAATACGTCTTAAAAGAAATCAGCAATCCTATACGTCAATTCATTTCATCTTAAAAATGAATTTGAATTTACATTTAGTCTTTGAATTCATGCTCTAATTTTTTACCTAATTTAAATGTATTGGTAAAAACTAAACCCATTTAATTTATGCTCTAGTGTTTACCAGACAAATTTAAACAAAACTTCTTTTACGAATAGCCAAGAATAAAATGGTGAGAAATTTTCCTTTACCATCTTACATACCTTGTATGAGAACACAATTTGAAAACCGTAGGGCATAGTCTGGAGTTAATAAAATAATTTTTTTTTACCTCTAGGTCATTTTGTGGAAAACATCACCATTTATAATAATGTCTCTATGAAATGCTAAGTTTGTAAACGTCTTATGATCAGTACTGCTGCAAAGAAACGTTATTAATCTTTTCATAGTTGAAAACTTTCTTTCAATACTTGCAGTGGAAACTAAGTCTGTACAGAAATTTCAATAAGTTTGAAAATCTTGTAATGCATACATTGAAAATTTTTCAGAGATATTTAGTGTTGCCGGAAACTTACAACTTGAAATTATGATAGAAACTTCTATAAATGTGAAAAATTGAAATTATATTTTTATAACTGTACTTTCAGTAAAGAAAAGTCGATATTCAGATTTTACCTATGTAAAAGCTTTATATATTGTATAAAAATCAGATGTGTACGCATAGGTATAGGTACTATATTATGTATATATATATATATATATATATATATATATATATATATGTGTGTGTGTGTGTGTGTGTGTGTGTGTGTGTGTGGAGGGGAAAAACACACCCTCGAGTGGAATTATACAGAGTAAAGAAGCTAACGAGGATGTAGACGTATTAATTTGCTTAGGTAACAACGCCAAAAACGTTTTAAGAGGGAACTCAGGCTGATAACATCCTCCACGCTTGTAGTGGCAAAATATATGAGAATAAATAATATTTAAGAGGCATAGTCTTGGACAGAAGGATTACAATAAAGAAGTTATTATATATGAAATAAAAAGTGTCTTCCATGCCTTAACCCCTAGTCCTTGTCATATATATATATATATATATATATATATATATATATATATATATATATATATATATATATATATATATATATATATATATATATATATATATGACATATATATATATATATATATATATATATTATTGCTTTGAGAGAATCAGAGTTGAACATTCTTTTCCAAATTTAAACTTAATTTTGTAATAAATAGGCATCCTAATAATTACAAATTTAATTACAACGTCCGATCAAATGTAAATGATAGGTTTTCTGTAATGAAATGTAACATTTCATGTTATGTTTTTCAATGGAGCTAGAGTAGTTAATCAAAATAATTTTAAACAATTAGACCAATTTACACTAAGTGTATCCATTTCCAAGTAAGCTAGAAAATGCCCCAGTAGCTATAAACGCCGGAGTAGTAAACTATGAAAGGAGTGACCAGAAATCCCAGAGGATCGAAGATTCAAACGTATCGCCTGATTATATGTAAGGAGTATGCTTTTTGGGTGGTTCATTAGACTGCTCTAGGAAAGTGCCCAGTGGTCATTTACAGAGCTCGCTACCCTGTGATTACTTGTTACGGAAAGAATTTATTTTCCTGAAAGCAGTATTTGGGGTTAATTTGCGCCAGAAAAAATAGATACTAAAGGAAATAGACAAGTTTAATGAGCCCACTAACGCTAGTAGTTTCATGCATCTAGAAGACTATTCGGTATTTAATTTAGTATTATAAGGTTAATTCATTAGATCGCTAATAGGGTAAATATTTTTTCCACCTAAATTAAGATGCATGCAAAATTTATGTATGGGAAACATGTTAATATTTTATTTCCCAAATCAAATTTTATGTTTTCTTAGAAATGCAAAATTTTCGTCTGTAGTTTAATTCCTTTAGAACATCCGTAAGTTCAGTGGCGTTGGGCTAGCTCTTCGCACTCCCACGACACAGGTCCGAGGTTCGATCCCCCTGGTCTGGGCAAACAGAGCTTTTCATCACTTCAGTGGGTAGATGAACTGAGTACCAAGCGTGCTTGGGAACTAAGCACTGGGGGTTCCGAGTAAGATTGACCACCTAATTGGAACATATTGTAGCATCACGCTACTGGGAAACTTTTAATGTTTATTTGTTTGTGTATTATGGCTCGCTCTGACGTCAGTCAAACGTGTTCTTTGCTATCTGGGGGGTACCCATGCCTCCATTCTCTCCTCCCTAACCTCTCCTCGAGAAAAGACAGAGAGGGATGTGGGGATTTTTCGAGTGACGTCACGAGGGCCAAGCGTCGTTTTGTGTGGGAAAGGACGCTGAGGGTTGTTGTCCGGCAGGGTAGGATGAATGAGCAGTGCGAGTATGTAAATGATGTAAATAGTTGTATATACCAGAATAAATTCTTCTTTCATCTCCACATCGCTTGTGTTCGATGTGCCATCCTCATGAGGCCTATCAAGAACCCTGCTCGACTATAACGCTACCAAAATTACCTGTTTTACAGCTCTGACGTTACAATATGCTTTGCACTTCAGGGCCCTTGGTCAAGTAAACGGAGATTGTAACCGTAGACCTTGGCCCCCTAGGGGGTGTTGCGCCTTTGAGTTCAGTATTTTTAGAACATCCGTAAATACGTATTTTTCCCAAGATGATATATTTTATTAAATATTATAAGGTTAAAACATTAGTTTGTCAATATACTAATTTTTTTATTTGAAAACTGAAACATACAAAATTTAAGTATCATAAATGTGTTTATATGCAGCCTCCCAAAGAAAATACTGTTTCCTTAAAAATACAAAACTTTATTGTGTCTTTTCATTCCCCTAGACTAATCGTAATTCGTATTCTTTTTTAAAAATGAACTATCAAAAGTCAAATTCAGAATATCAACAATAATTCCAGTCAAACATTATGCAGGAAATTTGACAAAAAAATTCCATAAATTTTGGAATTTTGTCTGATTTTCTGAAATAAAGCAAATTGTATGAGATATGTAGAAAGTTCTAAATAAAATGAAAAGTTCACACACATACATATATCTATACACTTATATGCATGTATATATATTTACACACATAACTATACATAGAATATAAATATATATGTATCCATATAGTATATGTGTATATACATGTGTGTTTCTATGTGTATACATATGTGTGTGTTTGTTTCGAGTGGTTAAAAAGGCTTAAATTTTATTTTCTTGAAATAGTACATAGAAAAAGAATAATTATGAAGCACGTAAAATATCCTGAAAAGTATGTCAAAAATGTGACTCTGGTAAACAAGTGGATACTTGTTTCCCTAGATAACAAGATACTTTGTTTACTTAGAAATTTTTAACTTTTGTACTTATCTTGATTCCTCTAGAGAGTGACTTCATATTTCTCATTCAAAACGCTTTTAACATGTGTTAAATTCATATTATCCTTAGTTATTTAGTCATTAGTAATGTTTCGTTAATTTTAGGAATTTTTCTTTTTTAGTCGCTATTAAAATGTTAATAATTTTAATAAATTTAGAATAACATGTTATTCTCCGTTTATATCTAGAAATATTAACGGTTTGTTATTCGCCATTCATCTGTTAGAAGTATGGTTTTTATCTTGAATATGTTTGTTAGGAAAATTTATTGCAGTGTATGAGAGTAGATTTAATACAAATGATTACAATTAGGATGTAAATTTCCAGAAATTAGACTGGAACACTTGTTAAAAGATCAAACAGTTTGCACATTATTGGGAGTATCCACGTGCATGAGGGTAGAGTAAAAATTGTAACATTTATTTTTTTAAAATATGCATTAGGCCCTACGGACTTCAGAAAATGTTCTCCTTACTTGTACATTTCTGCAATGTGGACGCATATTCACCACAGAGTGTGAGTTATTTAAAAATTGATCCAGAATCCATGTTTAAATCCTAGGTCATATAGCTTTATGTGTTATTGAAACTTAAGAATCTTTGATCAGGGTTATCCAAGTTTTAATTCAAGAATCACAATTCTTGAATTCCAGAAACTATATCTCTTGAATTATTATTTAATACTTCAAATCTTACATACCCTCTATGGAATTATTTTTGTTCGGAAGATTCATAATAGATTAAGAACTATTCTCTAATATTCTTTTATATTTAAAAAAAAGTGTGTGTGTGTACATAACTATACATATATGTAATGATATTTATAACACTTTCGGTTGAGATTCTTTTTTTCCGGTAATGTCTTTATGAAAACCCTATCGAATATTCTCAAATGTTCCCTAGTAAATGCCTTTCGGTTACATATCCAAAAGTTCTGAAGCTTCAGTTCTAACATACACATAAATTCTAGTGATCGCTAAGTGGTTGGCACGAATAACTATAAAAGCAAATGTATGATATTTGAAAACAGTTTCGGCAAGGTATTTTCGAGTTTTCAGGCAGTTTCGGTAGTTTCAACATGAATAAACTATGTTTTGAGATTCCAATGTCTTCATTTCATTGTCATTTCTCCTCTATATATCACTCAGCAAACCTGGTTATTCAATTAAAAGGACAATTTAACGGACTCCAAATAAAAATGATCTCCAAGTGAAAAGGAGATACACGTTGTCGAACGCAGATTTTTCTAGAGATATTTTCCCACACATGTTAGCCCAGGTGTTACGGGTCTTGTAAAAGAACTTCATGCTAGCTGACCCCTCCGTTTGTCATGTCCCTATGATGAAGTGGGAACCCGTCTACCAAGTCTACTTACAGATCTTTAGTTAAACCCGAATTATCACGGAATTTTCCCAAAAACCCGAATTTCTCGGAATTTTCCCCAAAACAACCCGAATTATCTCGGAATTATTCCCCAAAAACACCCGAATTTCTCGAATTTTTCCCCCCAAAAACCCGAATTTCTTTCTCGGAATTTCCCCAAAAAACCCGAATTTCTCGGAATTTTCCCAAAAAACCCAAATTCTCGAATTTTTCCCCAAAAACCCCGAAATTTCTTTCTCGGGAATTTTTCCCCAAAAACCCGAAATTTTCTGCGGAATTTTTCCCCCAAAACCCAAATTTTTCCCAAAAACCCGAAATAACTCAGTGGAATTTTTCCCCAAAAACCCGAAATTCTCGGAATTTTCACAAAAACCCGAAATTCTCGGAATCTTCCCCAAAACCCGAAATTCTCGGAATCTTCCCAAAAACCCGAAATTCTCGGAATCTTCCCAAAAACCCGAAATTCTCGGAATCTTCCCAAAAAAACCCGCAGATAATTTCGGAAACTTTTCCCAAAAACCCCGATTTCTCGGAAATTTTCCCAACAAAACCCCGAAATTACTCGGAATTTTCCCAAAAACCCGAAATTCTCGGAATTTTCCCATAAACCCGAAATTCTCGGAATTTTCCAAAAACACCGAAATTTCTCGGGAATTTTCCCAAAAACCCGAAAATTTCTCGGGAATTTCCCAAAAAACCCGAAATTTCTAAGGAAATTTCCCAAAAAAAACCCGGAAATTTCTCGGAATTTTCACAAAAAAACCCGGAAATTCTCGGAGTTTTCCCCAAAAACCACGAAATTCTCTCGAGTTTTCCCCAAATAACCCGATAATTCTCGGAATTTTCCCAATAAACCCGATATTTCTCGGGAAATTCCCCAAAAAACCGAATTTCTCTCGGAAATTTCCCCATTAACCCGAATTTCTCGGAATTTCCCCACACAAACCCGAATTTCTCGGAATTTCCCCTAAAAAACCCGAATTTCTCGGAATTTACCCCCAAAAACACCGAATATTCTCCGGAATTTTCCCCCAAAAACCCGAATTTCTCGGAATTTTCCCAAAAACCCGAATTTCTCGGAATTTTCCCCAAAAAACCACGAAATTTCTCGGAATTTTTCCCCAAAAAAAACCCCGAAATTTCTCGGAATTTTCCCCAAAATACCCGAATTTCTCGGAAATTTCCCCAAAAACCCGAAATTCTCTCAGGAACTTTTTCCCCAAAAAACCGATACTTCTCGGAATTTCTCGAATTTCCCCAAAAACCCCGAAATTTCTCGGAATTTCCCAAACCAACCCGAAAATTTCTCGCGGAATTTCCCCAAAAACCCGAAACCGAGAATTTCTCGGCAATTTTCCCCAAAAAACCCGAATTTCTCGGGAATTTTCCCCCAATACCCGAATCCCGGAATTTCTCAGGAATTTCACCCAAAAACCCGAAATTTCTCGGTATATTCCCCAAAAAACCCGAATTTTCTTCGGAATTTCCCTAAAATTGCCCGAAATTCTCGGAATTTCTCGGAATTTCCCCAAAAACCCGAAATTTCTCGGAATTTTCCCCAAAAAACCCGAATTTCTCGGAATTCATCCCCAAAAACCCGAAATTCTCGGAATTTTCCCAAAAACCCGAAATTCTCGGAATTTTCCCAAAAACCCGAAATTCTCCCAAAAACCCGAAATTCTCCCAAAAACCTCGGAATTTTCCCAAAAACCTCGGAAATTCTCGGAATTTTTCCCACAAATAACCTCGAATATTCTCGGACATCGGGTATTTTCCCAAAAACACGATATTTCTCGGAATTTTCCGAAAAAACCCGAAAATTCTCGGAATTTTCCCAAAAACCCGAAATTCTCAGGAAATTTTCCCCAAAAAAAACCCGGAAATTCTCGGAAATTTTCCCCAAATAATAAAACCCGAAATTCTCGGAAATTTTCCCAAATAAAAAAACCCGTAATTCTCGGAATTTTCACAAAAAACCCGAAATTTTCTCGGGAATTTTCCACAAAAAACCCCGAATTTCTCGGAAATGTTCCACAAAAAACCCGAATTTCTCGGAATTTTCCCCAAAAAAAAAAAACCCGAATTTCTCGGTCTTTTCCCCAAAAAACCCGAAATTCTCGGAATTTTCCCAAAACCCCGAAATTTTCCCAAAAACCCGAAATTTCCCCAAAAACCCGAAATTCTCGGAATTTTCCCAAAAACCCGAAATTCTCGGAATTTCCCCAAAAACCCGAAATTCTCGGAATCTTCCCAAAAACCCGAAATTCTCGGAATCTTTCCAAAAACCCGAAATTCTCGGAATTTTCCCAAAAACCCGAAATTCTCGGAATTTCCCCAAAAACCCGAAATTCTCGGAATTTTCCCAAAAACCCGAAATTCTCATAACTTTCCCCAAAAATCCAAAATTTTCGGAATTTTCCCCAAAAACCCGTAATTCTCGGAATTTTCCCAAAAAAAACCCGATTTCTCGGAATTTTTCCCCAAAATCCCGAATTTCTCGATTTTCCCCAAAAACCCGAAATTCTCGGAATCTTCCCAAAAACCTGAAATTCTCGGAATCTTTCCAAAAACCCGAAATTCTCGGAATTTTCCCAAAAACCCGAAATTCTCGGAATTTTCCCAAAAACCCGAAATTCTCGGAATTTTCCCAAAAACCCGAAATTCTCGGAATTTTCCCATAAACCCGAAATTCTCGGAATTTTCCCAAAAACCCGAAATTCTCGGAATTTCCCCAAAAACCCGAAATTCTCGGAATTTCCCCAAAAACCCGAAATTCTCGGAATTTTCCCCAAAAACCCGAAATTATCGGAATTTTCCCAAAAACACGAATTCTCGGAATTTTCCCCAAAAACACGAATTTCTCGGAATTTTCCCCAAAAACACGAATTTCTCGGAATTTCCCCAAAAACCCGAATTTCTCGGAATTTCCCCAAAAACCCGAAATTCTCGGAATTTTCCCAAAAAACCGAAAGTTTCGGAATTTTCCCAAAAACACGAAATTCTCGGAATTTTCCCCAAAAACACGAAATTCTCGGAATTTTCCCCAAAAACACGAATTTCTCGGAATTTTCCCCAAAAACACGAATTTCTCGGAATTTTCCCCAAAAACACGAATTTCTCGGAATTTTCCCCAAAAACACGAAATTCTCGGAATTTTCCCCAAAAACACGAATTTCTCGGAATTTTCCCCAAAAACCCGAATTTCTCGGAATTTTCCCCAAAAACCCGAATTTCTCGGAATTTCCCCAAAAACCCGAAATTTCTCGGAATTTCCCCAAAACCCGAAATTCTCGGAATTTTCCCCAAAAACACGAATTTCTCGGAATTTTCCCCAAAAACACGAATTTCTCGGAATTTTCCCCAAAAACACGAATTTCTCGGAATTTTCCCCAAAAACACGAATTTCTCGGAATTTTCCCCAAAAACACGAATTTCTCGGAATTTTCCCCAAAAACACGAATTTCTCGGAATTTTCCCCAAAAACCCGAATTTCTCGGAATTTTCCCCAAAAACCCGAAATTCTCGGAATTTTCCCCAAAAACACGAATTTCTCGGAATTTTCCCCAAAAACACGAATTTCTCGGAATTTTCCCCAAAAACACGAATTTCTCGGAATTTTCCCCAAAAACCCGAATTTCTCGGAATTTTCCCCAAAAACCCGAAATTCTCGGAATTTCCCCAAAAACCCGAAATTCTCGGAATTTTCCCCAAAAACCCGAAATTCTCGGAATTTTCCCCAAAAACCCGAAATTCTCGGAATTTTCCCCAAAAACACGAATTTCTCGGAATTTTCCCCAAAAACCCGAAATTCTCGGAATTTTCCCCAAAAACCCGAAATTCTCGGAATTTTCCCAAAAACCCGAAATTCTCGGAATTTTCCCAAAAACCCGAAATTCTCGGAATTTTCCCAAAAACCCGAAATTCTCGGAATTTTCCCCAAAAACCCGAAATTCTCGGAATTTTCCCAAAAACCCGAAATTCTCGGAATTTCCCCAAAAACCCGAAATTCTCGGAATTTCCCCAAAAACCCGAAATTCTCGGAATTTCCCCAAAAACCCGAAATTCTCGGAATTTTCCCAAAAACCCGAAATTCTCGGAATTTTCCCAAAAACCCGAAATTCTCGGAATTTTCCCAAAAACCCGAAATTCTCGGAATTTTCCCAAAAACCCGAATTTCTCGGAATTTTCCCAAAAACCCGAAATTCTCGGAATTTCCCCAAAAACCCGAATTTCTCGGAATTTCCCCAAAAACCCGAATTTCTCGGAATTTCCCCAAAAACCCGAATTTCTCGGAATTTCCCCAAAAACCCGAATTTCTCGGAATTTTCCCAAAAACCCGAATTTCTCGGAATTTTCCCAAAAACCCGAATTTCTCGGAATTTTCCCAAAAACCCGAATTTCTCGGAATTTCCCCAAAAACCCGAATTTCTCGGAATTTCCCCAAAAACCCGAAATTCTCGGAATTTTCCCAAAAACCCGAAATTCTCGGAATTTTCCCCAAAACCCGAAATTCTCGGAATTTTCCCAAAAACCCGAAATTCTCGGAAATTTCTCGGAATTTTCCCCAAAAACCCGAATTTCTCGGAATTTTCCCAAAAACCCGAAATTCTCGGAATTTTCCCAAAAACCCGAAATTCTCGGAATTTTCCCAAAAACCCGAAATTCTCGGAATTTTCCCAAAAACCCGAAATTCTCGGAATTTTCCCCAAAAACCCGAAGTTCTCGGAATTTTCCCCAAAAACCCGAAATTCTCGGAATTTCCCCAAAAACCCGAAATTCTCGGAATTTTCCCAAAAACCCGAAATTCTCGGAATTTTCCCAAAAACCCGAAATTCTCGGAATTTTCCCAAAAACCCGAATTTCTCGGAATTTCCCCAAAAACCCGAATTTCTCGGAATTTCCCCAAAAACCCGAAATTCTCGGAATTTTCCCCAAAAACCCGAAATTCTCGGAATTTTCCCAAAAACCCGATTCTCGGAATTTCCCCAAAAACCCGAATTCTCGGAATTTCCCAAAAACCTCGGAATCTTCCCAAAAACCCGAAATTCTCGGAATTTTCCCAAAAACCCGAAATTCTCGGAATCTTCCCAAAAACCCGAATTTCTCGGAATTTTCCCAAAGACCCGAGATTCTCGGAATTTTCCCAAAAACCCGAATTTCTCGGAATTTCCCCAAAAACCCGAATTTTCCCCAAAAACCCGAATTTTCCCCAAAAACCCGAATTTTCCCCAAAAACCCGAATTTTCCCCAAAAACCCGAATTTTCCCCAAAAACCCGAATTTCTCGGAATTTCCCCAAAAACCCGAAATTTCCCCAAAAACCCGAAACGGAATTATCCCAAAAACCCGAATTCCTCGGAATTTTCCCAAAAACCCGAATTCCTCGGAATTTGGAATTTTCCCCAAAAACCCGAAATTCTCGGAATTTTCCGAAAAACCCGAAATTCTCGGAATTTTCCCAAAAACCCGAAATTCTCGGAATTTTCCCAAAAACCCGAATTTCTCGGAATTTTCCCAAAAACCCGAATTTCTCGGAATTTTCCCAAAAACCCGAATTTCTCGGAATTTTCCCAAAAACCCGAATTTCTCGGAATTTCCCCAAAAACCCGAATTTCTCGGAATTTTCCCCAAAAACCCGAAATTCTCGGAATCTTCCCAAAAACCCGAAATTCTCGGAATTTTCCCCAAAAACCCGAAATTCTCGGAATTTTCCCCAAAAACCCGAAATTCTCGGAATTTTCCCAAAAACCCGAAATTCTCGGAATTTTCCCAAAAACCCGAAATTCTCGGAATTTCCCCAAAAATCCGAAATTCCCGGAATTTTCCCCAAAAATCCGAAATTCTCGGAATTCTCGGAATTTTCCCAAAAACCCGAAATTCTCGGAATTTTCCCAAAAACCCGAAATTCTCGGAATTTTCCCAAAAACCCGAAATTCTCGGAATTTTCCCAAAAAACCGAAATTCTCGGAATTTTCCCAAAAACCCGAAATTCTCGGAATTTTCCCCAAAAACCCGAAATTCTCGGAATTTTCCCAAAAACCCGAAATTCTCGGAATTTTCCCAAAAACCCGAAATTCTCGGAATTTTCCCAAAAACCCGAAATTCTCGGAAATTTCCCAAAAACCCGAAATTCTCGGAATTTTCCCAAAAACCCGAAATTCTCGGAATTTTCCCAAAAACCCGAAATTCTCGGAATTTTCCCAAAAACCCGAAATTCTCGGAATTTTCCAAAAAACCCGAAATTCTCGGAATTTTCCCAAAAACCCGAAATTCTCGGAATTTTCCCAAAAACCCGAAATTTTCGGAATTTTCCCAAAAACCCGAAATTCTCGGAATTTTCCCAAAAACCCGAAATTCTCGGAATTTTCCCAAAAACCCGAATTTCTCGGAATTTTCCCAAAAACCCGAATTTCTCGGAATTTTCCCAAAAACCCGAATTTCTCGGAATTTCCCCAAAAACCCGAAGTTCTCGGAATTTTCCCCAAAAACCCGAAGTTCTCGGAATTTCCCAAAAACCCGAAATTCTCGGAATTCTCCCAAAAACCCGAAATTCTCGGAATTTTCCCAAAAACCCGAATTTCTCGGAATTTTCCCAAAAACCCGAATTCCTCGGAATTTTCCCAAAAACCCGAATTCCTCGGAATTTTCCCAAAAACCCGAATTCCTCGGAATTTTCCCAAAAACCCGAATTCCTCGGAATTTTCCCAAAAACCCGAAATTCTCGGAATTTTCCCAAAAACCCGAAATTCTCGGAATTTTCCCAAAAACCCGAAATTCTCGGAATTTTCCCAAAAACCCGAAATTCTCGGAATTTTCCCAAAAACCCGAAATTCTCGGAATTTTCCCAAAAACCCGAAATTCTCGGAATTTTCCCCAAAAACCCGAAATTCTCGGAATTTTCCCCAAAAACCCGAAATTCTCGGAATTTTCCCCAAAAACCCGAATTTCTCGGAATTTTCCCAAAAACCCGAATTTCTCGGAATTTTCCCAAAAACCCGAAATTCTCGGAATTTTCCCAAAAACCCGAAATTCTCGGAATTTTCCCAAAAACCCGAAATTCTCGGAATTTTCCCAAAAACCCGAAATTCTCGGAATCTTCCCAAAAACCCGAAATTCTCGGAATTTTCCCAAAAACCCGAAATTCTCGGAATTTTCCCAAAAACCCGAAATTCTCGGAATATTCCCAAAAACCCGAAATTCTCGGAATTTTCCCAAAAACCCGAAATTCTCGGAATTTTCCCCAAAACCCGAAATTCTCGGAATTTCCCCAAAAATCCGAAATTCCCGGAATTTTCCCCAAAAATCCGAAATTCTCGGAATTCTCGGAATTTTCCCAAAAACCCGAAATTCTCGGAATTTTCCCAAAAACCCGAAATTCTCGGAATTTTCCCAAAAACCCGAAATTCTCGGAATTTTCCCAAAAACCCGAAATTCTCGGAATTTTCCCAAAAACCCGAAATTCTCGGAATTTTCCCAAAAACCCGAAATTCTCGGAATTTTCCCAAAAACCCGAAATTCTCGGAATTTTCCCAAAAACCCGAAATTCTCGGAATTTTCCCAAAAATCCGAAATTCTCGGAATTTTCCCAAAAACCCGAAATTCTCGGAATTTTCCCAAAAACCCGAAATTCTCGGAATTTTCCCAAAAATCCGAAATTCTCGGAATTTCCCCAAAAATCCCAATCTCTCGGAATTTTTCCAAAAACCCGTAATTCTCGGAATTTTCCCAAAAACCCGAAATTCTCGGAATTTTCCCAAAAACCCGAAATTCTCGGAATTTTCCCAAAAACCCGAAATTCTCGGAATTTTCCCCAAAAACCCGAAATTCTCGGAATTTTCCCCAAAAACCCGAAATTCTCGGAATTTTCCCCAAAAACCCGAAATTCTCGGAATTTTCCCCAAAAACACGAAATTCTCGGAATTTCCCCAATCCCAAAACCCGAATTCTCGGAATTTTCCCCAAAAACCCGAAATTCTCGGAATTTTCCCCAAAAACACGAAATTCTCGGAATTTTCCCCAAAAACACGAAATTCTCGGAATTTTCCCCAAAAACACGAATTCTCGGAATTTCCCCAAAAACCCGAATTTCTCGGAATTTCCCCAAAAAAACCCGAAATTTCTCGGAATTTCCCAAAAAACCCGAAATTCTCGGAATTTTCCCCAAAAACCCGAAATTCTCGGAATTTCCCCACCCCAAAAACCCGAAATTCTCGGAATTTTCCCCAAAAAACCCGAATTTCTCGGAATTTCCCCAAAAACCCGAAGTTCTCGGAATTTTCCCCAAAAACCCGAAATTCTCGGAATTTCCCCAAAAACCCGAAATTCTCGGAATTTTCCCAAAAACCCGAAATTCTCGGAATTTTCCCCAAAAACCCGAAGTTCTCGGAATTTTCCCCAAAAACCCGAAATTCTCGGAATTTTCCCCAAAAACCCGAAATTTCTCGGAATTTTCCCCAAAAACACGAATTTCTCGGAATTTTCCCCAAAAACCCGAATTTCTCGGAATTTTCCCAAAAACCCGAAATTTTCGGAATTTTCCCCAAACCCCGAAATTCTCGGAATTTTCCCCAAACCCCAAAATTCTCGGAATTTTCCCCCAAAACCCGAAGTTCTCGGAATTTTCCCCAAAAACCCGAAGTTCTCGGAATTTTCCCCAAAAACCCGAATTTCTCGGAATTTTCCCCAAAAACCCGAATTTCTCGGAATTTTCCCCAAAAACCCGAAATTCTCGGAATTTCCCCAAAAACCCGAAATTCTCGGAATTTTTCCAAAAAACCCGAAATTCTCGGAATCTTCCCAAAAACCCGAAATTCTCGGAATCTTTCCAAAAACCCGAAATTCTCGGAATTTTCCCAAAAACCCGAAATTCTCGGAATTTTCCCAAAAACCCGAAATTCTCGGAATTTCCCCAAAAACCCGAAATTCTCGGAATTTTCCCAAAAACCCGAAATTCTCGGAACTTCCCCAAAAACCCGAAATTCTCGGAATTTCCCCAAAAACCCGAATTTCTCGGAATTTCCCCAAAAACCCGAATTTCTCGGAATTTTCCCAAAAACCCGAAATTCTCGGAATTTTCCCAAAAACCCGAAATTCTCGGAATTTCCCCAAAAACCCGAAATTCTCGGAATTTCCCCAAAAACCCGAAATTCTCGGAATTTCCCCAAAAACCCGAAATTCTCGGAATTTCCCCAAAAACCCGAAATTCTCGGAATTTTCCCAAAAACCCGAAATTCTCGGAATTTTCCCCAAAACCCGAAATTCTCGGAATTTTCCCCAAAAACCCGAAATTCTCGGAATTTTCCCAAAAACCCGAATTTCTCGGAATTTTCCCAAAAACCCGAATTTCTCGGAATTTTCCCAAAAACCCGAAGTTCTCGGAATTTTCCCCAAAAACCCGAATTTCTCGGAATTTCCCCAAAAACCCGAATTTCTCGGAATTTTCCCCAAAAACCCGAAGTTCTCGGAATTTTCCCCAAAAACCCGAAGTTCTCGGAATTTTCCCCAAAAACCCGAAATTTCCCCAAAAACCCGAAATTTCCCCAAAAACCCGAAATTTCCCCAAAAACCCGAAATTTCCCCAAAAACCCGAAATTTCCCCAAAAACCCGAAATTTCCCCAAAAACCCGAAATTCTCGGAATTTCCCCAAAAACCCGAAATTCTCGGAATTTTCCCCAAAACCCGAAATTCTCGGAATCTTCCCCAAAACCCGAAATTCTCGGAATCTTCCCCAAAACCCGAAATTCTCGGAATTTTCCCAAAAACCCGAAATTCTCGGAATTTCCCCAAAAACCCGAAATTCTCGGAATTTCCCCAAAAACCCGAAATTCTCGGAATTTCCCCAAAAACCCGAAATTCTCGGAATTTCCCCAAAAACCCGAAATTCTCGGAATTTCCCCAAAAACCCGAAATTCTCGGAATTTCCCCAAAAACCCGAAATTCTCGGAATTTTCCCAAAAACCCGAAATTCTCGGAATTTTCCCAAAAACCCGAAATTCTCGGAATTTTCCCCAAAACCCGAAATTCTCGGAATTTTCCAAAAACCCGAAATTCTCGGAATTTTCCCCAAAACCCGAAATTCTCGGAATTTTCCCCAAAAACCCGAATTTCTCGGAATTTTCCCAAAAACCCGAATTTCTCGGAATTTTCCCCAAAAACCCGAAATTCTCGGAATTTTCCCAAAAACCCGAAATTCTCGGAATTTTCCCAAAAACCCGAAATTCTCGGAATTTTCCCAAAAACCCGAAATTCTCGGAATTTTCCCAAAAACCCGAAATTCTCGGAATTTTCCCCAAAACCCGAAATTCTCGGAATTTCCCCAAAAACCCGAAATTCTCGGAATTTCCCCAAAAACCCGAAATTCTCGGAATTTTCCCAAAAACCCGAAATTCTCGGAATTTCCCCAAAAACCCGAAATTCTCGGAATTTCCCCAAAAACCCGAAATTCTCGGAATTTCCCCAAAAACCCGAAATTCTCGGAATTTTCCCCAAAACCCGAAATTCTCGGAATTTTCCCAAAAACCCGAAATTCTCGGAATTTTCCCAAAAACCCGAAATTCTCGGAATTTTCCCAAAAACCCGAAATTCTCGGAATTTTCCCAAAAACCCGAAATTCTCGGAATTTTCCCAAAAACCCGAAATTCTCGGAATTTTCCCAAAAACCCGAAATTCTCGGAATTTTCCCAAAAACCCGAAATTCTCGGAATTTCCCCAAAAACCCGAAATTCTCGGAATTTCCCCAAAAACCCGAAATTCTCGGAATTTTCCCAAAAACCCGAAATTCTCGGAATTTTCCCAAAAACCCGAAATTCTCGGAATTTTCCCAAAAACCCGAAATTCTCGGAATTTCCCAAAAACACGAATTTCTCGGAATTTTCCCCAAAAACCCGAATTTCTCGGAATTTTCCCCAAAAACCCGAATTTCTCGGAATTTCCCCAAAAACCCGAAATTCTCGGAATTTCCCCAAAAACCCGAAATTCTCGGAATTTCCCCAAAAAACCCGAAATTCTCGGAATTTCCCCAAAAACCCGAATTTCTCGGAATTTCCCCAAAAACCCGAATTTCTCGGAATTTCCCCAAAAACCCGAATTTCTCGGAATTTCCCCAAAAACCCGAAATTCTCGGAATTTCCCCAAAAACCCGAAATTCTCGGAATTTTCCCAAAAACCCGAAATTCTCGGAATTTCCCCAAAAACCCGAAATTCTCGGAATTTCCCCAAAAACCCGAAATTCTCGGAATTTCCCCAAAAACCCGAAATTCTCGGAATTTCCCCAAAAACCCGAAATTCTCGGAATTTTCCCAAAAACCCGAAATTCTCATAACTTTCCCCAAAAATCCAAAATTTTCGGAATTTTCCCCCAAAACCCGAAATTCTCGGAATTTCCCCCAAAACCCGAAATTCTCGGAATTTCCCCAAAAACCCGAAGTTCTCGGAATTTTCCCCAAAAACCCGAAGTTCTCGGAATTTTCCCCAAAAACCCGAAGTTCTCGGAATTTTCCCCAAAAACCCGAAGTTCTCGGAATTTTCCCCAAAAACCCGAAATTCTCGGAATTTTCCCAAAAACCCGAAATTCTCGGAATTTTCCCAAAAACCCGAAATTCTCGGAATTTTCCCAAAAACCCGAAATTCTCGGAATTTCCCCAAAAATCCGAAATTCCCGGAATTTTCCCCAAAAATCCGAAATTCTCGGAATTTTCCCAAAAACCCGAAATTCTCGGAATTTTCCCAAAAACCCGAAATTCTCGGAATTTTCCCAAAAACCCGAAATTCTCGGAATTCTCCCAAAAACCCGAAATTCTCGGAATTCTCCCAAAAACCCGAAATTTCCGGAATTCTCCCAAAAACCCGAAATTTTCGGAATTTTCCCAAAAACCCGAAATTTTCGGAATTTTTCCCAAAAAACCCGAAATTTTCTCGGAATTTTCCCCAAAAACCCGAAATTCTCGGAATTTTCCCAAAAACCCGAAATTCTCGGAATTTTCCCAAAAACCCGAAATTCTCGGAATTTTCCCCAAAACCCGAAATTCTCGGAATTTTCCCAAAAACCCGAAATTCTCGGAATTTTCCCAAAACGCAAAATTCTCGGAATTTTCCACCAAAAAACCGAAATTCTCGGAATTTTCCCAAAAAACCTAAATTTTCGGAGTTTTTCCCCCAAAACCGAAATTTTCGGAATTTTTCCCAAGAAAAAAGAAATTTTCGGAATTTTTTCCAAAAAACCGAAATTTTCGGAATTTCTCCCAAAAAACCGAAAATTTCGGAATTTCCCAAAAAAACCGAAATTTTCGGAATTCCCCAAAAACCCGAAATTCTCGGAATTTTCCCCAAAAAACCCGAAATTCTCGGAATTTTCCAAAAAACCCGAAATTCTCGGAATTTTCCCAAAAACCCGAAATTCTCGGAATTTCCCCAAAAATCCGAAATTCCCGGAATTTTCCCCAAAAATCCGAAATTCTCGGAATTTTCCCAAAAACCCGAAATTCTCGGAATTTTCCCAAAAACCCGAAATTCTCGGAATTTTCCCAAAAACCCGAAATTCTCGGAATTTCCCCAAAAACCCGAAATTCTCGGAATTTTCCCAAAAACCCGAAATTCTCGGAATTCTCCCAAAAACCCGAAATTCTCGGAATTTTCCCAAAAACCCGAAATTCTCGGAATTCTCCCAAAAACCCGAAATTCTCGGAATTTTCCCAAAAACCCGAAATTCTCGGAATTTTCCCAAAAACCCGAAATTCTCGGAATTTCCCCAAAAATCCGAAATTCCCGGAATTTTCCCCAAAAATCCGAAATTCTCGGAATTTTCCCCAAAAATCCGAATCTCTCGGAATTTTTCCAAAAACCCGAAATTCTCGGAATTTTCCCAAAAACCCGAAATTTTCGGAATTTTCCCAAAAACCCGAAATTCTCGGAATTTTCCCAAAAACCCGAAATTCTCGGAATTTCCCCAAAAACCCGAAATTCTCGGAATTTCCCCAAAAACCCGAAATTCTCGGAATTTCCCCAAAAACCCGAAATTCTCGGAATTTTCCCAAAAACCCGAAATTCTCGGAATTTTCCCAAAAACCCGAAATTCTCGGAATTTTCCCAAAAACCCGAAATTCTCGGAATTTTCCCAAAAACCCGAAATTCTCGGAATTTTCCCAAAAACCCGAAATTCTCGGAATTTTCCCAAAAACCCGAAATTCTCGGAATTTCCCCAAAAACCCGAAATTCTCGGAATTTCCCCAAAAACCCGAAATTCTCGGAATTTTCCCAAAAACCCGAAATTCTCGGAATTTTCCCAAAAACCCGAAATTCTCGGAATTTTTCCAAAAACCCTAAATTCTCGAAATATTCCCAAAAACCCGAAATTCTCGGAATTTCCCCAAAAACCCGAAATTCTCGGAATTTCCCCAAAAAACCCGAAATTCTCGGAATTTTCCCCAAAAACCCGAAATTCTCGGAATTTCCCCAAAAACCCGAAATTCTCGGAATTTCCCCAAAAACCCGAAATTCTCGGAATTTCCCCAAAAACCCGAAATTCTCGGAATTTTCCCAAAAACCCGAAATTCTCGGAATTTTCCCAAAAACCCGAAATTCTCGGAATTTCCCCAAAAATCCGAAATTCCCGGAATTTTCCAAAAAATCCGAAATTCCCGGAATTTTCCCCAAAAATCCGAAATTCTCGGAATTTTCCCAAAAACCCGAAATTCTCGGAATTTTCCCAAAAACCCGAAATTCTCGGAATTTTCTAAAAACCCGAAATTCTCGAAAGTTTCCCAAAAACCCGAAATTCTCGGAATTTTCCCAAAAACCCGAAATTCTCGGAATTTTCCCAAAAACCCGAAATTCTCGGAATTTTCCCAAAAACCCGAAATTCTCGGAATTTTCCCCAAAAACCCGAAATTCTCGGAATTTTCCCCAAAAACCCGAAATTCTCGGAATTCTCCCAAAAACCCGAAATTCTCGGAATTTTCCCAAAAACCCGAAATTCTCGGAATTTTCCCAAAAACCCGAAATTCTCGGAATTTTCCCAAAAACCCGAAATTCTCGGAATTTTCCCAAAAACCCGAAATTCTCGGAATTTTCCCAAAAACCCGAAATTCTCGGAATTTTCCCAAAAACCCGAAATTCTCGGAATTTCCCCAAAAACCCGAAATTCTCGGAATTTCCCCAAAAACCCGAAATTCTCGGAATTTCCCCAAAAACCCGAAATTCTCGGAATTTTCCCAAAAACCCGAAATTCTCGGAATTTTCCCAAAAACCCGAAATTCTCGGAATTTTTCCAAAAACCCTAAATTCTCGGAATTTTCCCCAAAAACCCGAAATTCTCGGAATTTTCCCAAAAACCCGAAATTCTCGGAATTTTCCCAAAAACCCGAATTTCTCGGAATTTTCCCAAAAACCCGAAATTCTCGGAATTTTCCCAAAAACCCGAAATTCTCGGAATTTTCCCAAAAACCCGAAATTCTCGGAATTTTCCCAAAAACCCGAAATTCTCGGAATTTTCCCAAAAACCCGAAATTCTCGGAATTTCCCCAAAAACCCGAAATTCTCGGAATTTTCCCAAAAACCCGAAATTCTCGGAATTTTCCCAAAAACCCGAAATTCTCGGAATTTTCCCAAAAACCCTAAATTCTCGGAATTTTCCCGAAAATCCGAAATTCTCGGAATTTTCCCGAAAATCCGAAATTCTCGGAATTTTTCCAAAAGCCCGAAATTTTCGAACTTTTACGTAAAATACGAAATTTTCGGAATTTTACATAAAATACGAAATTTTCGGAATTTTACATAAAATACGAAATTTTCGGAATTTTCCCAAAATCCAGAAATTTTCGGAATATTTCCAAAACCCCGAAATTCTTGGAATTTTCCCTAAAACTGAAATTCTCGGAATTTTCCCAAAAAACCGAAATTTTTGGAATTTTTCTAAAAATCCGAAATCCTCGAAATTTTTCCATAAAACTGAAATTTTCGGAATTTTCCCAAAAAACTGAAATTTTCGGATTTTTCCCCAAAAACTGAAATTTTCGGAATTTTCCTAAAAAACTGAAATTTTCGGAATTTTCCCTAAAAACTGAAATTTTCGGATATTTACCAAAAAACCGAAAATCTCAGAATTTTCCCAAAAAACTGAAATTTTCGGAAGTTTACCAAAAAAACAAAAATCTCAAAATCTTCCGAAAAATCCAAAATTCTCGGAATTTTCCTGAAAATGCCAAAATTTCGGAATTTTCCCAAAAAACTGAATTTCTCGGAATTGCCCAATAAACCGAAATTGTCAGAATTTTTCCGAAAAACCGAAATCCTCAGAATTCTCCCCAAAATCCGAAACTCCTTTACTTATGTTACATAATATTTGGAACCGACTTTTTAGTCCAATAGTTTGTATCGTCGCCAAGAGATCCAATTACAGCGTGAACCCTCCAAGGCATAATTTTCACAAGTCTTTGTATTACAACTAGTGGTATTATCTTCCTCTCGACTTGGAGTAGACATACAAGTTCCTTCCCCTATTTTATAAGGGTAGTGAACCCCTTAATTTGGTGATTAAACTCGTCCCAGAAGTTATCGATAGGGTTCAGTTCTGGGCTCTGGGCAGGTCAGCCCATTCGATGAACTCCATTGGCACCATACCAAGCCTTAGTTAACCTCGAAACATGACAACTGGTATTGTTGTCCTGAAAGAAACAGGGGATGAGGGCCATCGGTTGGGTGCGGTTCTTCCGAATTTCTCTAGACAGAACTCGTCGGTCTCTATCTCCCAGTTTCGTTGGTCTGCCAACTCGTTGCGCATTCCGACAATCACCGCTCACCTTCCACTTAATCACATAAGCTACTGTCAATTTTTGGTACTTCAGATCGCTAGATATGTCCCTTAAGGATCAGCCACATTTGTGATACCCGATACTTATATCTTTCTCGATATCAGAGAGCTCCGAACTGCGCGGCATCTTGCCTGCGACTATGCTGATGCTGTTTCCTACACAATGTATACCGGCGGACGCCGTGGTGTTCCTCAGGATCTGAGATATCGTCATTTGTATAGGTGTCCAAATATTTATTATTAGACAGTGTATTGCACTAAATCGAGTGTTTGAGTTTGGTCACACCTTTATAATTAACAAGACTAGTCTTCTTTAGTGACATGACAACTCTGTATGGGCTCTACCTATCTCCAGAATTTGACACCAAACAGTCTTATCTTTGACCTTGGGCTTACAATTAATAATTATTAAATCCTTTAATTCATTCTCAAAAGAGTCAAACTATCTGAGTCTTCGCCTCCTCTTTTTTGAGGGCCTATTCATTGATTTAGACATTTTTTTAGATCTACAGTCATTCAATCTAATTATGTGTCCATCCCATCTTAACCTTTGAATGCTAATCAAATTAAATATATTTGGGGTTTTTTTAAAACTAGTGGTTGTTTTAAAAATGCAGCAAACTAGTGTAATATCTCTACACTTGTACATGTGAATTTAATTCCTTTCTACTTTCAAAAACGTTAATTCTTGAAACACATAAACTGTTCTCTCTTTCCCCTCAAAATCATTCCTTTCGCTTTTCTCCATAAAACTGTTGCTTATTAGACACACAATTTCCTCTGTTAGACGGAAGTCATCAAGAACTGCACTGTAATTGGAACAATCATCTCTGTCTGCGATACAAACTCCTTTTGTTAACAGGAAGGAACACTCTCTACTACATATTCTGTCTTTTGTTCGCTTTGAGACGTTCCGAAATGCGAGAGAATTCGCAACAATGCGGCCTTTATGAGGTGTCTTTAATAACGAAAAGAATGGATATTACCACCTGATTTAAAAAGAACTTCAGAATCGCAGTGGAATACCTTTGTTTTGTTTTTGTACCGTCGGCTGTTAGGAACAAAATTGATAAATGTGGGTAATACAATGCATTTTTGGAGGTGGAATTAATTAATTACTAGAGCGATTAAGTGGAGAATTTATCATTAGTTTTAAACTTACTTCACCCAAACTTGAGAAAAGTAAATGTAAATCACGTAAATGAGGGTTATTAATTATTATTCTTTTACATTTAACCTGCTTCCTCTATATACTATTACATAAAATCTAAGACTGCTTTATGCTCGTCCGGAGTTACTGAAAAAACTACTGAACCCGTAGTAACCAGAGTTTTACAGAATTTTGTTAGTATACCGAACACACATCTCTGCCGGGGCAGGACCGGTTTGAATGCAGAGAGACTTCGGACTTCTCCCAGCCAACAGAGGTGTCCGTTCGTTTGGGGAATTTTGACCCCCCACCCCCACCCCCACCCGCCGTTCTGGAGTGGACTCTTTTTTTTTGTCTCCGCCGTGAGTTGAAAGTTTTTTAGAGCGGACAAGGTGGTTACGCAGAAGAATGAGAGGTGAAAGGCTGGCATCCACGTTTTGGTGGAAGAACCCTTACCAAAGAAATTTTAGCCATTTTTCTTAGGATCGACACCGACTCGAGAGCAGTCTTCGATCTACAAATGATAAGTTGATTCAACTATTTGTATTCCTTAGGCATTTATTTAATTGTATTAAATAATCAAGACCTATTTTCCATGCGTTTCTTAATGAGTTTTAATTTCTTTCTCAAATACTAGGCCAACGTAACATTATTATTCTTTACACTAGCTCAATGACAATTTCTGTTAAGATACATATTTCATATTGAAAAAAATGTATGTTTCCATTAAGAAACATTGAAAATATAATGTTTCGAATCCATGATGAAAACAGTTGGATTTGTGTTTCATTCATCATTTGTACGCATGGCAATGCTTAGAAATAATATATACTGTTATCAAGAACGTGGAGTGGGGTTTAGTTGCTAGTTAGTATTTCTTTCTTTCTATTGTTTTCTTTAATTTACAATTGATGATTATTATAAGAGGTATACGAATATCTGCTACAATGTATGCCTACATCTTATTAATAAATTTTAGTTTACATGATAAACCGTACTTTTAAGGTAACCGAGATAACCTATTGATATATTAAAGTAGTAATATATTGAAAACATCTTGATAAAATAAGGATAAATAATAAGACTGTAATTTTAAATTATAACACAGTAATTTCAATGATCTAAGAGAAAGGCAAACGTAATT
>CM063498.1:193952642-193997642 GCA_032207245.1 Pardosa pseudoannulata
ATTTAATAATGAAAAACTGTGCCTGAAATAACCATTTAATTTTTATTTAAAAAACTTGTTTCATTTTACAATTTTTACATATTCTTAGTTAAAATACACTTTTTACATAGTGTTAAATAATATCAGAAACAGTAAAATTAAGAAAATATCAAAACAAAACATTAATAAGGTATACAGATAATAGTCTTCAAGCTAGTGGTACTTTTCAAAACAAAGTGCAAAGGGATTCTTAATTGTTTATACCCCCAAGTAGTCTCACTTTTAATTTGATTCTTGTAACACACACGGCATTTCTTAGTAGGTTTTCTTTTATTCTGACTCATTAATTTGGCAATGACTTGTACCAAGTAAACAATATGCAATAGTGACTTGTGATTTTCACAAGTGATAAATGTGTTGCCAAATTCAGTACACTAGAAATTTTAAACTAAATTAATTATCATATTTAACAGTAACTTTAATCGCAGGACGAGTGTAACTCGTCATTGTGCGGTATGGAATGAAAAACTAATGACGAGCTAGACTCGTCATTTTACCGGAAGGGGTTAAGTTTTATGACAGATGAAACTTTGATATTTTTTCAGTTTAAATAATACCTACCAATTTTTGAAACTGTGTCGATTTATACCCTATATTTATTTTTAATATGCCGTTTATTTATCGTTATACTAACAGTGTGTGATATTTAAATTTTATGTACATTAAATTTTAAAGGTATACATTTTTGAGACACATCACAGCAAATATTGACAGTTTGTAAACATTTATCACTAGCATATAGCCCGTCATATGACGGCATCAGTAAAATTTTTAATTTTCCAAAATTGTAAAGTACCTTATGAGGCAGGTAAAAAATTTGGTTTGTTTTTTGGCTGAGAATTATCTTGCAACAAAAAAATAATCGATTATTCAATTTAAAATTATCACATATGTACCTAATCTATTATATAAGCCAAATATGAAAGAAAATTATTGACGTAATATCTAAGATCAATGATAAAACGTATGAAAATACGGCATAATTTAAAATAAGCAATGATTAAATGAGATGGTTAAAGGAATGACGTCATAATGCTAGAAAAGAAATGTTATTTTTACCTATTTATTATGGGATAAATTGATAAATTTTATAGCCTGCTCATAACCGGGGAAAATAGGAGTTGAAATAATGGCATTAAAAGTTCGAAAAGAGGGGAAGGGGTGGATTGCGAACGTTTTAAAGAAGGCAATTTTTTTTTGCTGTGATATGAAGTATATTTATACCAATTTATTTTAGAATTGGATCTATAGTTTAGGAGAAGATAAATATTACTCTCTTTGAATTTTGCTAACTATGCATTCCAGGTTTAACCGCTTCATAAAATCGTGGACAGACATACAGATAACTTAGCTATTATTATGTAGGGGATTATATGTCAGTTTATCTCTTTTGAACAATTTAAAAAAGACATTTTATACAATTTATTGTTCAAATCATAATATTTCTTTGGTTATTTGAAACTGTTACTGAAGAAGACAAATGATGATTTTTTTTTTGTTGTTTTTTTACATTTACAGGAATTGAAAATTTTTATATTCGTTGTTTTCTTTTTCTTTCTTTCTTTCTTTGTTTTCACACGTGTGTGTACACTCCTCTTTACACCGAACCTGTGTATTATCTTAGTATTAAAAATCCACAAACTTTAATACAATTGTCTTCCTTAGTAACAGATAATTTAAATGACATGTATCATATTGATTAGCAATGTATAAAATAACATACTGTTACGAACTTCAAAGCTGGGTTCGGGTATGGAATGGACTCTAAGGACTACAGCACGAAAACAGTAATTTATTGGCAATCAGTTGGAAAATACAATGACAGAAAGGCATCAAGATTAAGGTACTGCACAATTGTACCAAGCTGACAAAATCATCGCAAATCAACTCGAGCAGAAAGCCGTGGGCTTCCGTATCTCTTGCCGCACCAAACAAAATGGAAGCACCGGTAAAACACAACACACCTTTCTTACTCTTTACACTGAGAAATCTACTTAACGACTCCGGTTTTGGGACTCAGCCTGATTTATATATAGGCCCGAAGAAACTACTGGAATATTCCAGAAACCGGAACCGGAAGTTGTAAAGTATCGGCAAACTTGGCAAAATTTGGCGACGAACTTGGCGATAAATAAAGGTTTTTAAAACTGTCGCCAATGAGTCGGTATCTTGTCGAGATACCCATATAGTTCCATGTTAAATTTAAGGTTCACTAACAAATTCGTAACATTACTATATAAAATTATATATAAATGTTTACATTGTTTAAAACCCGTTTCAGATAATAAATATTCATTAATGAATTACAATAAAATTTACTTTACACAAGATGCATCCTCAACCAGTTTTTTTTTTTTTTTTGCAACCTTCTTCTGATCGTAAAAACGTGCATGACTAAATAATTATTTCAAATAAGATAGTTATCTATTTAGAGATACTTTTCAATGTATAAATACATTTTTTGCTGCAAGAATTGCTGAGAAATTTCTAAATCTAAATTTTTATGTTTTCCGTTCCATTTCATTATATTTAGTAAAAATTGAAATCTATTCTATGACCTGTAGCACAAAATGCTTCACTTCTCACTGACAAAATTTAACCGCAGTATTTTAATCCAAACGGAAATGTAAAGATACTTTCATCTTGAATGGTAATAACATTAATTACTGAAAAATTAAAGATTGAAATCAGGTCACAACATTCATTTTACCGAGAAAGTAAAACGGCATAAAAACTTATTTTACTATAAAATATAATATAACTATTTTTCGAATAGATACGCCCACTGTACTAAAGATAGTTTTCATTTCTTGAGAATTATAATCTAAACATTATATAAATTTTCAAATGAATTTAAATTTTTATTTCGGAAATGCTTAGTTACTAAGTCCAGAGTGATTAGATTTATTATAAGACGTCTTTTGCAAAAGGCAATACTATAAGAAGAAATTAAATAGCTACTTGAAATGTTATAATTTATCTTGTTACCAATAATATAGCTGTTGATAGAAATATTTTCTCACATTTTTAATACCGCGAAGATAAAGAGGTAAAATGTATCAACGAAGCTCTAAATGATTAGTGTTTTGTTCTAAATCAAATCTTATACATGTAATGCAATTATACTTGTGTATAGTTTAAAAATTATAATTCATTTAGAAAACACAATCAAACGTAACATTTATACTTCCAATTATCAATAATTTTTGTAATTTATTTAGAATGTAGATATATTGTTTCTTATCATATCTTATCTTTATTGTTTCATTCATATCTTATCTTATTAATTCTCGGAATTTTCCCAAAAAACCGAATTTCTTGGAGTTTTTCCAAAAAACCGAAATTCTCTGAATTCTCCTAGAAAACCGAAATTCTCGGGAATTTTCTTTAAAAAAAAAAAAAAAAAAAAAAAAAAAAAACGAAATTCTAGGAATTTTTTCAAAAAACTGAAATTCTTGGATCTTTTCCAAAAATCCTAAATTCTCGGAATTTCCCCCAAAAACCGAAATGCTCGGAATTTTCCCCAAAAAACCGAAATTCTCGCAATTTTTCCCCAATACTGAAATTTTTGAAATTTTTATAATAAACCGAATTTTTCGGAATTTTCCCCAAAAAACCGAAATTCTCTTAATTTTTCCAAAGAACCGAAATTTTCTCAAAAAAGTGAAATTCTTGGAATTTTCCCAAAGAACCGAAGTTTTAGGAATTTTTCAAAAAAAAAAAAACGAAATTCTGGGAATTTTCCCAAAAAACTGAAATTTTCGAAATTTTCCCAAAAACATGAATTTTTTGGAATTTTCTCAAAAAACTAAAAAACTAAATCAAGTCAAAAACTTCTAATGCAATTATATTTGTGGACCGTTTAGAAATTATAATGCATTTAGAAAACACAATTAAACGTGACATTTATACTTCCAATTATCAATAATTTTTGCAATTTATTTAGAATGAAGATATATTGTTTCTTATCATATCTTATCTTTATTGTTTCATTCATATCTTATCTTATTCATTCTCGGAATTTTCCCAAAAAACCGAATTTCTCGGAGTTTTTCCAAAAAAACCGAAATTCTCTGAATTCTCCTTTAAAACCGAAATTCTCGGGATTTTTCCAAAAAAATACGAAATTCTAGAAATTTTCCCAAAAAACCGAAATCTTCGGAATTTTTCCAAAAAACTGAAATTTTCGGAATTTTAACCAAAACTGAAATTCTCGGATCTTTTCCAAAAATCTTAAACTCTCGGAATTTTCCCCCAAAACCGAAATTCTCGGAATTTTCCCCAAAAACTGAAATTTTTGAAATTTTTATAATAAACCGAATTTTTCGGAATTTTCCCCAAAAAACCGAAATTCTCTTAATTTTTCCAAAGAACTGAAATTTTCTCAAAAAAGTGAAATTCTCGGAATTTTCCCAAAGAACCGAAGTTTTAGGAATTTTTCAAAAAAAAAAACGAAATTCTGGGAATTTTCCCAAAAAACCGAAATTTTCGGAATTTTCCCAAAAAACTGAAATACTCGGAATTTTCCCCAAAACATGAAATTCTCGGAATTTTCTCAAAAAAACTAAAAAACTAAATCAAGTCTAAAACTTCTAATGCAATTACATTTGTGGACCGTTTAGAAATTATAATGCATTTAGAAAACACAATTAAACGTGACATTTATACTTCCAATTATCAATAATTTTTGCAATTTATTTAGATTGTAGATATATTATTTCATATTTTTATCAAGTTTCATGAAAGATGTAATATATTTCCAGTTTTATAAAACACATATGAATTATATTTGGAAATATATTAATAAATGATAGTTATTCATTCTAATATGAAATTTATTTAATATTATATATTGCAGTTTTTTACATCTAAATTTTAAATTTATTATAGTTTTAAATATAAAGATGGATGAAAGTACATATCACGGTAAATATACATTACTCTTACTAAATGTTTATCATTATACGCCAGTTTATCTGTTTTGAACAATTTGAAAGAGACATTTTATGTTTGTTGAATATTTATTTCGACAATTTATTATTCCGAGCACAGTTCTTGTTTGGTGTGTTACAAACGTTACTGCAGATGATGAACGATGTAAACAAACTTTGTACTTTACATTTTAAAGCATCAACGAAATAAAATCTAGAAATTTGTTTATACCCTTTTTTTTTATTTTCTCTGCATGTATTTGTACACTATCTTGATACCGTATATGTATATTGTGTTAGTATTGAATACTAATAGATTTTGATACAGTTTTATTTATTAGTCTAGAGTATTAGAGGAAGATGAGTAATTGATGAGTAATAACGTATATAGTGAGATATTATTAAAAATATACATTAATGTTGAAGATAATTAAAACCCATTTCGGATCTTATAAATCTGGGAGATGATATGTTGTAATGATTCGCAATAAAAATTGCTGTTTGGTAGGTACATACAAAAACCTTGACAATCTTTTTCTAGACGGCTTCTGGTTACAAACAGATGTATGCAACTACAAAATTATGTCAAATAATATATTTGTGAGAGAGCAGCTATGTTTGACATATGGTTTGCAAAACTGATTTGCTCGCAGCACTCACACGTTGTGGGTTGAATGCAACTTTTTTTCGCGATTCCAGGAAGAGTGTGGTGTGGCCAGTGAAAACGATTGCACTTAAACTTCACCAAATTTTGGAGAGTTGTGATTGGTCTCCAGCAGGCGATTCAGGACCATCCTTGGAGTCCCGGTCCTTCTGAGCAGAGCCGGGAAAAGGCGCATTGTGCAAAGAACAATGGAGCAACAAACGCATCAGCACAAGATAATGTAAAAAGTATAGGGTTGCCTGAGTAGAAAGAAGGAAGGAAAAGAATGCAGCGTTCTCTTGGACACTGGCAATTTTTTAGGCGTTGCATGTGGAGTGCTTCTTTTAATTTTTAATTTAAAAAAAAATATTTTTTAGCATATTCCCATGTCTTTTGTTCAACATTTGAATGCTGTAATATAGATCAGTGGCATTTTACTATAATTAAAGACGACATAAAATAAACTTGGGTTATAAAATGTTTTGAAATAACAACAGCAATGTACTGCACCACAACAATATTATTCTCTTTTATAATATTTTTCTGCTTAGAAGCTCTATTTTGCAAAAATTGCAAAATCTAAACTTGTAAAATCACCGTATTTTTTTTCATTATATTTAGTTTGGTTTGGTTTGGAGCACAATGGTCTACTTTTTGCAACACGAGGGCATATGAGACCGGGACCTACTGCTTAAAGCTGATTCCGAACGGCTTCGGACATCCATGCCATAGTGGGATTCAAACCCACGAACTCCGGCTCCGAAGGCCAGCACCCTAACCATTCGGCCATCGTTCGGCCTTCATTATATTTAGTAAAAACTGAAACTCGTTCAGGAACTGTAACTAAAAAGAACCCTCACATATGGGGAAAAGTTTAGAGATATTTAAATTTAAAATTAGCTGAAATCAATTTTTTCTTCTTGTATGGGCAATCGCAAATTATTTGCAGTAATTCAAGGTTGAAAATAGGTTTCAACATCCATTTTACTGTAAAAAAAGAGGTGATGAGCTTATTTTACTGGAAAATGGAGTATAGATCCATTTACCCTCGATTTATAATTAATTCTCCCTAACCTAACGTTTAGTCAAAGATCAATTCTTATGTTACGGTTCTGAGGACGAGTTTCATTTTACGCTAAAATTAACGGTTGGGTTTGGTTTGGTTTGGTTTGGAGTGATACTGTCTAATTTTTTTATGCACATGGCTCATGAGACCTTTACTTATTGTTTTTAAACCCGATTCCGAAAGGTTACAAACATCCATGCGGTAGTGGTATACAAAACTACGAATGCCTGTACCGAAGAAAAATGTAAGGCATTCGTAAGCCATATAATAATTATGAGATTTCGAGTAGTAATATGTTGACTCAGCTATAAATTCCTTGATTCAAGTGTTTCTAAAACGTATCACGTTCCATAAATTTAATATATATTCCAATTTATATGACGTTCGACAAATTATAAATATATTGCTTTGGTAAAATACAATCTTTAAACTTTATAAGTAATACTAAACAAATGCTTATCTAATTTATTTCTTTATTTTTTTACAAACTATTTTCTATTTTTCACATAAAATACAAGCCTACAAATTTAACTGCATAATTCAATTTGTTGCAAATTTATTAATATTTTTATGTGTTATTTCAATGAATTTTTAAGATACCACAATATTTAACCCGTGAAAATTACTTTTGTAGATTAATAGAAAATTAGTATTGCCAAATACACTTTATTAGAAGTTTAAAATATAATTCGGATTATTTAAAATATTAATTTTTGTTGTTGTTTTTGACTTATGACACTTGATCAATCCAAACACGATTGAGAGAGAGGCTCCTCGTTTTAAGTCAAATGGGTGCGCATTTCGTTTATAACGAGCACCACAAAGGTGAAAGTACGACTTATGCTCAATAGGGTCCTCGTACTTTTGAAGCAGTGACCAAGCAGAAAACCTGTTTACATGATAAAAATTAATTTTAGGAAACGAATGATATTAAGCAAACTACTGGAGCAATCTTCTTTACACCTGGTAAAATACCTTAATACACCGTATTACACTATCCTACAAATTTTAATTAATGTAGTTTAAGTTGAACCTTAAATATCTTCGGGATCGCTTATTTGGTCATTACAGTGGTATTGCTTAATACATGCTAAAATTCAATTTTTAGAAACGAACGATATTAAGCGAACTACTGGAGCAATCGTCTTTATACTTTTTAAAATACATTAGTGCACCTTACTACACTATCCAACAAAGTTTCATTATCGTAATTTAAGTAGTTTTTGAAATATCTTCGAAATTCTATATTTGGTCACTATAGTGGAATGCTGTTTGCATGCTAAAAATCAATTTTGAGAAACAAACGATATTAAGGGAACTACTGAAGGTATCGTCATTATACTTTGTAAAATAACTTAATACACCGCATTACACTATCCTACAAAGTTTCATTAACGTAGTTTAAGTTGAACCTAAAATATCTTCGGGATCGCTTATTTGGTCATTACAGTGATATTGCTTATTACATGCTAAAAATCAATTTTGAGAAACAAACGATATTAAGCGAACTACTGAAGGTATCGTCATTAAACTTGGTAAAATAGCGTAATACACAGTATTACACTATCCTACAAAGTTTCATTAACGTAGTTCAAGTAGTACCTGAAATATCTTCGAAATTGTATATTTGGCCATTATAGTGGAAACGATGATTACATGCTAAAAATCAATTTTAAGAAACAAACGATATTAAGCGAACTACTGAAGGTATCGTCATTATACTTAGTAAAATAGCTTATTACACTTTCCTTATTACACTTTCTTACAAAGTTTCATTAACGTAGTTTAAGTTGAACCTAAAATATCTTCGGGATCGCTTATTTGGTCATTACAGTGGTGTTAGGAGATAGGAAATAAATACGTGTGTAAAATTACTAACTTACAATTACAAAAAAGAACAAGTAAAACATTTATATAATTAACAACGTAAGTGATGCCATTCTCAAAAAATTGAAATGCTAGTTATTACTAGCACGTTTTTCATTCGCCGCAACATCCTCCCCACCCTGGTCAACCTCCAGGGGGATGATCAGCTGCACAGGTCGAGTAATAGTGCGTCCATTGGTGCGTAGTACACAAGTACGAACTTTCTTGTCGCGGCCAAGGATTAATTCCTCAACACGGGCCTTTTTCCAGGTGTGGAGAGGTCGAACATCTTCTTGTAGTAAGACTATATCCCCTTTCCGGATCTTATTTGTTTCAAAGGGATTTCCCACTTGGTGAAATGTACGCAAGTCCATGAGCTATTCCTTTTGCCATCTTTTCCAAAAGGAGTCCATCAAATGATGGCAATTTTTCCACATACGATTTAAAGATGTTTCAGAATTTGTAGGGCTGGAACGAATAGTAGTTAATGTCTTTCCTATGAGGAAGTGCGAGGGTGTTAAAGCTTCCTCAGTGTCATCTTTGATTCCATATTCATGAACAATCGGTCTACTGTTAAGAGCGGCTTCAATATCGCATAGTACAGTGATCAAACCAGCGTCGTCTAAAAGAGCCTTACCTAAAGTTTTCCGAAGGCATCTTTTGACGGAACCAATAAGCCTTTCCCACCATCCTCCCCACCAAGCGGCTCTTGGCACGATGAACTTCCATTTAATGCCATTATGTGCATAAAACTGTTGAACCTTTGCTGATGTTATTGAGTTCCATAGATGAGCAAGTTCTTTGCTGGCAGCTTGAAATGTAGTGGCATTATCGGTATATATAGTATGTGGTAATCCTCTGCGTCCCACGAACCTGTGCAGTGTCAAAAGGAAATTATCTGTTGATAGATCTGACATCAGCTCAATATGTAATGCTCGAGTGACAGAGCAAGTGAACAGCGCAATGTAGGCTGTACCAGAAGATTTTGATCTACGAACATAAACGGGACCAGCAAAGTCAATTCCTGTGGTAGTGAAGGGAGGAGTTGGAATTATGCGATCGGCAGGTAAAGGAGCTTCGATTTGAGTGCAACTGTTTGCTTGCATTATCTTGCATGGTAAACACTTGCGTATAACCTTTTTGATAAATTGTCTCGCTCTTAAAATCCAAAATTCTGAACGTAATTCTGAAAGTACTATTCTGACACTTAAGTAGTGCATTCTGATATGTGTATGATGTATCAAAAGATTAGTAAAGTAATGAGCTCCATCTAGTAAAATGGGGTGTTTTTCTGAGTGTGGCAATTCCGCAAACTGTAATCTTCCACCAATATGTATCATAGAATTTTTGAAAAATGGATTCAATTTTAAGATCTTTGACTTTTTAGGTAGAGGTTTTGATGTTAGGAATGCTTCATATTCTAAGGGAAATGATTGCTTTTGGACTATTTGTATCCAGTAATTTCTAGCATGATTGAGGTCTTCAGCATCAAGTTCTCCCCGTTTCTTTTCTCGTGATCGACAATTAGTGATAAAACGTAGAATCCATGCGGTAACACGCAATAGTCTAAAGTAAGAGCTGTAGTTCTTTGCTTCTATGATAGGATGTGAAGTAGTAACATGAAATATCTGGATTTCCTTCTTCTTTTTCAACTCCAAATTGTGTATGTAATCTTCTTTTATAGATTCTGGCCAAGTTTCTCTAGGTTCAGTGAGCCAAGTAGGACCATTCCACCAGATGTTAAGATCTGTTAGTGTATAAGGTGAAACTCCTCTTGAAAGTTTGTCCGCAGGGTTATCTTTCCCAGGACAATGGTTCCACTGTGAGGGATCAGTATATGAAACAATTTCTGTAATACGATTGCATACGAATGTTTTCCATTTGTTTGGGTCACTACGTATCCAACCAAGGGTTACTTTGGAGTCACTCCACATTGTTGCATTGGTTGGAGATATTCCAGTTTCCGTACAAAAATATTTCAATAGTCTGGAACCAATAAGAGCAGCCAAAAGTTCTAACCGAGGAAGAGTAATTTTCTTTATAGCTGAAAGTCGGCTGCGACTAAAAACCAAATGAACACTTGACTGATTATTGTGATGAAACTATGTACAAGGCTGCGCCGTAAGCTCTTTCAGATGCGTCACAGAATACATGAATACTGTAAGATACTTGTGATGAAATTAAGATGAAGCGAGGGATTCGTTTGGAGGAAATAGCATCAAGCTCTTTTGTAACTGTATGCCACTGTGTAGCCAAGTTTGTTGGCAAAATTTCATCCCATTTTATGCCCAGAATCCAAGTATCCTGGAAAATTATCTTTGCAGTAATTGTTAATGGTGTAAACAGTCCTAATGGATCATAAAAACTTGCAATACAATGGAGTAACCATCGCTTGGTAAGTGGTTTATCGTGAGAAGCGTATAGTTTAGTCTTAAAAGTATTTCCTAGTGTGTCTGTCTCCGTATTCCATGCAATACCTAATACTGTAGTTTCCACTTTTACCCTGAAATTTTCATCATTGATTTGCAACAAGTTTTGAAGCTTTAAAGAGTTTGTCACCCATTTTTCCATTGGTAGTTTAATAAGGGACATCATATTTTTTATTTCTTTCTGGAGTACAACTATATCTGATTCTGTTTCAAGACTTGCTACAAAGTTGTCCATGTATAAGTCTTTGTCTAAAAGTGGAGCAGCAGTAGGAAAGTCATTTAGATGATTGTTTGCTAGTTCTCGTGTAGCAGCACACAATAGGAACGGACTACAGGTTAGCCCAAATGGCAAACGTGTGAATCTATATGTAGCTACTTCATCTGTGAACTCAGATGGTGTTGATGAGTCTTTAAGTTTGTACAAAAAAAAATCTTGTAGCATCTCTGTTCTTTGGATGTAAAACAAACTGCAGAAAAGCTTGTTTACCATCACCAGTAATAGCATATTCATGTAGTCGAAATCTTAGAAGACAACCAACAGATTCAGGTAGGAGATTAAGACCACCTTCGAGGGTATCGTTAAGTGATGGCTTACCTGGATCATGTGATGAAGCGTCTAAGACAATTCTCCACTTAAAATCATTTTGTCTTTTCTTTTTTACTGCATGATGTGGTAAGTAACACACAATGTTTTCAGTTCCTTCTTCAAGGGGGCACATTTCTATATGTCCTTGTTCAATGTAATCCAACATGCACTTTTCGTATTGTGTTTTCAAATAGTCATTTGATGCTAGCCGTTTTTTTAATGTATGAAATCTTTTTTCAGCCACCAATTTGTTGTCAGACAAAGGTGAGATGATAGGTTTCCAAGGTAAAGATACAATTCTACGACCATCAACTACCTGAAATGAATCATGAAAATTCTGTAAGATTTTCCTATAATGTTTGGACATTTCTCTAACCTGATTGGGGGTGATTCCAATTGTTTTCAAGCCCCAGAAGCAGCGCAAATTTTCCTCAATAGTTGTGTGTTGCGTAAATGTGTTAAGATAATTGACAGTCGTGACATTGGAAACTGTTGTATATGACCGAGGTCTACTCAGAATCCAACCAAACTTGAAGAAATTAATGCTAGTGAGTTTGATAACATAAATGGCGCTCTAGAGTTCATCACTTGTCAGTAGAAATCGGCACCAATCAAAACTTGTATTGGTAAGTCCTGCAAATTGTCGTATGGGTCTGCCAATTTCATTCCTTTTTTGTATGCAAACTGTGAGATATCATTTGGGACAGATGGATGTGATGCGTATTTATTGTAACTTTCAAATGCTTCCATGTGAATTGTAGACTTGTTCCAAATGCTTGATAGTTGAAAATTTACTTTTCTTCTCAAATATAATGAGCTTTCTGTTGACTCAAATCCGAGAACTTCTAATGATTGCGTAGAAACAACTGTTAATTTTAATGTATCTACAAGATCACTATGAATGAAACTAGACTGGCTACCTCCATCTAGAAGACAACGTGTCAGTTTTGTAATACCAGTTGGTCCGGTAATAAAAATTCTGGCTGTTTGCAAATGCACTGTGTTTGGCGATATATTTGGCGGAACAATATCAATTTTATTAGTAGTAACTGAATAATCAACATTGTTTTGCAAATTGAAACGTGGTGCTTTTTCTTACATTTGACACAGCAAACCTTATCTCTACGAGCACAAACCGTTTTTGAGTGTCCACGCCCAGTACACATAAAACATCTATTCGTTGCTTTTAATTTTTCTATACGTATGTCAATAT
The DNA here is from genome assembly GCA_032207245.1 of Pardosa pseudoannulata. Lineage (NCBI taxonomy): Eukaryota > Metazoa > Arthropoda > Arachnida > Araneae > Lycosidae > Pardosa > Pardosa pseudoannulata. Next base: position 193,965,416 of record CM063498.1, read on the forward strand.
CTGTCACTATGTTACACTGTTGAGTCCAATGTCCTTTAGTTTCACAGAAGGGACAAAATGGAGATGGTTTTTTAAACTGGTTTTGTTTTTTAGATTTAACACGAAATGCTGCTGTCGAAGGCTTAAAACTGTAATCAAAACTTGGCTCACTTCGAATTTTTAATGCTGTGAGGGCACCTTCAACTTCGTCTGATAGATATTGCACAAGTTTCTTTATATCACCTTCTGATATTTTCTCCTTCTTAGCGTATATAATCCATCGGCGACAAATGTCATCAGGAAAAGCACGTAAACTTTTTGGAGTTAAAATACGCCCGTAAGCATTTATATCCTCTCCTAAAGCGGTTAACGCCTGTAATCTTCTATTGCATTCAATAAACACTTCATTCAAGGCAGTAGGAGTGGGGTTTCGTATTGGCGGAATACTTTCCAAAAAGTCTAAATGTGCTTGAATTATTCTGTTTTTGTCGCCGTATAGATTTTGGAGAAATGCTTTTGTAGTTTCATATGTACTGGCACTAATGCTAATTCCATCAACTAAGCGTCTTGGCTCGTCTTCTAAATAACCTCTTAAAAATACATGTTTATCAATTACTGATAAATTTTCATTATCATCAATTGACGATTTAAATTGCTCCCAGAAACACTGCCATTGTTCAATATCACCTCGGAAAGTATCTAGTTTAATAGTTGGTAATTTTACTGTATGAGTTTGAGTTATAAGTGGAGTGGTACTAGGATGTGCATTCGTCACCACATTATTATTACTTGAATTTAATGAATCATTTATGGGAGTAGCTGTTGGCGCTGAAATAGACAAATTATTTTTGATGATTTTACGGGCTTTGAAAATCGCCAATTCGGCCGTGTCAATGTAACTTTCACACTGCTTAATATCGTTTTCATATTCTTCATCGGAAAACAAATTATATATTTCATTATCCACAATTTTTAAAACTTTTAAAATTGCTACTAACCTGTCGTATGTATATTCAAGTTTATCCAAGGAGTCCTCATCTTTAAATTCGGTGATTTCAGTTGAAAAGCGTGTTATATTACTTCGTATATTTCTTCGTTTCAGTTTCAACAATTTTAATTCTTCTGGAATCGCAATTTTCAAAAACAGTTGAAAAATTAAAATTAATAAATTCTTTTTCCGTAAATGTGTTACCGTAAGTTTCACCGTAAGTGTACTTTTACCGTAATGTGTTCGACGGGTAAATTTTCGGCACCAGATGTTAGGAGATAGTAATTTTACACAAGTATTTATTTCCTAACTTACAATTACAAAAAGGAACAAGTAAAACATTTATATAATTAACAACGTAAGTGATGCCATTCTCACAAAAGTGAAATGCTAGTTATTACTAGCACGTTTTTAATTCGCCGCAACAAGTGGTATTGCTTATTACATGCTAAAAATCAATTTTGAGAAACAAACGATATTAAGCGAACTACTGAAGCTATCGTCATTATACTTGGTAAAATAGCTTAATACACCGTATTACACTATCCTACAAAGTTTCATTAACGTAGTTTAATTTGAACCTAAAATATCTTCGGGATCGCTTATTTGGTCATTACAGCGGTATTGCTTATTACATGCTAAAAATCAATTTTGAGAAACGAACGATATTAAGCGAACTACTGAAGTTATCGACATTATTCTTGGTAAAATAGCTTAATACACCGTATTACACTATCCTACAAAGTTTCATTAACGTAGTTTAAGTTGAACCTAAAATATCTTCGGGATCGCTTATTTGGTCATTACAGTGGTATTGCTTATTACATGCTAAAAATCAATTTTGAGAAACGAACGATATTAAGCGAACTACTGAAGCTATCGTCATTATACTTGGTAAAATACCTTAATACACCGTATTACACTATCCTACAAAGTTTCATTAACGTAGTTTAAGTAGTACCTGAAATATCTTCGAAATTGTATATTTGGCCATTATAGTGGAAACGCTGTTTACATGCTAAAAATCAATTTTGAGAAACGAACGATATTAAGCGAACTACTGAAGCTATCGTCATTATACTTGGTAAAATAGCTTAATACACCGTATTACACTATCCTACAAAGTCTTATTAACGTAGTTTAAGTTGAACCTAAAATATCTTCGGGATCGCTTATTTGGTCATTACAGCGGTATTGCTTATTACATGCTAAAAATCAATTTTGAGAAACGAACGATATTAAGCGAACTATTGGAGCTATCGCCTTTAACTTCTTAAAATACCTTAATACACTGTATTACACTATCCTACAAATTTTCATTAACGTTGTTTAAGTAGTACCTGAAATATCTTCGAAACTGTATATTTGGCTTTTATAGTGGAAACGCTGTTTACATGCTAAAAATCAATTTTGAGAAACGAAAGATATTAAGCGAACTACTGAAGCTATTGTCATTATACTTGGTAAAAAACTTAATAAACCGTATTACACTATCCTACAAAGTTTCATTAACGTAGTTTAAGTTGAACCTAAAATATCTTCGGGATCGCTTATTTGGTCATTACAGCGGTATTATTTAATACATGCTAAAAATCAATTTTGAGAAACGAACGATATTAAGCGAACTACTGGAGCAGTCGTCTTTATACATTTTAAAATACCTTAATACACTGTATTACACTATCCTACAAAGTTTTATTGACGTAGTTTAAGTAGTACCTGAAATATCTTCGAAATTGTATATTTGGCCATTATAACGGAAACGCTGTTTACATGCTAAAAATCAATTTTGAGAAAGGAACGATATTAAGCGAACTACTGAAGCTATCGTCATTAAACTTGGTAAAATAGTTTAATACACCCTATTACACTATCCTACAAAGTTTCATTAACGTAGTTTAAGTTGAACGTAAAATATCTTCGGGATCGCGTATTTAGTCATTACAGCGGTATTGCTTATTACATGCTAAAAATCAATTTTGAGAAACAAGCGAATTAAGCGAACTACTCAAGCTATCGTCATTAGACTTGGTAGATAGTAATACACGGTTTTAGACACTATCCTACAAAGTTTCATTAACGTAGTTTAAGTAGTACCTAATATCTTCGTATAATTGGTTATATTTACTTTTACATGCTAAAATCAATTTTGAGAAACAACGATATTAAGCGAACTACTGAAGCAAGACTTTATACTTTAAAATAGCGTAATACACGTATTACACTATCCTACAAAGTTTCATTAACGTAGTTTAAGTAGCGTTAATATCTTCGAAATTGTATATTTGGCCTTTAGTGGCTGTACATGCTAAAAATCAATTTTGAGAAACAAGCGATATTAAACGAACTACTGGAGCTATCGTCATTAGACTTTTTATACACAATACACGTTTAAACTATCCTACAAAGTTCATTAACGTAGTTTAAGTAGTACCTGAAATATCTCCTAAAATGTATATTTGGCCATTATAACGGAAACGCTGTTTACATGCTAAAAAATCAATTTTGAGAAAGGAACGATATTAAGCGAACTACTGAAGCTATCGTCATTATACTTGGTAAAATGGCTTAATACACTGTTTTACACTACCCTACAAAGTTTCATTAACGTAGTTTAAGTTGATCCTAAAATATCTTCGGGATTGCGTATTTGGTTATTGCATTTTAGAGGCATGCTAAAAAACAATTTTGAGAAACAAGCGAAATTAAGCGAACTACTCAAGCTCTCGTCATTAGACTTGGTTAGATAGCGTAAAACACGGTTTTAGACTATCCTACAAAGTTTCATTAACGTACTTTAAGTAGTTTCGTTAATATCGTCGAACTTGTATATTTGGCCTGTATAGAGACTAAAAGTCAATTTTGAGAAACAAGCGAAATTAAGCGAACTACTCAAGCTCGTCATTAGACTTGGTTAGATAGCGTTAGACTATTTCGTTAATATCGTCGAACAGACTATACTGGTTAGATAGCGTAAAACATAGACTACAAAGTTTCATTAACGTACTTTAAGTAGTTTCGTTAATATCGTCGAACTTGTATATTTGGCCTGTTTAGAGGCTAAAAGTCAATTTTGAGAAACAAGCGAAATTAAGCGAACTACTCAAGCTCTCGTCATTACACTTGGTTAGATAGCGTAAAACACGGTTTTAGACTATCCTACAAAGTTTCATTAACGTACTTTAAGTAGTTTCGTTAATATCGTCGAACTTGTATATTTGGCCTGTTTAGAGGCTAAAAGTCAATTTTGAGAAACAAGCGAAATTAAGTGAACTACTCCAGCTTTCGTCATTAGACTTGGTTAGATAGCGTAAAACACGGTTTTTGACTATCCTACAAAGTTTCATTAACGTAATTTAAGTAGTTTCGTTAATATCGTCGAACATTTATTTTTTTTTTATTGGTATATTTGGCCTGTTTATAGCTAAAAGTTTCCCCCCCCCCCCCCCCCCCCCCCAAAAAAAAATTTTGAGATACAAGAGAAATTTTGCAAACTACTCAAGTCCTCGTCATTAGACTTGGTTAGATAGCGTAAAACACGGTTTTAGACTATCCTACAAAGTTTCATTAACGTACTTTAAGTAGTTTCGTTAATATCGTCGAACTTGTATATTTGGCCTGTTTAGAGGCTAAAAGTCAATTTTGAGAAACAAGCGAAATTAAGCGAACTACTCAAGCTCTCGTCATTAGACTTGGTTAGATAGCGTAAAAAACGGTTTTAGACTATCCTACAAAGTTTCATTAACGTACTTTAAGTAGTTTCGTTAATATCGTCGAACTTGTATATTTGGCCTGTTTAGAGGCTAAAAGTCAATTTTGAGAAACAAGCGAAATTAAGCGAACTACTCAAGCTCTCGTCATTAGACTTGGTTAGATAGCGTAAAACACGGTTTTAGACTATCCTACAAAGTTTCATTAACGTACTTTAAGTAGTTTCGTTAATATCGTCGAACTTGTATATTTGGCCTGTTTAGAGGCTAAAAGTCAATTTTGAGAAACAAGCGAAATTAAGCGAACTACTCAAGCTCTCGTCATTAGACTTGGTTAGATAGCGTAAAACACGGTTTTAGACTATCCTACAAAGTTTCATTAACGTACTTTAAGTAGTTTCGTTAATATCGTCGAACTTGTATATTTGGCCTGTTTAGAGGCTAAAAGTCAATTTTGAGAAACAAGCGAAATTAAGCGAACTACTCAAGCTCTCGTCATTAGACTTGGTTAGATAGCGTAAAACACGGTTTTAGACTATCCTACAAAGCTTCATTAACGTACTTTAAGTAGTTTCGTTAATATCGTCGAACTTGTATATTTGGCCTGTTTAGAGGCTAAAAGTCAATTTTGAGAAACAAGCGAAATTAAGCGAACTACTCAAGCTCTCGTCATTAGACTTGGTTAGATAGCGTAAAACACGGTTTTAGACTATCCTACAAAGTTTCATTAACGTACTTTAAGTAGTTTCGTTAATATCGTCGAACTTGTATATTTGGCCTGTTAAGAGGCTAAAAGTCAATTTTGAGAAACAAGCGAAATTAAGCGAACTACTCAAGCTCTCGTCATTAGACTTGGTTAGATAGCGTAAAACACGGTTTTAGACTATCCTACAAAGTTTCATTAACGTACTTTAAGTAGTTTCGTTAATATCGTCGAACTTGTATATTTGGCCTGTTAGAGGCTAAAAGTCAATTTTGAGAAACAAGCGAAATTAAGCGAACTACTCAAGCTCTCGTCATTAGACTTGGTTAGATAGCGTAAAACACGGTTTTAGACTATCCTACAAAGTTTCATTAACGTACTTTAAGTAGTTTCGTTAATATCGTCGAACTTGTATATTTGGCCTGTTTAGAGGCTAAAAGTCAATTTTGAGAAACAAGCGAAATTAAGCGAACTACTCAAGCTCTCGTCATTAGACTTGGTTAGATAGCGTAAAACACGGTTTTAGACTATCCTACAAAGTTTCATTAACGTACTTTAAGTAGTTTCGTTAATATCGTCGAACTTGTATATTTGGCCTGTTTAGAGGCTAAAAGTCAATTTTGAGAAACAAGCGAAATTAAGCGAACTACTCAAGCTCTCGTCATTAGACTTGGTTAGATAGCGTAAAACACGGTTTTAGACTATCCTACAAAGTTTCATTAACGTACTTTAAGTAGTTTCGTTAATATCGTCGAACTTGTATATTTGGCCTGTTTAGAGGCTAAAAGTCAATTTTGAGAAACAAGCGAAATTAAGCGAACTACTCAAGCTCTCGTCATTAGACTTGGTTAGATAGCGTAAAACACGGTTTTAGACTATCCTACAAAGTTTCATTAACGTACTTTAAGTAGTTTCGTTAATATCGTCGAACTTGTATATTTGGCCTGTTTAGAGGCTAAAAGTCAATTTTGAGAAACAAGCGAAATTAAGCGAACTACTCAAGCTCTCGTCATTAGACTTGGTTAGATAGCGTAAAACACGGTTTTAGACTATCCTACAAAGTTTCATTAACGTACTTTAAGTAGTTTCGTTAATATCGTCGAACTTGTATATTTGGCCTGTTTAGAGGCTAAAAGTCAATTTTGAGAAACAAGCGAAATTAAGCGAACTACTCAAGCTCGCATCATTAGACTTGGTTAGATAGCGTAAAACACGGTTTTAGACTATCCTACAAAGTTTCATTAACGTACTTTAAGTAGTTTCGTTAATATCGTCGAACTTGTATATTTGGCCTGTTTAGAGGCTAAAAGTCAATTTTGAGAAACAAGCGAAATTAAGCGAACTACTCAAGCTCTCGTCATTAGACTTGGTTAGATAGCGTAAAACACGGTTTTAGACTATCCTACAAAGTTTCATTAACGTACTTTAAGTAGTTTCGTTAATATCGTCGAACTTGTATATTTGGCCTGTTTAGAGGCTAAAAGTCAATTTTGAGAAACAAGCGAAATTAAGCGAACTACTCAAGCTCTCGTCATTAGACTTGGTTAGATAGCGTAAAACACGGTTTTAGACTATCCTACAAAGTTTCATTAACGTACTTTAAGTAGTTTCGTTAATATCGTCGAACTTGTATATTTGGCCTGTTAAGAGGTAAAAGTCAATTTTGAGAAACAAGCGAAATTAAGCGAACTACTCAAGCTCTCGTCATTAGACTTGGTTAGATAGCGTAAAACACGGTTTTAGACTATCCTACAAAGTTTCATTAACGTACTTTAAGTAGTTTCGTTAATATCGTCGAACTTGTATATTTGGCCTGTTTAGAGGCTAAAAGTCAATTTTGAGAAACAAGCGAAATTAAGCGAACTACTCAAGCTCTCGTCATTAGACTTGGTTAGATAGCGTAAAACACGGTTTTAGACTATCCTACAAAGTTTCATTAACGTACTTTAAGTAGTTTCGTTAATATCGTCGAACTTGTATATTTGGCCTGTTTAGAGGCTAAAAGTCAATTTTGAGAAACAAGCGAAATTAAGCGAACTACTCAAGCTCTCGTCATTAGACTTGGTTAGATAGCGTAAAACACGTTTCTAGACTATCCTACAAAGTTTCATTAACGTACTTTAAGTAGTTTCGTTAATATCGTCGAACTTGTATATTTGGCCTGTTAAGAGGCTAAAAGTCAATTTTGAGAAACAAGCGAAATTAAGCGAACTACTCAAGCTCTCGTCATTAGACTTGGTTAGATAGCGTAAAACACGGTTTTAGACTATCCTACAAAGTTTCATTAACGTACTTTAAGTAGTTTCGTTAATATCGTCGAACTTGTATATTTGGCCTGTTTAGAGGCTAAAAGTCAATTTTGAGAAACAAGCGAAATTAAGCGAACTACTCAAGCTCTCGTCATTAGACTTGGTTAGATAGCGTAAAACACGTTTTTAGACTATCCTACAAAGTTTCATTAACGTACTTTAAGTAGTTTCGTTAATATCGTCGAACTTGTATATTTGGCCTGTTTAGAGGCTAAAAGTCAATTTTGAGAAACAAGCGAAATTAAGCGAACTACTCAAGCTCTCGTCATTAGACTTGGTTAGATAGCGTAAAACACGGTTTTAGACTATACTACAAAGTTTCATTAACGTACTTTAAGTAGTTTCGTTAATATCGTCGAACTTGTATATTTGGCCTGTTTAGAGGCTAAAAGTCAATTTTGAGAAACAAGCGAAATTAAGCGAACTACTCAAGCTCTCGTCATTAGACTTGGTTAGATAGCGTAAAACACGGTTTTAGACTATCCTACAAAGTTTCATTAACGTACTTTAAGTAGTTTCGTTAATATCGTCGAACTTGTATATTTGGCCTGTTAGAGGCTAAAAGTCAATTTTGAGAAACAAGCGAAATTAAGAGAACTACTCAAGCTCTCGTCATTAGACTTGGTTAGATAGCGTAAAACACGGTTTTAGACTATCCTACAAAGTTTTATTAACGTACTTTAAGTAGTTTCGTTAATATCGTCGAACTTGTATATTTGGCCTGTTTAGAGGCTAAAAGTCAATTTTGAGAAACAAGCGAAATTAAGCGAACTACTCAAGCTCTCGTCATTAGACTTGGTTAGATAGCGTAAAACACGGTTTTAGACTATCCTACAAAGTTTCATTAACGTACTTTAAGTAGTTTCGTTAATATCGTCGAACTTGTATATTTGGCCTGTTTAGAGGCTAAAAGTCAATTTTGAGAAACAAGCGAAATTAAGCGAACTACTCAAGCTCTCGTCATTAGACTTGGTTAGATAGCGTAAAACACGGTTTTAGACTATCCTACAAAGCTTCATTAACGTACTTTAAATAATTTCGTTAATATCGTCAAACTTCTATATTTGTCCTGTTAGAGGCTAAAAGTCAATTTTGAGAAACAAGCGAAATTAAGCGAACTACTCAAGCTCGCATCATTAGACTTGGTTAGATAGCATAAAACACGGTTTAAGACGATCCCACAAAGTTTCATTAACGTATTCTCAGTAGTTTCGTTAATATCGTCGAACTTGTATATTTGGCCTGTTTAGAGGCTAAAAGTCAATTTTGAGACACAAGCGAAGTTAAGCGAACTACTCAAGCTCTCGTCATTGCACATGGTTATATAGCGAAAAACAGGTTTTAGACTATCCCATAAAGTTTCATTAACGTACTTTAAGTAGTTTCGTTAATATCGTCGAACTTGTATATTTGGCCTGTTAGAGGCTAAAAGTCAATTTTGAGAAACAAGCGAAATTAAGCGAACTACTCAAGCTCTCGTCATTAGACTTGGTTAGATAGCGTAAAACACGGTTTTAGACTATACTACAAAGTTTTATTAACGTACTTTAAGTAGTTTCGTTAATATCGTCGAACTTGTATATTTGGGCTGTATAGACACTAAAAGTCAATTCTGAGAAACAAGCGAAATTAAGCGAACTACTCAAGCTCTCGTCATTAGACTTGTTTAGATAGCGTAAATCACGGTTTTAGACTATCCTACAAGGTTTCATTAACGTACTTTAAGTAGTTTCGTTAATATCGTCGAACTTGTATATTTGGCCTATTTAGACGCTAAAAGTCAATTTTGAGAAACAAGCGAAATTAAGCGAACTACTCAAGCTCGCATCACTAGACTTGGTTAGATAGCGTAAACCACGGTTTTAGACTATTCTAAAAAGCTTCATTAACGTACTTTAAGTAGTTTCGTTAATATCGTCGAACTTGTATATTTGGCCTGTTTAGACGCTAAAAGTCAATTTTGAGAAACAAGCGAAATTAAGCGAAGTACTCAAGCTCTCGTCATTAGACTTGGTTAGATAGCGTAAAACACGGTTTTAGACTATCCTACAAAGTTTCATTAACGTATTCTCAGTAGTTTTGTTAATATCGTCGAACTTGTATATTTGGCCTATTAAGAGGATAACAGTTAATTTTGAGAAACAAGCGAAATTAAGCAAAGTACTCAAGCTCTCGTCATTAGACTTGGTTAGATAGCGTAAAACACGGTTTTAGACTATCCTACAAAGCTTCATTAACGTACTTTAAGTAGTTTCGTTAATATCGTCGAACTTGTATTTGGCCTGTTTAGAGGCTAAAAGTCAATTTTGAGAAACAAGCGAAATTAAGCGAAGTACTCAAGCTCTCGTCATTAGACTTGGTTAGATAGCGTAAAACACGGTTTTAGACTATCCTACAAAGCTTCATTAACGTACTCTAAGTAGTTTCGTTAATATCGTCGAACTTGTATATTTGGCCTATTTAGACGCTAAAAGTCAATTTTGAGAAACAAGCGAAATTAAGCGAACTACTCAAGCTCGCATCACTAGACTTGGTTAGATAGCATAAAACAAGGTTTAAGACTATAATATAAAGCTTCATTAACGTACTTTAAGTAGTTTCGTTAATATCGTCGAACTTGTATATTTGGCCTGTTTAGAGGCTAAAAGTCAATTTTGAGAAACAAGCGAAATTAAGCGAACTACTCAAGCTCTCGTCATTAGACTTGGTTAGATAGCGTAAAACACGGTTTTAGACTATCCTACAAAGTTTCATTAACGTACTTTAAGTAGTTTCGTTAATATCGTCGAACTTGTATATTTGGCCTGTTAAGAGGCTAAAAGTCAATTTTGAGAAACAAGCGAAATTAAGCAAAGTACTCAAGCTCTCGTCATTAGACTTGGTTAGATAGCGTAAAACACGGTTTTAGACTATACTACAAAGTTTTATTAACGTACTTTAAGTAGTTTCGTTAATATCGTCGAACTTGTATATTTGACCTGTTTAGACACTAAAAGTCAATTTTGAGAAACAAGCAAAATTAAGCGAACTACTCAAGCTCGCATCATTAGACTTGGTTAGATAGCGTAAAACACGGTTTTAGACTATCCTACAAAGCTTCATTAACGTACTTTAAGTAGTTTCGTTAATATCGTCGAACTTGTATATTTGGCCTGTTAGGAGGCTAAAAGTCAATTTTGAGAAACAAGCGAAAACGTACTTTAAGTAGTTTCGTTAATATCGTCGAACTTGTGTATTGGCCTTTTTAGGAGGCTAAAAGTCAATTTTGAGAAAACAAGCGAAATTATGAAAGTACTCAAGCTCTCGTCATTAGACGTGGATAGATAGCGTAAAACACGGTTTTAGACTATCCTACAAAGCTTCATTAACGTACTTTAAGTAGTTTCGTTAATATCGTCGAACTTGTATATTTGTCCTGTTTAGAGGCTAAAAGTCAATTTTGAGAAACAAGCGAAATTAAGCGAACTACTCAAGCTCTCGTCATTAGACATGGTTAGATAGCGTAAAACACGGTTTTAGACTATACTACAAAGTTTCATTAACGTACTCTAAATAGTTTCGTTAATATCGTCACACTTGTATATTTGGACTATTTAGACGCTAAAAGTCAATTTTGAGAAACAAGCGAAATTAACCGAACTACTCAAGCTCTCGTCAATAGACATGGTTAGATAGCGTAAAACACGGTTTTAGACTATCCTACAAAGCTTCATTAACGTACTTTAAGTAGTTTCGTTAATATCGTCGAACTTGTATATTTGGATTATTTAGAGGCTAAAAGTCAATTTTGAGAAACAAGCGAAATTAAGCGAACTACTCAAGCTCTCGTCATTAGACTTGGTTAGATAGCGTAAAACACGGTTTTAGACTATCCTACAAAGTTTCATTAACGTACTTTAAGTAGTTTCGTTAATATCGTCGAACTTGTATATTTGGCCTGTTAAGAAGCTAAAAGTCAATTTTGAGAAACAAGCGAAATTAAGCAAAGTACTCAAGCTCTTGTAGTTAGACTTTGTTAGACAGAGTAAAACACGGTTTTAGACTATCCTATAAAGTTTCATTAACGTACTTTAAGTAGTTTCGTTAATATCGTCGAACTTGTATATTTGGCCTGTTTAGAGGCTAAAAGTCAATTTTGAGAAACAAGCAAAATTAAGCGAACTACTCAAGCTCTCGTCATTAGACTTGGTTAGATAGCGTAAAACACGGTTTTAGACTATCCTACAAAGTTTCATTAACGTACTTTAAGTAGTTTCGTTAATATCGTCGAACTTGTATATTTGGCCTGTTTAGAGGCTAAAAGTCAATTTTGAGAAACAAGCGAAATTAAGCGAACTACTCAAGCTCTCGTCATTAGACTTGGTTAGATAGCGTAAAACACGGTTTTAGACTATCCTACAAAGTTTCATTAACGTACTTTAAGTAGTTTCGTTAATATCGTCGAACTTGTATATTTGGCCTGTTTAGAAGCTAAAAGTCAATTTTGAGAAACAAGCGAAATTAAGCGAACTACTCAAGCTCTCGTCATTAGACTTGGTTAGATAGCGTAAAACACGGTTTTAGACTATCCTACAAAGTTTCATTAACGTACTTTAAGTAGTTTCGTTAATATCGTCGAACTTGTATATTTGGCCTGTTTAGAGGCTAAAAGTCAATTTTGAGAAACAAGCGAAATTAAGGGAACTACTCAAGCTCTCGTCATTAGACTTGGTTAGATAGCGTAAAACACGGTTTTAGACTATCCTACAAAGTTTTATTAACGTACTTTAAGTAGTTTCGTTAATATCGTCGAACTTGTATATTTGGCCTGTTAAGAGGCTAAAAGTCAATTTTGAGAAACAAGCGAAATTAAGCGAAGTACTCAAGCTCTCGTCATTAGACTTGGTTAGATAGCGTAAAACACGGTTTTAGACTATCCTACAAAGTTTCATTAACGTACTTTAAGTAGTTTCGTTAATATCGTCGAACTTGTATATTTGGCCTGTTTAGACGCTAAAAGTCAATTTTGAGAAACAAGCGAAATTAAGCGAACTACTCAAGCTCGCATCATTAGACTTGGTTAGATAGCGTAAAACACGGTTTTAGACTCTTATACAAAGTTTCATTAACGTACTTTAAGTAGTTTCGTTAATATCGTCGAACTTGTATATTTGGCCTGTTTAGAGGCTAAAAGTCAATTTTGAGAAACAAGCGAAATTAAGCGAACTACTCAAGCTCTCGTCATTAGACATGGTTAGATAGCGTAAAACACGGTTTTAGACTATCCTACAAAGTTTCATTAACGTACTTTAAGTAGTTTCGTTAATATCGTCGAACTTGTATATTTGGCCTGTTTAGAGTCTAAAAGTCAATTTTGAGAAACAAGCGAAATTAAGCGAAGTACTCAAGCTCTCGTCATTAGACTTGGTTAGATAGCGTAAAACACGGTTTTAGACTATACTACAAAGTTTTATTAACGTACTTTAAGTAGTTTCGTTAATATCGTCGAACTTGTATATTTGGCCTGTTTAGAGGCTAAAAGTCAATTTTGAGAAACAAGCGAAATTAAGCGAACTACTCAAGCTCTCGTCATTAGACATGGTTAGATAGCGTAAAACACGGTTTTAGACTATCCTACAAAGTTTCATTAACGTACTTTAAGTAGTTTCGTTAATATCGTCGAACTTGTATATTTGGCCTGTTTAGACGGTAAAAGTCAATTTTGAGAAACAAGCGAAATTAAGCGAACTACTCAAGCTCTCGTCATTAGACTTGGTTAGATAGCGTAAAACACGGTTTTAGACTATCCTACAAAGCTTCATTAACGTACTTTAAGTAGTTTCGTTAATATCGTCGAACTTGTATATTTGGCCTGTTAGGATGCTAAAAGTCAATTTTGAGAAACAAGCGAAATTAAGCAAAGTACTCAAGCTCTCGTCATTAGACTTGGTTAGATAGCGTAAAACACGGTTTTAGACTATACTACAAAGTTTTATTAACGTACTTTAAGTAGTTTCGTTAATATCGTCGAACTTGTATATTTGGCCTGTTAGGAGGCTAAAAGTCAATTTTGAGAAACAAGCGAATTTAAGCGAACTACTCAAGCTCACATCATTAGACTTGGTTAGATAGCGTAAAACACGGTTTTAGACTATCCTACAAAGCTTCATTAACGTACTTTAAGTAGTTTCGTTAATATCGTCGAACTTGTATATTTGGCCTGTTTAGAGGCTAAAAGTCAATTTTGAGAAACAAGCGAAATTAAGCGAACTACTCAAGCTCTCGTCATTAGACTTGGTTAGATAGCGTAAAACACGGTTTTAGACTATCCTACAAAGCTTCATTAACGTACTTTAAGTAGTTTCGTTAATATCGTCGAACTTGTATATTTGGCCTGTTTAGAGGCTAAAAGTCAATTTTGAGAAACAAGCGAAATTAACCGAACTACTGAAGCTCGCATCATTACACTTGTTTAGATAGCGTAAAACAAGGTTTAAGACTATAATACAAAGTTCATTAACGTACTTAAAGTAGTTTCGTTAATATCGTCGAACTTGTATATTTGTCCTGTTTAGAGGCTAAAAGTCAATTTTGAGAAACAAGCGAAATTAAGCGAACTACTCAAGCTCTCGTCATTAGACTTTGTTAGATAACGTAAAACACGGTTTTAGACTAACCTAAAAAGTTTCATTAACGTTTTTTAAGTAGTTTTGTTAATATCGTCGAACTTGTATATTTGGCCTGTTTAGAGGCTAAAAGTCAATTTTGAGAAACAAGCGAAATTAAGCGAACTACTCAAGCTCTCGTCATTACACGGTTTTAGACTATCCTACAAAGTTTCATTAACGTACTTTAAGTAGTTTCGTTAATATCGTCGAACTTGTATATTTGGCCTGTTTAGAGGCTAAAAGTCAATTTTGAGAAACAAGCGAAATTAAGCGAAGTACTCAAGCTCTCGTCATTAGACTTGGTTAGATAGCGTAAAACACGGTTTTAGACTATACTACAAAGTTTTATTAACGTACTTTAAGTAGTTTCGTTAATATCGTCGAACTTGTATATTTGGCCTATTTAGACGCTAAAAGTCAATTTTGAGAAACATGCGAAATTAGGCGAACTACTCAAGCTCGCATCATTAGACTTGGTTAGATAGCGTAAAACACGGTTTTAGACTATCCTACAAAGCTTCATTAACGTACTTTAAGTAGTTTCGTTAATATCGTCGAACTTGTATATTTGTCCTGTTTAGAGGCTAAAAGTCAATTTTGAGAAACAAGCGAAGTTAAGTGAACTACTCAAGCTCTCGTCATTAGACATGGTTAGATAGCGTAAAACACGGTTTTAGACTATCCTACAAAGCTTCATTAACGTACTTTAAGTAGTTTCGTTAATATCGTCGAACTTGTATATTTGGCCTGTTTAGACGCTAAAAGTCAATTTTGAGAAACAAGCGAAATTAAGCAAAGTACTCAAGCTCTCGTCATTAGACTTGGTTAGATAGCGTAAAACACGGTTTTAGACTATCCTACAAAGTTTCATTAACGTACTTTAAGTAGTTTCGTTAATATCGTCGAACTTGTATATTTGGCCTGTTAAGAGGCTAAAAGTCAATTTTGAGAAACAAGAGGAATTAAGCGAACTACTCAAGCTCTCGTCAATAGACTTGGTTATGTAGCGTAAAACACGTTTTTTGACTATCCTACAAAGTTTCATTAACGTACTTTAAGTAGTTTCGTTAATATCGTCGAACTTGTATATTTGGCCTGTTTAGAGGCTAAAAGTCAATTTTGAGAAACAAGCGAAATTAAGGGAACTACTCAAGCTCTCGTCATTAGACTTGGTTAGATAGCGTAAAACACGGTTTTAGACTATCCTACAAAGTTTCATTAACGTACTTTAAGTAGTTTCGTTAATATCGTCGAACTTGTATATTTGGCCTGTTTAGAGGCTAAAAGTCAATTTTGAGAAACAAGCGAAATTAAGCGAAGTACTCAAGCTCTCGTCATTAGACTTGGTTAGATAGCGTAAAACACGGTTTTAGACTATCCTACAAAGTTTCATTAACGTACTTTAAGTAGTTTCGTTAATATCGTCGAACTTGTATATTTGGCCTGTTTAGACGCTAAAAGTCAATTTTGAGAAACAAGCGAAATTAAGCGAACTACTCAAGCTCGCATCATTAGACTTGGTTAGATAGCGTAAAACACGGTTTTAGACTATCCTACAAAGCTTCATTAACGTACTTTAAGTAGTTTCGTTAATATCGTCGAACTTGTATATTTGGCCTGTTAAGAGGCTAAAAGTCAATTTTGAGAAACAAGCGAAATTAAGCAAAGTACTCAAGCTCTCGTCATTAGACTTGGTTAGATAGCGTAAAACACGGTTTTAGACTATCCTACAAAGTTTCATTAACGTACTTTAAGTAGTTTCGTTAATATCGTCGAACTTGTATATTTGGCCTGTTAGAGGCTAAAAGTCAATTTTGAGAAACAAGCGAAATTAAGCGAACTACTCAAGCCCTCGTCATTAGACTTGGTTAGATAGCGTAAAACACGGTTTTAGACTATCCTACAAAGTTTCATTAACGTACTTTAAGTAGTTTCGTTAATATCGTCGAACTTGTATATTTGGCCTGTTTAGAGGCTAAAAGTCAATTTTGAGAAACAAGCGAAATTAAGCAAAGTACTCAAGCTCTCGTCATTAGACTTGGTTAGATAGCGTAAAACACGGTTTTAGACTATCCTACAAAGTTTCATTAACGTACTTTAAGTAGTTTCGTTAATATCGTCGAACTTGTATATTTGGCCTGTTTAGAGGCTAAAAGTCAATTTTGAGAAACAAGCGAAATTAAGCGAACTACTCAAGCTCTCGTCATTAGACTTGGTTAGATAGCGTAAAACACGGTTTTAGACTATACTACAAAGTTTTATTAACGTACTTTAAGTAGTTTCGTTAATATCGTCGAACTTGTATATTTGGCCTGTTTAGACGCTAAAAGTCAATTTTGAGAAACAAGCGAAATTAAGCGAACTACTCAAGCTCTCGTCATTAGACATGGTTAGATAGCGTAAAACACGGTTTTAGACTATCCTACAAAGTTTCATTAACGTACTCTAAGTAGTTTCGTTAATATCGTCGAACTTGTATATTTGGCCTGTTTAGACGCTAAAAGTCAATTTTGAGAAACAAGCGAAATTAAGCGAACTACTCAAGCTCGCATCATTAGACTTGGTTAGATAGCGTAAAACACGGTTTTAGACTATCCTACAAAGCTTCATTAACGTACTTTAAGTAGTTTCGTTAATATCGTCGAACTTGTATATTTGGCCTGTTTAGAGGCTAAAAGTCAATTTTGAGAAACAAGCGAAATTAAGCAAACTACTCAAGCTCTCGTCATTAGACTTGGTTAGATAGCGTAAAACACGGTTTTAGACTATCCTACAAAGTTTCATTAACGTACTTTAAGTAGTTTCGTTAATATCGTCGAACTTGTATATTTGGCCTGTTAAGAGGCTAAAAGTCAATTTTGAGAAACAAGCGAAATTAAGCGAAGTACTCAAGCTCTCGTCATTAGACTTGGTTAGATAGCGTAAAACACGGTTTTAGACTATACTACAAAGTTTTATTAACGTACTTTAAGTAGTTTCGTTAATATCGTCGAACTTGTATATTTGGCCTGTTTAGAGGCTAAAAGTCAATTTTGAGAAACAAGCGAAATTAAGCGAACTACTCAAGCTCGTCATTAGACTTGGTTAGATAGCGTAAAACACGGTTTTAGACTATCCTACAAAGTTTCATTAACGTACTTTAAGTAGTTTCGTTAATATCGTCGAACTTGTATATTTGGCCTGTTTAGAGGCTAAAAGTCAATTTTGAGAAACAAGCGAAATTAAGCGAACTACTCAAGCTCTCGTCATTAGACTTGGTTAGATAGCGTAAAACACGGTTTTAGACTATCCTACAAAGCTTCATTAACGTACTTTAAGTAGTTTCGTTAATATCGTCGAACTTGTATATTTGGTGTGTTTAGAGGCTAAAAGTCAATTTTGAGAAACAAGCGAAATTAAGCGAATTACTCAAGCTCTCGTCATTAGACATGGTTAGATAGCGTAAAACACGGTTTTAGACTATCCTACAAAGCTTCATTAACGTACTTTAAGTAGTTTCGTTAATATCGTCGAACTTGTATATTTGGCCTGTTTAGAGGCTAAAAGTCAATTTTGAGAAACAAGCGAAATTAAGCGAACTACTCAAGCTCTCGTCATTAGACATGGTTAGATAGCGTAAAACACGGTTTTAGACTATCCTACAAAGTTTCATTAACGTACTCTAAGTAGTTTCGTTAATATCGTCGAACTTGTATATTTGGCCTGTTAAGAGGCTAAAAGTCAATTTTGAGAAACAAGCGAAATTAAGCAAAGTACTCAAGCTCTCGTCATTAGACTTGGTTAGATAGCGTAAAACACGGTTTTAGACTATACTACAAAGTTTTATTAACGTACTTTAAGTAGTTTCGTTAATATCGTCGAACTTGTATATTTGGCCTGTTTAGACGCTAAAAGTCAATTTTGAGAAACAAGCGAAATTAAGCGAACTACTCAAGCTCGCATCATTAGACTTGGTTAGATAGCGTAAAACACGGTTTTAGACTATACTACAAAGTTTTATTAACGTACTTTAAGTAGTTTCGTTAATATCGTCGAACTTGTATATTTGGCCTGTTAAGAGGCTAAAAGTCAATTTTGAGAAACAAGCGAAATTAAGCAAAGTACTCAAGCTCTCGTCATTAGACTTGGTTAGATAGCGTAAAACACGGTTTTAGACTATACTACAAAGTTTTATTAACGTACTTTAAGTAGTTTCGTTAATATCGTCGAACTTGTATATTTGGCCTGTTTAGACGCTAAAAGTCAATTTTGAGAAACAAGCGAAATTAAGCGAACTACTCAAGCTCTCGTCATTAGACATGGTTAGATAGCGTAAAACACGGTTTTAGACTATCCTACAAAGTTTCATTAACGTACTTTAAGTAGTTTCGTTAATATCGTCGAACTTGTATATTTGGCCTGTTTAGAGGCTAAAAGTCAATTTTGAGAAACAAGCGAAATTAAGCGAACTACTCAAGCTCTCGTCATTAGACTTGGTTAGATAGCGTAAAACACGGTTTTAGACTATCCTACAAAGTTTCATTAACGTACTTTAAGTAGTTTCGTTAATATCGTCGAACTTGTATATTTGGCCTGTTAAGAGGCTAAAAGTCAATTTTGAGAAACAAGCGAAATTAAGCGAAGTACTCAAGCTCTCGTCATTAGACTTGGTTAGATAGCGTAAAACACGGTTTTAGACTATACTACAAAGTTTTATTAACGTACTTTAAGTAGTTTCGTTAATATCGTCGAACTTGTATATTTGGCCTGTTTAGACGCTAAAAGTCAATTTTGAGAAACAAGCGAAATTAAGCGAACTACTCAAGCTCGCATCATTAGACTTGGTTAGATAGCGTAAAACACGGTTTTAGACTATACTACAAAGTTTTATTAACGTACTTTAAGTAGTTTCGTTAATATCGTCGAACTTGTATATTTGGCCTGTTTAGAGGCTAAAAGTCAATTTTGAGAAACAAGCGAAATTAAGCGAACTACTCAAGCTCTCGTCATTAGACTTGGTTAGATAGCGTAAAACACGGTTTTAGACTATCCTACAAAGTTTTATTAACGTACTTTAAGTAGTTTCGTTAATATCGTCGAACTTGTATATTTGGCCTGTTTAGACGCTAAAAGTCAATTTTGAGAAACAAGCGAAATTAAGCGAACTACTCAAGCTCGCATCATTAGACTTGGTTAGATAGCGTAAAACACGGTTTTAGACTATCCTACAAAGTTTCATTAACGTACTTTAAGTAGTTTCGTTAATATCGTCGAACTTGTATATTTGGCCTGTTTAGAGGCTAAAAGTCAATTTTGAGAAACAAGCGAAATTAAGCGAACTACTCAAGCTCTCGTCATTAGACATGGTTATGTAGCGTAAAACACGTTTTTTGACTATCCTACAAAGTTTCATTAACGTACTTAAAGTAGTTTCGTTAATATCGTCGAACTTGTATATTTGGCCTGTTTAGAGGCTAAAAGTCAATTTTGAGAAACAAGCGAAATTAAGCGAACTACTCAAGCTCTCGTCATTAGACTTGGTTAGATAGCGTAAAACACGGTTTTAGACTATCCTACAAAGTTTCATTAACGTACTTTAAGTAGTTTCGTTAATATCGTCGAACTTGTATATTTGGCCTGTTTAGAGGCTAAAAGTCAATTTTGAGAAACA
Source organism: Pardosa pseudoannulata (assembly GCA_032207245.1). NCBI lineage: Eukaryota > Metazoa > Arthropoda > Arachnida > Araneae > Lycosidae > Pardosa > Pardosa pseudoannulata. The sequence continues at coordinate 193,985,402 of CM063498.1, forward strand.
AGCGAAATTAAGCGAACTACTCAAGCTCTCGTCATTAGACTTGGTTAGATAGCGTAAAACACGATTTTAGACTGTTCTACAAAGTTTCATTAACGTACTTTAAGTAGTTTCGTTAATATCGTCGAACTTGTATATTTGGCCTGTTTAGAGGCTAAAAGTCAATTTTGAGAAACAAGCGAAATTAAGCGAACTACTCAAGCTCTCGTCATTAGACTTGGTTAGATAGCGTAAAACACGGTTTTAGACTATCCTACAAAGCTTCATTAACGTACTTTAAGTAGTTTCGTTAATATCGTCAAACTTGTATATTTGGACTATTTAGAGGCTAAAAGTCAATTTTGAGAAACAAGCGAAATTAACCGAACTACTCAAGCTCGCATCATTAGACTTGGTTAGATAGCGTAAAACACGGTTTTAGACTATCCTACAAAGTTTCATTAACGTACTTTAAGTAGTTTCGTTAATATCGTCGAACTTGTATATTTGTCCTGTTTAGAGGCTAAAAGTCAATTTTGAGAAACAAGCGAAATTAAGCGAACTACTCAAGCTCGCATCATTAGACTTGGTTAGATAGCGTAAAACACGGTTTTAGACTATCCTACAAAGCTTCATTAACGTACTTTAAGTAGTTTCGTTAATATCGTCGAACTTGTATATTTGGCCTGTTTAGAGGCTAAAAGTCAATTTTGAGAAGCAAGCGAAATTAAGCGAACTACTCAAGCTCGCATCATTAGACTTGGTTAGATAGCGTAAAACACGGTTTTAGACTATCCTACAAAGCTTCATTAACGTACTTTAAGTAGTTTCGTTAATATCGTCGAACTTGTATATTTGGCCTGTTTAGAGGCTAAAAGTCAATTTTGAGAAACAAGCGAAATTAAGCGAACTACTCAAGCTCTCGTCATTAGACGTGGATAGATAGCGTAAAACACGGTTTTAGACTATCCTACAAAGTTTCATTAACGTACTTTAAGTAGTTTCGTTAATATCGTCGAACTTGTATATTTGGCCTGTTAAGAGGCTAAAAGTCAATTTTGAGAAACAAGCGAAATTAAGCGAACTACTCAAGCTCTCGTCATTAGACTTGGTTAGATAGCGTAAAACACGGTTTTAGACTATCCTACAAAGTTTCATTAACGTACTCTAAGTAGTTTCGTTAATATCGTCGAACTTGTATATTTGGCCTGTTTAGACGCTAAAAGTCAATTTTGAGAAACAAGCGAAATTAAGCGAACTACTCAAGCTCGCATCATTAGACTTGGTTAGATAGCGTAAAACACGGTTTTAGACTATACTACAAAGTTTTATTAACGTACTTTAAGTAGTTTCGTTAATATCGTCGAACTTGTATATTTGGCCTGTTTAGAGGCTAAAAGTCAATTTTGAGAAACAAGCGAAATTAAGCAAAGTACTCAAGCTCTCGTCATTAGACTTGGTTAGATAGCGTAAAACACGGTTTTAGACTATACTACAAAGTTTTATTAACGTACTTTAAGTAGTTTCGTTAATATCGTCGAACTTGTATATTTGGCCTGTTTAGACGCTAAAAGTCAATTTTGAGAAACAAGCGAAATTAAGCGATTTACTCAAGCTCGCATCACTAGACTTGGTTAGATAGCGTAAACCACGATTTTAGACTATCCTACAAAGCTTCATTAACGTACTTTAAGTATTTTCGTTAATATCGTCGAACTTGTATATTTGTCCTGTTTAGAGGCTAAAAGTCAATTTTGAGAAACCAGCGAAATTAAGCGAACTACTCAAGCTCTCGTCATTAGACTTGGTTAGATAGCGTAAAACACGGTTTTAGACTATCCTACAAAGTTTCATTAACGTACTTTAAGTAGTTTCGTTAATATCGTCGAACTTGTATATTTGGCCTGTTAAGAGGCTAAAAGTCAATTTTGAGAAACAAGCGAAATTAAGCGAAGTACTCAAGCTCTCGTCATTAGACTTGGTTAGATAGCGTAAAACACGGTTTTAGACTATCCTACAAAATTTCATTAACGTACTTTAAGTAGTTTCGTTAATATCGTCGAACTTGTATATTTGGCCTGTTAAGAGGCTAAAAGTCAATTTTGAGAAACAAGCGAAATTAAGCGAACTACTCAAGCTCTCGTCATTAGACATGGTTAGATAGCGTAAAACACGGTTTTAGACTATCCTACAAAGTTTCATTAACGTACTCTAAGTAGTTTCGTTAATATCGTCGAACTTGTATATTTGGCCTGTTAGGAGGCTAAAAGTCAATTTTGAGAAACAAGCGAAATTAAGCAAAGTACTCAAGCTCTCGTCATTAGACTTGGTTAGATAGCGTAAAACACGGTTTTAGACTATACTACAAAGTTTTATTAACGTACTTTAAGTAGTTTCGTTAATATCGTCGAACTTGTATATTTGGCCTGTTAAGAGGCTAAAAGTCAATTTTGAGAAACAAGCGAAATTAAGCGAACTACTCAAGCTCTCGTCATTAGACTTGGTTAGATAGCGTAAAACACGGTTTTAGACTATCCTACAAAGTTTCATTAACGTACTTTAAGTAGTTTCGTTAATATCGTCGAACTTGTATATTTGGCCTGTTTAGACGCTAAAAGTCAATTTTGAGAAACAAGCGAAATTAAGCGAACTACTCAAGCTCGCATCATTAGACTTGGTTAGATAGCGTAAAACACGGTTTTAGACTATCCTACAAAGCTTCATTAACGTACTTTAAGTAGTTTCGTTAATATCGTCGAACTTGTATATTTGGCCTGTTTAGAGGCTAAAAGTCAATTTTGAGAAACAAGCGAAATTAAGCGAACTACTCAAGCTCTCGTCATTAGACTTGGTTAGATAGCGTAAAACACGGTTTTAGACTATTCTACAAAGTTTTATTAACGTACTTTAAGTAGTTTCGTTAATATCGTCGAACTTGTATATTTGGCCTATTTAGACGCTAAAAGTCAATTTTGAGAAACAAGCGAAATTAAGCGAACTACTCAAGCTCTCGTCATTAGACATGGTTAGATAGCGTAAAACACGGTTTTAGACTATCCTACAAAGTTTCATTAACGTACTTTAAGTAGTTTCGTTAATATCGTCGAACTTGTATATTTGGCCTGTTTAGAGGCTAAAAGTCAATTTTGAGAAACAAGCGAAATTAAGCGAACTACTCAAGCTCTCGTCATTAGACTTGGTTAGATAGCGTAAAACACGGTTTTAGACTATCCTACAAAGTTTCATTAACGTACTTTAAGTAGTTTCGTTAATATCGTCGAACTTGTATATTTGGCCTGTTTAGACGCTAAAAGTCAATTTTGAGAAACAAGCGAAATTAAGCGAACTACTCAAGCTCGCATCATTAGACTTGGTTAGATAGCGTAAAACACGGTTTTAGACTATCCTACAAAGTTTCATTAACGTACTCTAAGTAGTTTCGTTAATATCGTCGAACTTGTATATTTGGCCTGTTTAGACGCTAAAAGTCAATTTTGAGAAACAAGCGAAATTAAGCGAACTACTCAAGCTCTCGTCATTAGACATGGTTAGATAGCGTAAAACATGGTTTTAGACTATCCTACAAAGTTTCATTAACGTACTCTAAGTAGTTTCGTTAATATCGTCGAACTTGTATATTTGGCCTGTTAAGAGGCTAAAAGTCAATTTTGAGAAACAAGCGAAATTAAGCAAAGTACTCAAGCTCTCGTCATTAGACTTGGTTAGATAGCGTAAAACACGGTTTTAGACTATCCTACAAAGCTTCATTAACGTACTTTAAGTAGTTTCGTTAATATCGTCGAACTTGTATATTTGGCCTATTTAGACGCTAAAAGTCAATTTTGAGAAACAAGCGAAATTAAGCGAACTACTCAAGCTCTCATCATTAGACATGGTTAGATAGCGTAAAACACGGTTTTAGACTATCCTACAAAGTTTCATTAACGTACTTTAAGTAGTTTCGTTAATATCGTCGAACTTGTATATTTGGCCTGTTAAGAGGCTAAAAGTCAATTTTGAGAAACAAGCGAAATTAAGCGAAGTACTCAAGCTCTCGTCATTAGACTTGGTTAGATAGCGTAAAACACGGTTTTAGACTATCCTACAAAGTTTCATTAACGTACTCTAAGTAGTTTCGTTAATATCGTCGAACTTGTATATTTGGCCTGTTATGAGGCTAAAAGTCAATTTTGAGAAACAAGCGAAATTAAGCGAACTACTCAAGCTCTCGTCATTAGACTTGGTTAGATAGCGTAAAACACGGTTTTAGACTATCCTACAAAGCTTCATTAACGTACTTTAAGTAGTTTCGTTAATATCGTCGAACTTGTATATTTGTCCTGTTTAGAGGCTAAAAGTCAATTTTGAGAAACAAGCGAAATTAAGCGAACTACTCAAGCTCTCGTCATTAGACATGGTTAGATAGCGTAAAACACGGTTTTAGACTATCCTACAAAGTTTCATTAACGTACTCTAAGTAGTTTCGTTAATATCGTCGAACTTGTATATTTGGCCTGTTAAGAGGCTAAAAGTCAATTTTGAGAAACAAGCGAAATTAAGCGAAGTACTCAAGCTCTCGTCATTAGACTTGGTTAGATAGCGTAAAACACGGTTTTAGACTATCCTACAAAGTTTCATTAACGTACTTTAAGTAGTTTCGTTAATATCGTCGAACTTGTATATTTGGCCTGTTTAGAGGCTAAAAGTCAATTTTGAGAAACAAGCGAAATTAAGCGAACTACTCAAGCTCGCATCATTAGACTTGGTTAGATAGCGTAAAACACGGTTTTAGACTATCCTACAAAGCTTCATTAACGTACTTTAAGTAGTTTCGTTAATATCGTCGAACTTGTATATTTGGCCTGTTAAGAGACTAAAAGACAATTTTGAGAAACAAGCGAAATTAAGCGAAGTACTCAAGCTCTCGTCATTAGACTTGGTTAGATAGCGTTAAACACGGTTTTAGACTATACTACAAAGTCTTATTAAAGTAGTTTAAGTTTCTTTATCGTCGAACTTATTTGGTATTACTGTATTTTATTACATGCTAAAAGTCAATTTTGAGAAACAAGCCAAATTAAGCGAACTACTCAAGCTGGTCTTTAGACTTCTTAAAATAGCTTAATACACGTATTACCTATTATAAAACTTATTAAGTAGTTTAATTGACCTAAATATCGTCGAACTTGTATATTTGGTCATTATGTAATTTTATGCTAAAATCAATTTTGAGAAACAAGCGATATTAAGCGAACTACTGAAGCATCGTCATTTACTTGTAAAATAGCATAATACACAATAAACTATCTACAAAGTTTCATTAACGTAGTTTAATTTCTAAAATATATCTCGAATGTATATTGTATTTTATTGCTTATATGCTAAAAATCAATTTTGAGAAACGAACGATATTAAGCGAACTACTGAAGCTATCGTTTTTTATCTTAAAATACTTAATACAGTATTACACTATCCTACAAAGTTTCATTAACGTAGTTTAAGTACCTAAATGTTCTTCGAAATTCTTATTTGATATGTTTTTTTACATGCTAAAAATCAATTTTGAGAAACGAACGATATTAAGCGAACTACTGGAGCTATCGTCATTGAACTTGGTAAAATAGCTTATTACACCGTATTACACTATCCTACAAAGTTTCGTTAACTTAGTTAAAGTTGAACTTAAAATACCTTCGGGATCGCGTATTTGGTCATTACAGCGGTATTGCTTATTACATGCCAAAAATCAATTTTGAGAAACGAACGATATTAAGCGAACTGCTGAAGCTATCTTCCTTAAACTTGGTAAAATAGCTTAATACTTTCTATTACACTTACCTACAAAGTTTCATTAACCCTATTTAAGTTGTACCTAAAATATCTTCGGGATCGCGTATTTGGTCATTACAGCGGTATTGCTTATTACATGCTAAATATCAATTTTGAGAAACGAACGATATTAAGCGACTTACTGAAGCTATCGTCATTATACTTGTTAAAATAGGTTAATACACCGTATTACACTACCCTACCAAGTCTTATTAAAGTAGTTTAAGTTGAACCTAAAGTATTTTTGGGATCGCTTATTTGGTCATTACAGCAGTATCACTTATTACATGGTAAAAATCAATTTTGAGAAACGAACGATATTAAGGAAACTTCTGAAACAATCGACTTTATACTTCTTAAAATACCTTAATACACTGTATTACACTATCTTACAAACTTTCATTAACGTTATTTAAGTAGTACCTGGAATATCTTCGGAATTGTATGTTTGATCATAGTAGAAACGCTATTTTCATGCTAAAAATCAATTTTGAAAAAAAAAACGATATTAAGTGAACTACTTCAGCAATCGTCTTTATTCTTGTTAAAATAGCTTAATACACTATTTTACACTATCCTACAAATTTTCATTAACGTAGTTTAAGTTGAACCTGAAATATCTTCGGAATCGGTTATTTTGTCATTAACGTGGTATTGCTTATTACATTCTAAAAATCAAGATAATAATCGATCTACTGGAGCAATCGTCTTTATACTTGGTAAAATAGCTTTATGCACCGTATTACACTATCCTACAAAGTTTTGTTAACGTTGTTTAAGTAGTACCTGAAGTATCTTCGGAATCGTTTATTTTGTCATTACATTCGTATTGCTTATTACATACTAAAAATCAATTTTAAGAAACGAGAGATAATTATCGAATTATTGGAGCAATCATCTTTATACTTGGCTAAAATCAATTTTGAGAAACGAACGATAATAAGCGAACTCCGTTGGCAATCATCTTTATTCTTTGTAAAATAGCTTTATACACCGTATTACACTATCCTACAAAGTTTAATTAATGTAATTTGTGTTGAACCTTAAATATCTGCCAAATTGGTTATTTGGTCATTACAGTGGTATTGCTTGTTACGTGCTAAAATGAATTTTGAGAAACGAACGATATTACGCCTTCTACTGGAGCAATTGTCTTTATACCTGGAACAATAGCTTTATACACCGTATGACACTATCCTACAAAGTTTCATTAACGTAGTTTAAGTTGTTCCTGAAATATCTTCGAAATTGTATATTTGGTCATTATAGTGGAAACGTTGTTTACATGCTAAAAATCAATTTTTAGAAACGAACGATATTAAGCGAACTAATGGAGTAATCATCTTTATACTTGGTAAAATAGCTTTATACACCGTATTACACTATCCTACAAAGTTTCATTAACGTAGTTTAAGTTGTTCCTGAAATATCTTCGAAATTGTATATTTGGTCATTATAGTGGAAACGTTGTTTACATGCTAAAAATCAATTTTTAGAAACGAACGATATTAAGCGAACTACTGGAGCCATCGTTTTTATACTTATTAGAATACCTTAATACACCGTATTACACTATGTTACAAAGTTTCGTTAACGTAGTTTAAGTAGTACCTGAAATATCTTCGGAATCGCTTATTTTGTTTTTACATTGGTATTGCTTATTACACACTAAAAATCAATTTTTAGAAACGAGCGATATTAATCGAATTATTGGAGCAATAGTCTTTATACTTGGCTAAAAATCAATTTTGAGAAATGAACGATATTACGCGAACTACTGAAGCAATTGTCTTTATACTTCTTAAAATACCTTGATACATTGTATTATACTATCTTACTAAGTTTCATTAACGTAGTTTAAGTAGTATCTGAAATATCTTCGGATTTGGATATTTTCTCATTATATTGAAAACGCTGTTTACATGCTAAAAATCAATTTTGAGAAACAAACGATATTAAGCGATCTACTGGAGCAATCATCTTTATACTTGGTAAAATAGCTTAATACACCTTATTACACTATCCTACAAATGGCCTGCCACCCCCAGAGGTATTGATTGACAACTTGGAGGACATTGTGACCACGATCTTATTTTATGTGCCCTAGACACGTTTAACGAACACGGCTGATCTTGAAGCTGGCTCGGGTTCTGAACCGTTGAGATCGTTGTCTTTACCGACTGAGCGGCGAGGTTCGTATAATTTTTTTTTTATTATTTTGGAATATAGGTACTTTCCATTAGCATTCCGAAAGCACAAACATGAGGTACGCACAAGTTAACTACTTAATTCAAATTGTTATATTTCATCATTTCAATCATATAACGATGTGTTTTTGACTTCATACCTCCGACCACATATGTTAAATAAAAATTCAAAAGTTTGTGCGTCACATTAGCCAGAATGAATTTTAGTATCTCTTTCTGAGAAAATCATTCATAGAAAGTTCTGTAAATTTATGTTATTTGAGTCTAGAAGACCTATAAAACAGCTACTGAAAATTAGGGAATTTTTTTCTTTTAGGTAATTTTATGTGGTATGTTTTTATAAAGCTCGGACCTCAGAGACCCAGCGCTATTCCTCGCGAGTTAATATAGTTGCCACAATACATTTAAAATATTTTTAAGTATATATAATTCTTACTTATTTATATCTGTGACTTTGCAGTCTTTTATATAAAAATGTAGCATATATTTTACAAATTTTAATAAATTTTGATTATGTTTTTATGGTTTTATAGTCTTAGATAATTAATTTCTTACACAGTATAGCAATAAATTTCATAACTTACATACTTAAAAAGGCCTAATTCTATTAAAATAATGTATTAAGGTTTCTAACGTCTACATTTCTTAAATAAACTGAAATATGTACCTATTTATCGAAAAAGAGTACATGCAGTAGTTTCTAAAAATAATCTGCAGCATTCGTTGATATTAATTTGAATAATTCAGCAGTTAGTGATAAACACTAGTTTTTTTTGAGCTAATCATGAAAAACACATTCTAAACTTCTAGGAAATTTAGAATTCTTTTTTTATGATTCAAATACATTTAGAAAATTATTTTTTAATCGATATACTTAATAGCTCCATCTCAAAAAGTGTAGATAAAAAATTGAAAATTTGAGGACTAATATCTCGAAATACCAAAGAAAAGTGGATATTAAAAATTCATTTTTTTTATTTTGAATTAAAATTCACATTATTATATTTTTTAATTTATAGATAACTTACTTAGTCTTAATGGGGACTAGTACGTTGTATAAACACTTGAATCATAACGAATTTATTGCTGAATCAGCATATTGCTACTCAAAATTACATAACCAAACTATTGAATTTTAAAGTCAATTTAATTCTCTAATTAAATCCAAATTATTGCAACGCGCAACGCAGAAAAGGAACATCGCGAATGGAGGATTATTCAGGTTTCGTAAACTAATTTGAATCTGCTGGAGCATTTCAAACTCATCTAAAATAACACTTACTGTCATTATCGTACATCATTTTGAAGTGCACTATTCTCGTAACATTTGCAAGAATAGCGGATACATTCTGGGAGCACTGACTGCTTTCGTCACATAAATTTCCTGAGAATACAAACTAGCGATATCCTCTTAAATGAGAGATGGGTCGGAGCCCTATTTGCACGTGTTCATTAAATTTAAAATGTACACCACTCAACGTCAGTTTACGTTGTGTACCCATCTAGTGGCATTTCTACGGATTTGAGTATTCTAACGTACATGACTTTTAAGTAAAATATATTAGTCGGGCAAGAGTTGAAGATTTCAAAACAGTCCAATAATTCTAAGCTTTATTATTGATTTCAAAATATATTGCGATGCACCCACACCTGATAATAAATACCATTAATTCTTAAAATTATCCTAATATACCTTTATGAATATTCTTTAGTAAGATAAGTAATGTCCTTAATATCCTCTTATTAATTTCGAACTGTTTCGAAAAAACCCGGTATAATGATGAATGTCATGAAACTCATTATAATAATTATAATTCAATGACTCTTCAAAGTTTAAGAAAATTTTAAACTAATTATTTATTTCTTTGAGAAATCAATACTAATACAATTCTATTTGATGGAATCACCATAGTTTCATTATCTCTTTCAAATGAAGCACTATGAATGTTTAGATTATTAAGCGGTTAATAATTTTTATACGAAGGGTTAGTAGTTAGATCTACTGCTTACTCCCTACTCCCTAAGGTTAAGATCTACTCCCTAAGGCTTCCTAAATAAATCTAACATTCTGTAACGTCGCTGGATCCTCGGGTCGCGTGTGGGTGTCGAAGTAGTTGTGACACAACGTACAGCTTGTAACAATAACAACTTTAATTCTTGCTTAAATAAAAGTTATTTACAAATTGTCCGAATGGAAATTACACGGCTCAGGTGAGCTGGTACGCACCTAAAAGTCAAAGGTTCAACGTGAACCTAAAAAAACAATCTGCGGTCAGGGGCAGACAGAACCGTTGTCCAGGGGTACAACTGGGACTCCTTGAGTCCCACACAAAACTGGAGAAATGATTTAAAAAAAAAAAAAATAAAAAAAAACGCGACAACGCTTTTTTATTTTTTTGATTTTTTTCTTTGGATTTATTTTTTAGTCGGGCGGGGGCGGGGGGGCGGGGGGGGGGGCGGGGGGCCGGGGGGGGGGGGGGGCCTCTTCTCGTTCTGTACAAAATCTCTCTTTGTCAAAAACTCGCGCCACCTGACGTCATATTTAGCCTCTTCCCATTGGCTTTTCATTCCCGCGTCACCATCCTGCTAGCTTCCGATTGGTCTTTTCGTTAGCTCCTCACAGTTTGACATCTCGCCGTCGCACCCAACCTTCTAATAACCTCGGACATATCAAGGCGTATCGAAGCGAAAACCCTTTGAAGTGTAGTGTCAAAAACCCAGACAGAAAATAGACTTAGCCTGGGTTTTAACAAAACCTCTTTGTGAAGCCAATAGGGTGTAGTGACGTCACAATTCAAACTACAGACAAATACGTGATGTTTAGGTTTTATTTGACCAAAGCGCATTCTTTGTCATCCACTAGCTTACCAAGATGTTCTTAAACGTTTGGAATCAGTCTTAAATAGTAGTTTCTGAATTAAAAATAATTCATTCAGTAAAATTTGGCCACCGCACTCTAAAACAATTAACCAATATATCCATACCAGAAATAGGACTGCTATTGGTAACTTACAACAAATATAAGTTGTAGTGTATATGCCCTTCGTTAATGGGGTTTCTAACCTCACATGCCCACCAGTAGGTCATCTTGTGTGCAAACATTTTCACCCTCCAAGAACACTTTCGTTTCACTAAACTTTGCAAATAGTACTCCAAAGGAATTAACGAATCAACCTGTACTAGAAACTGCACAGGTAATGGAAACTCACGATAATTCCGAAGTTGAAGTGTATAAAACATTCTTTATTCGAGTTTCTAGCCCCATATGCCAACTAGTAGGATATATTTTCAAATAATGTTCCATTTAAATGGGGAAAACCTTATTTAAATGTCTATAGTAAAAATGTGCTACGTGTATAATAGAAAAGAGTATTTTCCTTTAAATACATTTAGTTGATTAATAAAAGGATATTTTTTTTCGTATAATATCAGTTTTTTCTTGGTAAATCAATATAAAACTTGCGAGCAGAAATAGGTTAAAGGGAAATATTTAAAAAAATATCTATTGGGTGAAGGCGTATCTTCCTCCAAATATTTAGGGGAGACTAAAATATCCGATTTCCTACTTTTTTATTAAAGTGGAACGACTAAAATCAATCTTTTTACTGAACATATATGCAAGTTGGAGTTCATTAGGGGTCGAGAAATATGTAGGAGCTGCAACACAATAATAAATCTATAATTCATCATGTATGTTATCAGTTCGGTCTGTAAATTGTAATCGATGCGTTGTGTACGTAAAATGATTGTCTAAAGTAATGAAAGAGAAATTGCACAGTATAATTTTGACTTGTATTTTACAAGGTACCTCGATGACCTGATGGACTTAAATTTTCGTGTACAAGAATCCAAGTCTAACTCAGGAGAACCCAAGTTCGTGTTCAAGAGTGAGGTGTTTTGTGGATGATTTCGATCACCTACTAGAATTTAGAGAGAGTCCTAATGGAGTTAATGAATCCTGATTTTGAGCTAATAAGATGGCATTGCCATTTCACCAACATACATGGTGAATTTCAACGAAAAGAAATCAAATCCCCAGGTTTTACTGGGATATACTGGGATACTGGAAGATATTTATTGTGCCTTAAACGCTTGAATTTTGTACACTGGAATTCAAATCCAGCACGTTTATCGCAAGGAAATGTCAGGTTAAATTATTCTGACATATAAAATTTATATTTTAAAACAAAATTCCTGTAACTCTTAATTTTCTTTGTAATTAAAGAAGA
>CM063498.1:194007492-194037492 GCA_032207245.1 Pardosa pseudoannulata
TATTTCTATTGTATAAATACTTCTCAAAGATACTCGATTAAAGAAATTTAATGAATGAAGTATGAAAGAATAAATACTTCTCAAAGATACTCGATTAAAGAAATTTAATGAATGAAGTATGAAAGAAGATAAATTCCGTAGCTTTGACTAACTACACTTTCAACTAGCCAATGTAAAACGATCTCAACATCTGCAACAAATGAAAACACAAAATACTTCTCAAAGATACTCGATTAAAGAAATTTAATGAATGAAGTATGAAAGAAGATAAATTCCGTAGCTTTGACTAACTACACTTTCAACTAGCCAATGTAAAACGATCTCAACTTGTGCAACAAATGAAAACACAAAAGATTTCTATATTGTTTTATCATAGCTGTAATTAATCTAATCACTTGCATATTACTATTATTTTTTAACTATGAACTATTCTTAATAGTTTTAACAAAGTAATGATAGATATTTCTTGATAAATATTTTTCCTTCAATAATTACAAAAGAGGGTTTTTCTTTCAAGGGAATCTTTTTACGTATTTTAAACTCCCTTTGCCAAAAATCTGCAAATAATTCTACACTGAAAATATTTTGTATTATACTCTATTTAAAACTGTAAACCTAGTTTTAGTTCGTTATAGAAGTTTATTTTTAAAACAATTGCAAATTTTAGAAATGAAAATAAGTAAAATTTTCTGATAATTAGTTAGTTATAAAATATTTAGTTTTTAAACAAGTTTGCTGCACTAGAAATCACAGTAACTTTTTAAAATTGTTTAATTAGCTAAACAATGTGAGATAATTCCAGGCATACGGTAGTCATTAGCTGGACAAAGATTGTCTCTTTACATACATTTACACATTTATTGGTAAAAAATGTATAAACTATATATTTTTACATAGTAATCGAAAAATTGATTTTTAAAAATATTTTGACATCTCCTCTCATTGTTATCTCTTTGTCTAGTTGTTAATAGCATAATGGAGTTACTCATATTTTAATATTTTTGACTCGACTTTTGTATGATCAAAATTTAGCTTTGAAAACTATCAGATCTTAATCTTGACATGCTAAAATAAAAATAGCAGGATTTTAAATTTTAAATTTATTAGTTTCTTTAAGATCTTCAGAGGTAATATATACCAGTTGTATTGTAAACTAGGACCAGTAGTAGGATATTTTTATAACGTATTGATTTTATTCGAATACATTTCTTAAACAGTGTAGAGGTTAAGACTGACTGAGTTGCGCGTATAAGTAAAGTCACCTTGAGAAATTACAAATTTTAATGAAAACTAATTCCTCCTGCTGAATATTCTCTATTTTAAATATAAATAAAGTTGAGAATGAACAATATCAATGGTAATTGTGCGATCATCCCAGGGGGACTATACTTGAGGGATGATCTGCCCAACATGACGTCTTGGCCTTATAAGAAGAAAATGATGAGAAAACTGCCGAAGATTTATAGCTGCAGACTCCTTCTTCCTTGCTCCCTCTTCGAGGGGGCCCACAGACTTCCCCAAAAAAGTCCGTTGGACAGTGTTGCCTCGACTGAATAAGGTTACTCCTCAGTTAGCAAACCTTCTTGTCCAATCGGTTCGAAGGTGAGGGACACTGACACCACTTTCAACTTTCGGCCAGTCTCACGCGCTGGTGTTGTAGTAATGTAACTCTTCATTACACACAGTAAAGCAATGTATTACAGTGCAATAATTTCATCCCTGATGGGGCATTTGTACCCACTTTTAAATACGGATGGAACACAAAATGAACACAAATTTATTTAATGTGAAAGAAATGGCCACTTATAGGGAAAATTACTACTTAATAAGAATAATAAAAACCATTTCCTACTATGTATGCATTAAATAGTGCTGTAATTATTAAAAAATTTAAAATATATATAGAAATAAAAACTCGGGTTAAGTATGTGCTCAAAAACAAGTGCATATTTGCAGTTTGAAAGAATTGAGTCTTTAGACCTATTTTTATTCTCTAATTTCTTAAACTGAATGCGTAAAAACCTATTTAATAATGGGTTTTATTTACCCAAACGGAAACAAAATCCAATCTCTGGTAAATTTACTTTTTAAAGCCGAAGATATATACGAAAAATGTATTCTATTTGCACTGTGTCATCTAAATTTCCAAAATATTTTGCTCAAATTTTATGTTTTGTTTTATTTCCAGTCCCCAGCTATTAAAATCCCAGTTGGTATTATTTGGGGTTTTATTAATAAGACAGTGCAAAAATTGACATTTATTGAGGGATGCACCCCTACTCCCTGAGGCACAAAGACGCTGATAGCTTCTCATGGCTTTGTCAATCTCTATTTCGAAGAATTTCGTTTGCGGTAACAGATGTATCTCTAATTGCACCACTATAATATCTTGGACGACTTTCGTAAAAAAATATAAATATTTCTCTTAAAAAATATTATTATTCGTACTTTTAGAATCCCTTATTTCTTATGGGATGATCTTCGAGACTTGACGAGCTTTATGTGTATTAAAAATTAACAAATTGTTAAAGTACGGATAGTAAAAGAATATATTCTATTAAAAAAACTTTGGAACAAAACGTAGTTGGATCGGGGTTTACCCCTATTTCAATCTAGTCGAGTCTCTCCAAAGAATTCGAAAAAATCGTAGAACACTTTGGTCACTGACAAATACACTTTAGCGTACTTTTTAGGTGAACATTACTCAATATCTTTATAGATTTTTTTCCCTCCAATATGTATGCTTTTAATCACGACCCAAGTTGGTAATTTTCATTGCATGGAAATTTTAAACAAAATGTATAGAGATATCAAAACTCGGGTTAAGAGTGTGTTAAAAAACAAGTGCACATTTACAGTTTGAAAGAATTGTGTCTTTAGACCTATTTTTATTCTCTAATTTCTTACAAACTCTAAAAATTTACAAACCCATTCAATAATGGGTTTTATTTACCTAATAGGAAATGAAATCCGATCTCTGGAGTGTATATAAATTTACTTTTTAAAGCCTTAGAGATATAAGCCGTAGAACCGAAAAGAGTATTCGATTTCCACTGTGTCATCTAAATTTGCAAACTTTTTAGCTCAAATTTTCTGTTTTGTTATATTTTCAGTCCCCAGCTATTAAAATTTCAGTTGATCTTAATTGGGGTTTTATTAATAAGGCAGTGCAAAACAAATTTAAGTATGATAGTTTGCAAAATTATGTCTTTTCTTCGATTTTCATATATTAAATGAGCAAAAGTATTTACAATCCAATGGGTAAGATCAACTTACTTAAAAAAAGATGACTTGGAAGTCCACAGATCACAAAAAGTCCGTTAGACAGCGTTGCCTGGGCTGAAGATGGCTACTCCGCAGATAGCTAACCTTCTTGTCCAATCGGTTCGAAGGTGAAGGTCATTGTCACCACATTCACCTTTCGGCCAGTCTCACGCACTGACGTTGTAGTAGTGTAACTCTTCATTTCACACAGTAACGCAACGTATTATAGTTCAAAAATTTCATCACTGATGGGACATTTATACCCAATTTTAAATACGGATGGAACAATATATTCTTTAAAAAAATGAAAAAAATATTATATGTTAAAGGGAATTGACACTTATGGGTAAAATTACTACTTTTTAAGAACAATAAAAACGATTTCCTACCATGTATGCTTTAAACTATGTTGTAATTATTGTAAAATTTAAAAAATATAGAGAAATCAAAGCTCGGGTTAAGAATGTGCTCAAAAACAAGTTCACATTTGCAGTTTGAAAGAATTGTGTCTTTAGATCTTTTTTTATTCTCTAATTTCTTAAGAAAATTGAAATCGTAAAAAAACATTTAATAATGAGTTTTATTTACCCAATAGAAAATGAAATCCAATCTCTGGGATGTATGTAAATTTAATTTTTAAAGCCGTAGAGATATACGAAAAGGGTATTAAATTTCCATAGTGTCATCTAAAGTTGCAAAATATTTTACTCAAATTTTCTGCTTTGTTTTATTTTCAGTCCCCAGATTTTAAAATCCTAGATAATATTCCTTGGGGTTTTATTAATAACACAGTGAAAAGCAAAATAAGCAACTTTATCAAGTATTATAATTTGCAAAATTATATCTTTTCTTCGATTTTCATATATTAAATGAGAAAAAAATGTTTATGATCCAATGGGTAAGAACAAAAAAGAAGACTTGCAGAATTAAAATAAATTTGTTAATAAATTAAAAAAAATATTTACTCTGTCCAAAAACTCCTGTTTAATTAATAATCCATTTTGATTTAATATAGAATTGCTCATACTAATTAAGTTTTCTTGTAACTTAGATTTATTTTAGATTTTTAATTGTTTCATAATATCTAAAAAAGAACCGTATTCAAATTATATTTCAGTCAATGTAGAAAACAGTTTTAAGTATAGCAAAATTACGAAATGAATATTTTTCTTAAATTTTTATATAATAATTGAACATAAAGGTTTACATTTCAATGTGAAAAATTAATTTGATTGGAAAAAATACGTAGAGAATTTGTAAATAAATATGTTCACCTAGTAAATTACGAAAGTATTTACTATTTTCAAAAATTCCTATTTAAGAAATAGCCTATTTTCTTTTAATCAAACATTGCACATAATTCTTATATTTTCTAATAACTTATTACTAGATTTTTAATTGTTTCATTTTGTCCAACATGTCAAAAACCATTTTATAACATTTAATACTCTGAAAAAAATCAAAACACACGAGAAAAAGCTTCAGAAAATGCTTTTAATAAAGCTACAAATAAGCTAAGATTTATAGATAAATTTTATATACCTACAGTAACTTCTAAAACCGAGTTTTAAGCATTAAAAACTTTAAAAGTTTTATTTAAACTTGATATATTGAAAGTGCAATCCATTTATGCCGGTGATCAATCAAATTTTTATGCTTATCGGAGAGAGTATTTGTCAGGATATAATCGCTCATACAAAACTATAGAACTGCTGGTTCTTTCTTCTATCGGTAGACCAGTTTTTCAACCAACGAATGATGGAATAACTTTTTTTTAAAGAAATATAACGGCTTTCCGAGTAAAGTGACCTTTTAGCAGCTACTTATCCGTTGAGTAAATTTCAAATTTCACCTGTAGTTTTATCATTAGTAAAATGAATGACTTTAAATATAAAATGTTACATATGCAGTTTCGTCCAGAAATTTTCTAGTTTATATATTTGTTGGAAAATAAGAAAAGTTGGAAATATAAACTATATATTTATGGAAATAAATACAGTTGTATTAACATTATCTCATAATATAATGCATACGCAGCAACTAATTTCAAACAGAGAGATATTCCAAATACTACCACTAAATAGTTGTATAAAATTCGGTTTTGTTTAAGTCCTTAGGGAAATATAGAGTGATAAAATATATTTATGCTTGTAATGAGATGAATAATATAATTGATTAATTCATACGAGAACTAAAGTGCTTGAGATCTAAATCTGACCTCATCACATCTTTTGTAAAGAATAGAGCACCATAAAATATATTCAACGGATTTTTTCGTCGTGTGCGGTATTCTCGGATGGGGTTCTCATCCCAGTCCCAGATTAGAATCACGTCTCCGCACATGACACTAAAAAAGAATGTACTTTTGTGGAGTTATTTATGAGTGAAGGGATAAGGTTTTTCCATGTTGGCGGTTTCAAGGTGGGGTTAAGGAGTCCAATTATATTTTTACAACTCTCCCGATTGGACGAAAAGATGTAAGAGGGGACAAAGATGAAATTAATATAAAACTAGAAAAGTCTAGAAAGAAAGGGTGTGTTGGAGAGTGGAGTCGAATCAAGGAGAGCAGAGAGGTCAGAAGGAGGAGGAAACGACTGTGACAGTGAGACTTCGGGTGTGCAAGGAGAACAGCCTTGAGTTCGACAGAGACTACGGAAACATCTGGAACATCTCGCGACTACCAGTAATGTTCCTGTGTCAAATATTACAGCCGCACATCAAATACCCAAAAGAAAGCCCCTGAACAGACCGACGGAAGACAAAAATTTGCTAAAACATATACCCAACCCTGATTAGCTCTCAACCAGCAGTGTTCCTGTCACACCATACTTACGCACAAAGGAAGTCATTTTTACATATATTTGAAACTGAGATTAGGTCCTCTCTCTTAGATTATATATATATATATATACCTATATTGATTTAAAATATATTGTCAGACCTAAATTAGTGGGGCACCTAAATTGAATATGTTGATAAAGTAAATTTTATGAAGATAAAATCAAATTGTTTGTATATCGATGTATATATACCGGTTGGCCATAATTAAACTTACAGTGCTCACAGTGTTCTGTAGAGCGATGTATTTGCGAGAATGACTAGGCATTTTGTAGGAAGATTAAACAAGACGGGGGAGGAAGGATTTCGAGAAAAACCAAAGTTCCAAAAGTCACCGCTAGGGGAATATTTGGAGCTGTGTTATATAAAATAGAGTGTTAACAAATGCAAATTAATACGGAATAAAATTACCTTTTATTATGCACATTTTCTGATTTACTTGAATTGCAATATGGCAACACTTTTAAAATAGCGTAAAGTCTACATAAACACCGATAAAATCTCGTGATCTGCAATATCACTTACGCTGAGCAGAAGAAGTTCTTTATTCAAATTTCACGTTACATCCATTGGCGCAGTTAAGAAATTAATTTCCGTATTGATTTGCATTTGTTAACACTATTTTCTATTACACAGCGCCAAATATTCCCCTAGCGATGACTTTTGGAACTAATTGTTTTTTCGCGGAATCCTTCATCCCCCGTCTTGTTTAATCTTTCTACAAAATGTGGCGTCATTCTCGTAAATAGATCAAGCTACAGAACACTGTGAGCAATGTCAGTTTAATTATGGTCACCCGGTATATCATTATAATAAATTTGCTTTTTTTTATTTTAAGCTGATTTCAGGTACTTTTAATTTATATTTTTTAGTTTATTTTCTTTTTTAAGTCTGTAGTCTCTCAGAACCTGTGGTTGAATTTAGTACTTAAATATTTTACACAACGCAACCAAAACAATACTTAGTCTTTGTGACTAACCAAAATAAATACCACTAAACATTTGATCACAGGTTAATACCTAAATATAAAGAGAGCTACACGACAATGCTATGGAATAAATCTTTAATATCGATGTATGTACACATAATGGCCAACAAACTGTGTACACAACTAGAATTTCGGACTTTTTTTTATCTATAACACATAATAAGTTGTATTCTGGCATCTACCCTTTCTATAATACAGATCTAGAAAAATTTCTGTAACTAAGCAAATAAAAAAATGGTATGTAATCCTTCTTCTGATACATCTCTAAAACACCCTGAAATCCTTTAACACATCTCAACTCCGGAAAATGCATCAGAGCCAAATATATTTCCCGGAGACCGAAAAGTTTTTAGAGAATTTTCTCCCTCGGGTTGCATTTTAAATAAAAATTTACAATTTACACGTTTGGACAATACTTTTTTATAAGGATACAGAGTGATACGAGGATATTAAAAAATGTCAACCAATATGAGACATTTGTGTATTAAATATTTTATATCTGTATCTAGGCAGACTTACTGACAAAGAATTTTTAAATGTTTGGGAAAAATGCATTTCGGGAACGAATTTCTCAAAAACTGGAATATTGTCAAATAACGAACTATTCACAACCGCATTATGAGTATGTTCTCTATAAAATGAAAGTATTTAAGGTGTATAACAAACTTCACCTTTTGTATAGCGGTTTAATATCCAAGAAGTTCTACTTTATATCTATTTCTAAATTAATAACTTTGATAGAATATATAACTCTGTTAGTAGTTATAGAATGAAATTATCGTTTAATACTCAAAATCAAACTCTCATATTTATCTCTAAAATTTCTAGTCACATCTCGCGTTTTTTTCTTTCCTAAATATTTTGTTTTAATCACAAATTATGATAGTTAAATTTACGATTCATAAACATGTGATTCATATTATACTTTTTAAAAAAATTAGTTTTTATTGGTAGACGATTCAATAGGAAAAAAATGTAATTTTTTTACTTGAAAATATTGGGAACAGGGATTCCTTATATATACATATATACCTTAATATGTGTTCTAGTATTTGCCCAAACCGTAATATACATCTTGAAATAATTTTGTAGCCAGGCAAATAAAAAATGATATGTAATCCAAGAATTTTATGAACCAGGCGTACTTTTCAGATGGGCTGGAACAGAATATGTCCCTCAGATGAATTAGTTCTTCAGAGAGACCCTTTCAAGTTTTCAGTACTAACACATGGTAAGATGTATTCTGGTATTTAAGTAAACTGTGATATATATTGTCACGTAGATGCAAGTATTGGTTGCTCACAATGAAAATTCAAGTTAACAAATAATAGCGTTCATTAAATGCCAAGCTACATAGCTCGAGTCGAACAACAACTGCCTCTCGCAGTTTTAACACAAGCTTTTATAAAATAACAGAATATAATAATATATAATTTTAATATATAATATATAATATATAATTTTAATATATAATATATAATATATAATTTTAATATATAATATATAATTTTAATATATAATATATAATATATAATTTTAATAGTATAGAAAATGTGTATATTTTAGAAGTCTTTTTGACTTTTTTAAATTATCAAAGTGAACATAAAAAGAAGGAAATAAATTTGTCCTGACTCAGGATCGAACCGGAGACATTTTATTTCGTAGCCTACGACTTAAACCATTGTGCATTTAGCTCGGTGATATCTGTTAGAAATGTGGCAATAACTTGACATATTTCTGAATTAAGGAAAATAAAAAGGGTATGTAGATTTTCTTCTGACACACCTCTGTAACATCCTCAAATCTTCCAAAACATCTCATCTCTTCTATGAAAAAAGTATTTGTGTCAAATATATTTCCTTGCGACCAAAAAGTTTCTAAAGAAATTTTCCTCTTTGATTGAACTTTTACAGAAATATTTACAACTTACATATTTGGACAGTAATGTTTTTGTAAAGATACTAAAGAGAGGTAAGGGGATATTAAAAAAATGTCAACCAATAAGAGACTTTTCTTTATTAAAAATTTCACATCTGTATCTGAGCAGACGTACTGACAGAGAATATCTAATGGTTTGGAAAAAATTTCACTAACATATGCCAGATGATATAAAGGTTTATATGTAACCACATTATACATATGTTCTCTGTTTGACGGACTTATTTAGGCTGTACATGAAACTCATATTTTGTATGGTGCTGTAATATACCAGAAGTTTTTCTTTATTTCTAAATATATAACTTGGATAAAATATAATAACTATATACGTCGGTATAAAATTAATATAGAATAATGCTCAAAATCAAATTTTCATATTTATCTCTAAAATTTCTAATCATAGCTTGCACTTTTTTTTCTTTCCTAAATATTTTTTAATCAATAATTATATTTAAATTTACGATATAAAAACATTTATTACCTATCACATTTTTTAAAAAAGCTTCAGTTTTTAATATTATTTAGAATTAATAAGATAAAAAATGTGATTTTCTTCCTAAGATTATAGTGAACCGGATTGCTCTAATATATAAACACATGTTAAGCTGTATTCTAGTATATTTACCCAATCCGTAAGACACATTTTGAAATAGCTTTGAAACGAAACAAATAAAAAAGATATTTAATCTGAGTATTTTATGAACCGGACTTCCTTAATATACTAACACATGTTAAGCTGTATTCTGTTTTTACCTAAACTATAATATAGATCTTGAAATATTTCTGTAACTAGGCAAATAACAAATGGTATATAATCCTTCTTATGACACACCTCTGAAATCCTCAAAAACATCTCGTCTTTTTCTATGGAAAATATATCAGCACCAAATATATTTCCCAGCGACCGAAAAGTTTCTAAAGAATTTTATCCATTTGGTTGTATTTTTAAATAAAAATTTACAACTTACATGTTTGGACAGTACTTTTTTTCATAAGGTTACAGAGTAATACGAAGGTATTAAAAAAATCTCAACCTATAAGACATCTTTGTAATAAAAATTTCGCATCTGTATCTGAGCAGACGTACAGAGAAGTTCTAATGGTTTGGGAAAAATGTATTAGACGAAAGAATTTGTCAGTTGATGAAATGGTTTTTTAAAACTGTATTATACATATATTTTCTGTAAAATGCACTTATTTAAGCAGTAACTTCACATTTCGTATGGCACTGTAATATCTCAGAAGTTTTATTTCATCTCTATTTCTAAATTTATAGTTTTATTACAATATATAACTGTTTTCGAAGGTATAGAATTAAAGGATAGTTTATGCTCAAAAACAAATCACCTTATTCATCTCTGAAATTTCTAATCATAGCTCGTACTTTATTATTTTCTAAAGTTTTTGTTTTAATCAGAAATTATGATATTTAAATTTGCGATATAAAAACAAATTTTATCTATATCACATTTTTTTAAATTTCCAGCTTTAATGATAGTTGGCTACAATAGGGTAAAAAATGTATTATTCTCGATAATTTAAGGAATTGAACTTCCTTAGTATATTAACACATTATATTCTGGTATTTACTATATACGTAACACACATCTTGAAATAGTTTGTAAATAAGGCAAATAAAAAAATATAATCAGAGAATTTTGTGAACCGGACTTCCTTAACATATAAACACATGTTAAGCTATATACTGGTATTACAATAGACGTAACACACATTTTGAAATAGTTCTGAAATCAAGCAAATAAAAAATATGTCATCCGTAATTTAGTAAGCCGGACTTCCTTAATAAATAAACGCATGTTAAGCTATATTGTGGTATTTACCATATCCGTAACACACATTTTGAAATAGTTCTGAAACTAGGCAAATAAATATGTAACCCGTAATTTAGTAAATCGGATTTCCTTAATATATAAACCTATTTTAAGCTTTATTTTGGTACTTAACGTATGAGTAACAAACATCTTGAAATAGTTCTGAAATTAGGTAAATAAAAGATATGAAATTCGAGAATTAAGTAAACTGGACTTTCTTAATATATAAACATATGTTAAGTTTTATTCTGGTATTTACCATATGCGTAACACACATCTTAATATAGTTCTGAAATTAGGCAAATGAAAAATATGTAATCCGGAATTTAGTTAACCAGACTTCCTTAATATATAAACACAAGTTAAGCTATATTCTGGTATTTACCATATCCGTAACACACATATTGAAATAGTTCTGAAATTAAACAAATAAAAATATGTATTCCGAGAATTTTGTGAACCAGGCTTTCTTAATATATAAACACATGTTAAGATGTATTCTGGTATTTACAATAACCGTAACACTCATCTTGAGAAAGTTCTGAAATTAAGCAAATATAAAATATGTAATCCGGAATTTAGTAAATTGGACTTCCTTAATATATAATCACATGGTAAGCTATATTCTGGTATTTACCACATCCGTAACATACATTTGGAAATAGTTCTAAAATTATTAAAATATAAATTTGTAATAAGGAATTTAGTAAACGGGACTTTTTAATATATAATCACATATTAAGGTATATTCTGGTATTTACCACATCCGTAACATACATCTGGAAATAGTTTTAAAATTATTGAAATATAAATTTTTAATCCGGTATTTAGTAAACGGGACTTCCTTAATATATAAATACATGTTAAGCTATATTCTGTTATTTACCATATCCGTAACAAACATCTTGAAATAGTTCTGAAATTACTTAAATAAAAAATATGTAATCCGGAATTTAGTAAACCAGACTTCCTTAATATATAAACACATGTTAAGCTGTATTCTGTTATTTACCTAAAATGCAATACAGATCTTGATACATTTCTATAACTAGGCAAATAAAAATGGTATGTTATCCTTCTGACACACCTCTGAAACATCCTCAAATCTTGCAAAACATCTTATTTTTTCAATTGAAAAAGTATCAGTTACAAATATATTCCACGGCAACCAACAATTTTTCAAAGAATTTTCTCCCGTTGGTTTCAATGTCAAATAAAAATATACAACTTATATGTGTTATAAGTTTTTTTTCAAAAATACGAGTGATATGAGAATATAAAAAAATGCTAATTGGATAGGGACCTTTTTATACTATAAATGTTTCACCTGTATCATCTCAGACTTCTTGACAGTAATTAATTTTCTAATGCTTTGAGGAAGAAAGCATTTCACAGATGAATTTGTCAGATAATCGAATATATTAATTGTAACCACATATATTATGTAGTTTTATAAATGAAATATTACATTTTATTTTTAGCACTGTAATATCCCAGAAGCTTTAATTTATCTTTATATCTGGAATTCATAGCTTTGTTGTAAAATCTAGCTGTATTCGTATAGGTATATTATTAAATTATATTTTAATGTTGATAAACGCATTTTTCCATATTTATCTGTGAAACCTCTAATAATTATATATCTCGCTTAAGTATTCCCCAAACATTTTGTTTAAATTTACAACATAAAAGTATTTAATGCATATCAGAATTATTTTATTTTGAATTTTTAGTGTTTAATGGGAGTTGTATTCTATAGGATATAGAAAGGGGCGGCTTTTAATTGAATTTTGGTTCTAGACTCCTTTATATAAACAGTTATTAAGCTGTATTCTAGTATCTATCCAATCTGTTACACATATCTGGATATAGTTTTGAAACTAAACAGATAAATATATGTAATCCGAGAGTTTCAGATAATTTTTCGAACCGGAAATTTAAATAATAGTTTAAATATAAAAAAGCGCATTCAGCCGTATTTTGGTATTACCCAATCTGTAATACATGACGTGATTTAATTCAGCAACCAAGCAAATAAAAAATTGGCTACACCAATGAGGACCATCTACCTTAAAACAAAGGTTTAAGATGTTTTGGGTGTCCCCATGTGTACAATCCACAGAAGCTCATAGTATATAATGCAGTATACATACAGTAATAATATTACAGAATAACACATACAAATACAAAGCAGTTAAAATAACACTGGAAGTACAATGAAAGTAATAATAATAAAATAAAAAAAATAAAGTCCTGATATCCTACAAAACATATCATGTTTTCTATTGAAAATGTATCAATGCCAAATATATTTGCTGATCACTACGAAGTTTTTATAGAATTTACTGCCATTGGTTACACTGCCAAATAAAAATTTACAACTTGAATGTATCGAAAGGTCTTTTTCTAAACATACACGAGTGATACGATGGTATTAAAAAAGTTAACCAGTATGAGAAATATTTTATAGTAGAAATAACGTATCTTACCTGAATTTCTTATGAATGGGAAATAACGGACTTCATAAATAAATATGTTAGAAGATGGAGCATTTTCTTTGTAACTGAATCATATGTCTGTCCTCTGTAAAAAATATTTATATAATTTGTATGTAAAACTTTATTACATCATCATCATCTACATTACATTATCATTGTGAAAACTTCAATGCTGTTGAGTGAGAAATAGCGTGAAGGAGGATCCCAGTCACAACAGAATTGAAAAACACTTTTATTTTCTGGAGTAAATACTAGTTTTATATACATAATCTCCCAAAACAAGTCGAAAAGTGAAAGAATGGTTCTTGCATAACATTACCACGACGATCACAGTCGGAAAAAAAGATTAAATAATCTCACGAAACGGGGAGGCTCTTCCAGGGTGCAATGCAAACCCAATATATCCCCCGTTCGGTATCCGAGACCCTACCGTTAATTATATGAGCAGACTTTAAGAATCTCCCGAACGTAATCACAAAACAGCTGACTCCGGTCAAAAATCACGGAGGCCTCCACGGGGTCAAAGTACCTCCGTAAAAAATGTCGAAAGACCCGAGTCGAAAAATTCTAGGTATTTTATACCTGGGGTTCAGTTACGGTCCCACCAACCGGTTTTTTTTTTTTTGGTCAGTTACGATTCCAGTTATCTGAGAATTCCAGCTAAGGTTACAGCTAGTTTTTTTAGCTGAATTTTCATTCTCTGGCTGTTCCGATTCTGGAATCTCGATGAAATCCTCTGGGCTCATTATTGCAAACAATCAGGGGCGTGACCCCTATTCAACCGAACTGTCAACATCCCAGACACGGCGTCGCCACTCTATTGTCGACGGGTCGAAACAAGAGGCTCCCGATCAATTGGTTTTTTCAATTACCTCTGGACAAAGGCTGTGTCTTCACATCATTCTTCTTTCATTACAGCATTAACTTATTTATAAGAATCTAGAAGCTCAGAAGCTTTATTTCAATTTCTATATATCATAGATTTGAGAAAACATAACTGTATTTGCAGATATAGAGTTAAAATATATTTAATGCTGAGAGTCAAATCTTCTGATATTTATCTATGAAATTTAATATAATCAGAGACCGGGCTTAGTTGTTAACTAAATACTTTTTCAGTTAGAAAGTGAATTGATTAAATGTACTACATAAAAAATATTCAACCCATACCGGAATTGTTTTAGTTTAAAGTCTCATTTTTAATGGCATTTGAATTCATAGAATGTGATTTTTTTACAAATTTCATTACCCAGAATGCTTTAATATAAAAACCCATATTCAGCTGTATTCTGTTGTTAACGCAATCTGTAATACATATCTTGATATATTTCTGTAACTGAGAAAATAGAAAAGATACTATATCCTCCTTCTTTTAACACATCGAGGAAACGTCCTCAAATTCTGCAAAACATCTCGTATTTTCTATTGAAAAGTATCAGTGCCAAAATATATTTCCCGGTGACCGCAAAGTTTTCAATAAAACATTTTCTTTTTGGTTACAGTATTAAATAAAATTTAAAACTCTCATGTTTGTCTTTATTACGAAAATACATGAGATATACCAGAATATGAAAAAAAAGATTAGACTAATAGGAAACTTTTTATAATAGAAATATCTGATCCGATTTCATGATAGAGAATTTCTAATACTTTCAGCACGAATAAATTTGTCAGATGATCGAAATAGTATATTTATAAGTCTTGCTGTTTGTAACATGACTTTTTAAACTGTATATATGACTTACTTTTTGCAACACGAGGGCTAATGAGACTGAAGATTACAGCTTATTCCGAACAGCTACGATCATACATGCCACTGTGGGATTTGAACCCGTGGACTCTGGTTCCTAAGGTCAGTACCCTAACCAATCGGCCATCGTTCAGCCTGTATATATGAAACTGTACATTTTTATGGCACTGTAATATCCGAAAATTTTACTTTATCTCTTATTCTATAGTTCGTTGTTTTGTTATTAAGTACAAATCTATTCATATGTATAGGTTTAAGAAATTATTTCATGCTAAAACTCAAAGATCATCATTCTTATCAGTAAAAATCCTAGTATTTTAAATCACGTTTGTTTATTCCGTGTATATTAAGTTTTAATCAAAATTCATATTACTTAAATATGATACATAAAACGTAATTCACCTATGCGCATAAATATTTATTTTGAATTTTCATTTTGAATGGCAATTGTATAAAAGGATAAAAAAAATATTTCCGAGAATGTTGTAATTTAGATATCCATAAAAATAAAAACACAAACAACATGCATTCTGTTATTTACACAGTCTGTTCTACACATTTTGAAATTTTTCTGCACCTAAGCAAATAAAAAATAGTATGTAATCAAGTTTTTGACAAACATCTGAAACATCTTTGAATGCAAAGCATTAATTTTTCTTTTGTAAATGTATTAGTGTCAAATATATTTTTTGGTGACCGAAAAGTTTCGAAAGAATTTTATTACTTTTGTTACACTGTTAAATAAAAATTTACAACTTACATGTTAGGATAGATCTGTTACACAAAAATACACGAGTGATAAGATAATATTAAAAAAAAATTTCAACTGATTAGGAACTTTTGTGTATTAAAAAATCACGCATTGATACATGATAAAACTTCCTGACAGAGTATTTCTTATAGGTTGTGGAAAAATCAATCTGTCAGATGATCGAACCTTTTATATAAAACCGCATTGCACTTACGTTTTCTGTAAGATGAATTTATTTAAAATGTTCCTAAAAGTTTACATTTTATTTATGGCCGGGATATTTTCTAAAAGATTTAGTTTTTTCTTTACTTTAAACTTATTGTTATAACAGATAATATTTTTATAGGCATAGAATTAAAGGATATACTAATACTGAAAGTGAACTATAATCCTGTTTTTTAAAAAAATGCACTTTATTATTCAGAAAAAAATCTGTTTTAACGTAAAACTGATGTTTAAATATACTATATAATAACATGTAATACACAAATCAGCGAATTTCTAATGATTTAGAAAAGAGTGTATTTCATAAATGAATTTGATAGAAAATAGAATGGTTTATTTTAAATTGTATTACCTACTTTTTATCTAATAGAATTTATTTACAATTCTGTAGTACAGTACTAAACCTATACTTCACTCGAATTAATTTTATTTTACACGAGATACAAACTTGTAGTATCGTTATCTTTGACTGCTATAAAATGAAGTACATTAAATTTGAATTTTTTAAATTTAAATCTGATTGTATATACTTATACCTGCTAGAAAAGATTTAATTTTCCTACTTAACATTATTCTGATGAAAAACTACTGAAAATTGACTGTTAAAATTTTAAAGGTAAAAGCAGATTTACACAGTAGAACATAGTGATTATGTACACAATTCATTTTGTAATAACTGCATCAGTGAATAACCACAAAATTATGTGATTTTATCTAATCAAGATAATTTTGTATTTTCTTCAGTTAATTTAATAGACCAAAACAGAGTACATTATTTGACTAATGCTTTAACTATTACAGAGGTTTTTGTGTCATAAGTGCAAAATGTCTCTCAAAACTTTCAATTTCAATCCACTGTTTTCAGAAATGTTTTTCCTGTTTACTGAAAATTTAAATTAGATTTTACATTATAACGGATACCCGCAATAACGAAAATTTCTGAAATAAAACAACTATTTCTCTTTTAGAAATAATACATCGTATTTAAATTTAATTTTTTATCAAACTATAGAACTAAAAATGATATTTTGGCAATGTTTGGAGTTTTATACTTGTATTTCACCAATCAAAAAGTACTTACATTTTATCTAGCCAAATCTTAAATGAATTTACTAAGAATGTAACATACATAGAAGGTTAGATGCTTCTAAATTTGCAAATGATAAGGCTATTCTCAGAGGAATAAATTACATTAGGGAAAAATGGTGAGATAGAAAAAAAAGAAATAAATATGACAACTAGAAATAGATAAAATTTCAAACGAATCTTGTTAAAATGCATCAAGATTTATGTTATTTAAAAACACTATAATATGAATGGAATTACTTAAGAGGAGTTATATGAATGGAGATGATAATTGAGCACCGTATTAAAGCAAACCATGTCAATTTAATTTTAGTATTTAATTTAGTATTTAATTTTAGGGTCACCAGGATCAATAAAAAGTTAAAAAAATGTAATATAACTAATGTGACCTTGATTGTCTATCAATTTTACCCATTTAAAGTTTTCCGTCATTTTTGGTCATCAAAATTAATTACCTAACAATAATAAAAATCTCTTTACTAGCTGAATTCTATTTAGCGCATTCTACAGTTTCAGCATCTAATTTAGTTATAACAAACAAAGATAAAATTAACTCCCCATAAAATACCACAAGCTGTTAACACTACTATTCAACTATGCTAACTTACGTAACTGTATCCTTTAAAACAGAGTGTATAAATTTATTTTTAAGGAAGTGAAAGAGTAAACAATTATACGGAAATTCTTCTAGCGATTAGTAACTGCGAAAAATAAATAAAATATCCTACAAAAGCCTTAAGCACAGGGAAATTTCTCAGAAATTCACCCTTAAGTGCTTTGTATAAGATGCCTTCTTCGGTAACGAAGTATAAAATTTTTATTCTTCATAAGTATACTAGTGAAAATTTATGTATTTATTAAAATATTCTGGTGTCCGAAATTATATCTTCACACATAAAATAGTTAAATGTAATATTATAAATACATTTTTTTAAATTATAAATATACATATAATAATAACAAAAACTAGAAGGTGTAAATTTCAAGTCCAAGTAAAAAAAAGAAAAAAAGAAATAATAAATAAAAATAAAAAAAGAAAGAAATATTTCATTCTTTTAAAATTAATATGGATTGGTTTGGTTTTGAGTGCTACGGTCTGCTTTTTTGCAACATGAGGGCTAATGAGACCGGGACCTACAGCTTAAAGTCGATTAGGAACGACTACGAACATACATGCCACAGTGGGATTCGAAGCCACGAACTCCGGTACCGAAGGCTAGCAACCTATCAGATCGGCCATCGTTTAGAAGTAATTAATATGGAAGAGAAATTCTCATGTATACAGAGTTCCTAGAATATGCATTCATGCTTACAATAATGGAACTAAATAAAACATAAGATATCTTATTTTTGGCATGAACAAAATATTTTGCAATTACAAATATACATCGCAGAGCAACAAAATATAGCGTATGTATGTGTTAATTCCACTTTCTGCAACAAAAAACTATTATAAGAACTAAAAAGATTAATAATACTCGCATAAAAAATTGGTTGGTGTTTTTATATCATTCTAAAACTTTTATCTTTCATTCTGAAATTTTAACCATGATCATAATTGCTAATTTAGAGTTGAAAGTCCCAATGGAAGGTAGAAAAGCTTTCAATAACAATCATAACCTTGACTGACAATTATTTTGATATAATTATGAACGAAACTCAATTTGGCAAGAAAAAACTCATTACTTGGCACTATTAACACGTTGACTGCCAGATGCATTTTCGATGGTTTGCCGAAGGGGCCGACGTTAACTTTTCATTATGCGATGCATATGCTGAAATATTTTATGCAGAAAATAAAAGGAGTTATAAAATTATGCTTGAAGTAGTTTTCGTAGTGGGGGTCACCGGTGACTCCCACGGCGTGGTAGGCAATTTTTACGATTGTTCTCTTTTTCGAACAATGTTTAAATTGCTAAGTTTAAACTAATACATTTAAAAGTTTTTCCTCCTTTTTCAGCATTCAAAGCAGCTAGGAAGAACTAGAGCAAAGAATTTGACTAAAAAAGTGGTGACATATTGTTCCGATTGCGTTGATTCACCTTTTCTTTGCTTTGAATGTTTCGATATGTTTCATCGCAATATGCACTGATAAAATGTATATCTTTCATGTACTAATAAAATTTACTTTTGTATGTTTTATATAGCATTAATTTCTTCAAACCATTAAAATAACAATTGTGTTATTGAAAAATTTATCTGTATCCATATTCACTATAATTATGTACTTTTAGTTTTTGCTGCGAAGCCCAGTGGCGTTGAGGTAGCGCTTCGAGGTCCCACGACACAGGTCCGAGGTTCTATCCCCGTGCTGGGAGGGTTGACTCACCCTTTCATCCCTTCAGTGGGGAGATGAACTGAGGACCAAGCGTTCTTGGAAACTAAACACTGAAGTTTCCGCGTAAGATTGACCACCTAACCGGAACATATGCTTCGCACCACAGGGACACTGGTCACGTTAACGGAGACTGGCATCGTAGGCCTTTGCCCGCTAGGAGTTGTTGTGCCGATGAGTTTATTATTTGCTGCGTCGCTGGTCACCGGTGGTCCCCACGACGCTGTAGCCAAGTAGACCGGTACATACTTTCTTCTGACTAATTTCATTTTAGCTTATTCTACAGTTTCAGAACATAACTTAGTTATGTTTGGTTCGGTTTGGAGTTCTACGACGCTGCAACACGAGTAATGAGACCGTACAGTAAAGTCGATTAGGTTACGAACATCTATCATTATTCGAACCCACGAACTCTGGTATTCAAGCCATCATTAATTTAGTTATAATCAACAAAGTTAAAATGAAGTGTCCGAAAATTACATCAAGTGGTTAACACTCAACTATTGAACTATTCTAAATTTGGCAAATTTATCTTTTAAAACTTAATGACTAAATTTATTTTTTAAGGTAATGAAAGACTAAACATTTTTACAGAAATAATTTTAGGGATTGGTAATTACGCGAAATAAATAAAATATCCAACATAGTGTTTATCGTCTAATTTCTCTTTAGCTTATACTACATTTTCAGCACTTAACTTTGGTATAATCAACACAGTTAAAATTATATCAACCTAAAATACGACAAATTGTTGACACTATTGTTCCACTATGCTAACTTAAACAACTATAGGTTTTAAAACGTAGAAACTAAAATTATTTTTAAAAATATGTAAGATTAATAATGTAGAATTTTTTTCTAGTGATTATTAACTGATTTAACTAAATATAATATCTTGAAAAAGACTTAAGAAAAGGTAACATATTTAGAAATTCACGCTTAAGTGCATTATATGTACATAAGAGGCATTTTTCGTTAACAGGCGGTATGAAAGTTTAATATAACAGCAGTAGACTAATAAAAATTTATGCTTTATTTTAAATATTCTGGTGGATCAAATTTATCTCTATACATAAAATAACAATTAAATAGAATTTTATAAATTTATAGTGGCACTATTGGTGACAGAAATTACAGATTAAATAATTATTTCAATCTTTTCAAAGTAATATGGAATGAAAATTCTCTTGATGTCTGCACACATTAACTGGAATATGATTTCATGTTTGCAGTGGTCAGGGGTCAATGAAGGTTTTTCTTTTAAATTTTGGATACCCATTTTGGGAAAAAAATAAAATAAATAACTTGTTTCTTTATAATTTTATTATTTTTGTAAAAATATGAATCTCGTGATATTACAAAGACCTAATTTAGTTATAGTTCTTTTTGGGCATGAAGAAATTTATAATGAAAGCAAATTATATAATATACACACACATGTATATGTGTATATGTGTATATGTGTATATGTGTATATATGTGTATATATGTGTATATATATATATATATATATATATATATATATATATATATATATATATATACGTAAAATACAAATAATGCAGCAAATACAGCATTACTCCGTGGTTAAAACACTAACATAAATCTTTCTGCATTCACATATTCACTGTAATATGCTCTATCAAAAGAACAATCGTTTGTGTTGCCACTTTACAAATCAAAATTAAAGATAAAAAAAATTGCGCTTTTAATGAGTAGCCTTATCTATTCAAGCACGCGATAGACTAGTGTATTAGTACACACTATGATTGCATGCACCAAGGATACCCACGTTTAGTCGAATGTAGAATTAACAGATTCGAATTCTTTTTCAAATTTTTCTTTCCGAGTAAAGGTTTGTTTTCAAACCGGTTTTACATTACAAAATTTTGTAAAGGGGCCATTTTTCAAAGGTGTTTTAAGAATGGAGATTTTGTGACGGAGACCGCTTTTTTGATATGGAATTTTGTGACAGGCTAGCAAAGCGGACCCAATTTGTATATTGAACTGTATTTGATAATGGAACTAAATAAAAATTAGCTGTGATTAATTCTATGGTTTTCAATAAAATCAGGGGTAAGCAAATTAATTTGTATAATGTTAACTCAAATATTTTGCTTTGATACCTCATACCAGTCTCAAAATAAACATACTTCATACGTGTTAAGCTCAATCATCACATACGAGTACAGATATTGCAGTTAGTTTCTGACTGCAATTTGGGTTCTCTTTATAACATAAAACTAATAAATCTTACATTTTGTAAAGATAGCGAAAATCATATAGTTTGCATTTTAGCATAGTATCATTTTTATCAACCAACCGATTTATCGTTAAGAATAATACAAACGTCCCAGGAGGGAACTAAACCTTTTCTGCTACTGCCAACATATATTCATAGAAAAACCCCTTAATAAAAGAATACTATTCTTTATGATCTTTTGTGTAGGTGCTTGAAGACTTTTATTGTTCTGAAATTGTATTATAGTGAATGGCATGATATAATGAATTCTAATACATTTCATAATGGTCTTCCTTACTATAAACGACCAATAATTTTTTAGTACTTAAATTCTTCTAAATGACACTCCTGATCCATTAAAAGTCCATTTAGGACATTAAAAATTGAAATAAGATAGAGATTGAAACATTTGCTAGGAAAAATCTGACTTTTGAATAGATCACGTAGTACCTTAACGTGAATATGTCCTTACAGCGAGTTTTAAATGGATATAGTTAACCAAATTTGCCTTTATGTCATTTTTAACAAAGTCCCAAAGTTAATTTAGTACTGCATAAAATCTAATTTTTAAGAAATATTTAAAGTTTTTAAATTTTTTGTAATAAGTTAAAAATATCCATAATTTGTAAACTTTCTGCTGGTGAAAAGTGGTTTTATCTTACTAAATGCCTAGACACATAATAGCCTGTACATGTTAAAAACAATTCAGTTTACGATTCTATTTACAGATGAAGAATATTCCCCGTATGGCGTTTGCTGTGTCGAGTGATTAAGTAACTTACAGACGAAGAATTAATAAGATGAAAGATTTACTATTGATGGAAGAATCATACTTCAACTTAAAACTAATTAATTCAGTTAAAAATTTGACTATCACACAAGCAATTCGAGAATTCTTCATCGGGAAAAGAAATTTCAAATGGAATCTGTTGCTTTTCAACGAGTACAGGTTCACGTGTGATAAAGCATTTAGAAGAACGTCAAAATGTATTTGCCATAGATCTCAATTTTGAACACTGATGTTCCCATATTGAAAAAAATCCATTTCATTACCATATGCTCTTATCATACGCAAACCTGTTGCAATGGATTAAGTTTAGGAATCCTTTCCAACACAAAGGATTTCACATGTTATATCAGAATATATTCAATCCATTAAAGGCCTAATCATACGTCAACCCTAAGCAAAATAAATCGGGTGGAATTTTTTGTCACTGTCACACAAGAAATCTGAGCATCCTTCATCGGGGAAAGAAATCGAAAACACAAATCCATTACTTTTAAAACAAGAAAAGGTTTACATGTGATAGAGTAGTTTGACAAACAAAGCAAACCTATTTGTCGAAAATTTTACCCAGATAGCAAATTTAGTTTGCAGCTTGAAAACTTGCATCAAGTTCAGCAACAAGTCTGCAAGTCTCCAAATCTGACAAGTCTGCAAGTTTGAAACAAGACTGCAGCAAGTCTAAGAATTTTAGCTTTCTTCAAGGTTGTCATGACAAGGTTGATACAGTTTTCCAGCAAAATAGAGTTGTAACAGAGTGGTTGCTTTATATTCCGTCTAACATGCAGGAGTTTAGTTGCAAGTCTGTAGCGTCAAATTTGTTATGACAAGATATTATCCTGGAAAAATAGAGCTTGCTGCAAGAATGCATGCTATCTGGGTAGTCTTACGCACTATGCTACCACCATAATAAAAATATATTTCTGAATTTTATATTTAATACTATTAAGTATTATTTATCACACACTAGAATGAATGTTTAAAATATGCAGCAAATTTAACTTATAATTGATTTTCCAATGAAAAATATGCGGATTTCTTGTGTTAAAGAAAAAACTTTTGAACCACTTTTTTTTGTCTCAAATTGACATGTGATGATATTTGATCAGTTAAACTTCCTTTGCTATAATACAAAAATTCTCATATTCTTGAACGAGAACAGAAATCCTAAATTGAGTCTGTTTCTTTTTCAACTTGCACATGTTGACATGTCATATGGACTTCATTACCCCTTGTAAGTTTTATGACACAGGCTTAATAAAAAATATGATTTAAAAATACGATCATGTTTCAAAAAGGGACATTTAAATTCTTAAGAATAGGAAACTAAAATTGCAAAACTGCAACTGGTTAAAAAAAAAGAAACATAAGATGTTCCCAGTTGAAAAAAATTCCAGTCATAGAGCGACTTATTGTTTACCTGTTCGTATAAAATTATGCTGTCTCTCTCTCCACCGTCTCCCCACAGATCACATTATTGATGCAATATATTTCGTCCTCCCCATCAAAGCGGTATCTTTCTTCAAATAACAATATCTCGTTCTCGCTTCAAACATGCCAAGGAAAGAACTTCATTTCAATAAAGAAACGCCGTTTTCCCAAACTGCAATAGCTTCCTTTTTCTTTACTGAATAAAAGACGTGATCCTTCGTATAAATCAGTTATCAGGGATCATTCAAAACACATATTGAACGCGTCACGTCTTGGAAAGGGTTGCATTCGACTGTGCATTTTCGAAAGTAAAAGACGCCAGGTTTGGCTGCTTCCCCAGAGAAGATTTAAAAACAAATTGTATTTCGTTGTTTTAGATAGGATGCATAAACAACAAGTCATTATCTATTATTAATTATTTAACCTTTTAACGAACTGTGGTTTAGTAGCAAAACCACCTATTAAACATCTTTTTTTTTAAACTTTACTTTTTGGATTACTTTACTTTATGTTTTTATAATTATTTACGGCTCCAATCTCATACATCTCTGTTATAAGGAAGCCAATGATGTAGAATCAAGAGCTGTTGCAATGAGGAATTTGCACATGTGGGGGATTCGAACAACTTAGTGTTTTTCTGGTAATTTCAGACTCGTAGATTCCAAAAATGTTCTCAAAAATGTAAAAAACTGGGTCCATCATTTAAAAAATTAATTTTAAAGTTAAGCGAAAATCACGTGACATCAAAAAGCTCCGTGATTGGTTGTGATGTCATCGTTCATGCAGACCAATATTTTTGTATTGCTTTTAAGCGCGCACTATTTTCCGATTTTGTTTTTGCAAGTTCCTGAAATTTTCTAGCTATCAAAATTTATTTTTATTTAAACCTGAAGGTTTATTTTATCGATCTAGATAGCTTAGTTATCTCAATTTGTCATAAATGTCTCTTCTACCTGGATTTACCAATCAGACAACCTCCCGAAAATTGACAGCATGTCAATGTTTTCTTTCTTGGCAAAAAAACCCGGATTTTATGGGAGCAGAAATACGAGGAATTAAAACCCAAAGGTGTGTAAAATCATTTATATTTTTTTTCCAATTTTACTTAACATGTATTAATACTTTATTCATGCTAAACACAGCTCTTTTGTTTGTAAACACAAACAAGTCAAATAAATATACATATATCATATACATACACATTTGTAGTTGCATCGTTTTTTATAAATAGAGACGGATGTAATATTAAAATAAAAATTAGAGGAGGTATTTTTTGTGAGACCGGTCTCATTAGCCTTCGTGTTGCAAAAAGTAGACCGTAGCATTCCAAAACCAAACCAAAACAAAATCAATTCTTAGATATTTTAAATATGATGAAAAGAAATTTAAAATCTTTAAATGGCTTTACTTAATTATTTATACATTTTTAAATAGCAATACAATTTTATTGCCTTTAATATTAATGTCAAATTAAAAAATGTATAAAATTTCTCAAATTAAATTTAATTTTTAAAGTAATATAATTATTAAGTATTTTAAAAATATTATACTTTTTTTTTTCAAATTAGTCACCAATTTAATCGAAAAATATCACTGTTACATTTGATACATAAGAAAGTATGCATCTCTGAAGAAAATATTTATAATACCTTGAAAATACATAACTTTCCCCTCCCCCGAGTTATTTATTAGATAATTATATGCTTTAGATATTTATATGTTTTTCGATATTTATATGCTTTATAAAATATTTATTGTACTTGAACTCTGTGATAATACTCGAAAATTAGCAGTTTTAAAAGTTAAATAGCAGTGGTTAATCAACAATCCTTTTAAAGGTATAGATGTATTTTATATACTTTAATTGTTCTAAAATAGTAATATTTAAACAAATGCAAGCATTTATTTACCGAAAAATGGTCTTCACAAACCCATAGAGATGATTTATATGATAATTTGAGGTTTAATTTCTCATCCCTTTTCATCTCAGTTGTCCAGATTTTACGTGTATGTGGGTCTTTTGGGACGCTGAAAAATATCTTCTCATTGCAATTAGTTGTTGTATTTTTACAGAGTGGCACAATACAATATTTAGAGTATGATTTTTTAATGCCAGACATAACAAAAAAATGCTATTATATGCGATACTTTACACAAAAAACAAATTTAAAAGTCGCCTTTTAACATGTAAACAGCATAGGAGCTCGGTGTTTACATGAACGATGACGTCACAAACTCGGCGGAGATAAAGTAGCGTTTTTGAGAGACGTTAAAGAGTCCGCTATAAAACCCATTAGAAATCACTCATTAGGCCCCCAAATGAAAGAAAAATAGCTACTGTCCTGCTTACTTTTTTGTCTTCTATCGTTTAAAATCAAAATTAGAAAACGTGAAAATTCCTCATTAAAAAAAAATTTTTGGATTATATTCTTATATATATATATATATATATATAATTTTATATTAATATATATTTATATATATATATTTATATATATATGTGTGTATATATTTTATGTATATATATATATGTATTTATATATAATATATAGTTTTCTATATAAATATATGTATATTTAATGTTATATATATATTTATATATATATTTTTATATTATATATATATTTTATATTTTTATATTATATATTTTATATTTGTGTATATATATTTGTGTATATATATATGTATATATGTATAATATATATATGTATATATATATATTTTATATATATGTGTGTGTATATATATATGTTTATATATATATATTATGTATGTATAAAAATGTATAATATGTTTGTAATATATATGTTATATTTATATAATGTTTATATATATATGTTAATGGTTTTATATATGTATTGTATTTATATGTATGTATCTTTTGTATAGGTATATGTATATTTATATATATTTTATTTATATATATGTTTTTATATATATTTTGTATATATATATTTTGTATATGTATTTATATGTATATGTATATATTTTATATTATTATATATGTATATTGTATTAATATATTTGTAATATATAATTTTATATGTATATATATGTATATTGTATATATATAAATATATATATTATATATGTTATATGTTTATATGTTTTTTATATATTTTATATATATAATAAATATATTATAAATATATATATGTATATATGTATATATGTATATATATATATATTATATATATATATATGTGTATATATATTTATTTTTATATATATATATATATATATTTTTATTTTTAAATTATATTTATATTTATATATATATATATGTATATATGTTTATATATATGTATATATAATATATTTTTTTGTATATTATATTATGTTATATATGTATATATATGTATATATATATTTTTTATATATATTATATGTATATATATATTTTATATATATTTGTATATATATAAATATGTATATATATATGTATATATATATGTATAAAATAATTTATTGTATATAAATAGTATATATATAAGATTTCTATATAGATTTTATGTATATATTTATATGATTTATTTATGTATTATAATATATGAGATATATATTTATGATATATTATTTATGTATATTATATATATGTATTTTATTATAGGTATATATGTATATATATGTTTAAAATATGTATATTATATATGTATATATGTATATATAATATATATATATTATTTATATATATATTGTATTTATGTATAATTTATATATATTTATTATATTAATAGATATTATATATAATATGATATTATTTTTATTATATTTATATTGTATATATATATATAAATATTTATGTATATATATGTATATATATGTATATATTTATGTATATATATATATATATGTATATATTTTATATATATATGTTTTATATTTATATATGTATACTATATATTTATATATATATTTTTTTATATATATAAATATATTATATATATATATATATATATTTATGTAATATATATTATATTTCTATATTTATGTATATTTAAATATATGTATATATATATATATATTTATGTATATGTATTTATGCATATATATATATATATATATATATATATGTTTATAATGTATATATATATATATATATACTATATATATATATATATATATATATATTATACATTTTATATATACATATTATATTTTTGATATTTTAAATATTTAACAGATGATAGTTCTACGTTTAACTTATTTCTTTTTCTATTGGAATATACGTGTTTAAACTTTCTGTACTTGAGAGGTCAGATTCAATTTATCTTACTTATGACCTCAAATAAAAGTATCTGTACAAACAACACTTTTAAGTTGTTAAGCTATTTATTTATTATACCAGTTTAAGGATTATCATTTGTTGTTCTTCCAGTATAGTTAAACTTTTAAAAAGGCATAATGTTCCAAGCTGTACAAGGGTAGGGGTTAGTCAGTTAAACCACTTCTCAAACCCTAATTTGGTATCCTCTAAGGCAAACCCTTCTAAGGAATGTAACAAAAATTAAATATTTTACATATACAAGGCTTATAGATAACATTTATAAACAAGTTACATTAAATTCCCATGAATTTATTTTGGTGACCTTTAAAGGGTTAAAGGGCATTGTACCTTTCGAGCTGACAAGTCTATATTATAAAGTTCTGTTATGTTTAGACTACAGTTTTTCTTTAATCATTAACCCTTTAAAGGTCACATACATGAATTTTATTGAAATTAATGAAATTAGTTTATAATTTTTATATATGAACTTTATAAATGCAAAATGTATTAAAGTTTTTCTTTACAATCCTTAGAGGGGTTTGCCTTAGAGGATACCATAGGAGGAATTAATGGGTGTTAACTGTAAAACCCTTCCCCTTGTATAGCGGGAACATAATACTATTTAAAATTTTCATTATATTGGAAGAACAATTAATAAACGTTCTTAAAAAAGTAAAATAAATAAATAATTTAACTATATATAAGTGTCGTTTGAATAGATACTTTTGTTTGAGGTCATAAGTGAAAAACAATTTCATTACTAACCTTCCAGGTACAGCAAGTATTAAATACAAATATTTCAAAAGAAAAAAATAAATTAAATTTAGTACTGTCATTTATAGTACGTTTTAAAAGTCAAAAACATAAAAATATTGAAAAAATTCATAGTTCTGGAAAACTTAGAGAAAAAAAATATTTAACAGGAGGTTTCAGTGCGAAACCCCTGTCCGGTAAAGGGTTAATAAGGGATAGAAAAAAACCGTATTAAAATAATTTAGTTTTTTTTATATGATCGGGAAGCATATACAACACAAAAAATATGAACACGAAATAAAAAATAAGAATTCTGTTACCAGCAAAGTCTTTTAGAATAGTAACGTATGTTATCTGTCCCTTTGTACTCGAATTTATGAAGCTGTTGGACATGAAATGGATAGAGGCATTCATATTCGATATTTGATGAGTTAAGCGTAGCAAAAATCAAAGCGAGTAAAGTTTATCTTCTCTTAAACTAACTATCCGATTCTAAAATAAATTGGTATAAACGTGCTTTATTTCACAACGAAAAATACTGCTGTCTTTAAAACGCTCGAAATTCATCCCTCTCCCCCTCTTCGAGCTTTTAATGCCCTTATTTCCATCCCCGTTTTCTCCGGTTTAAATTTATCAATTTATCACATAATAAATAGGGTACAATAACATTTTTTAGCATTATGACGTTATGCCTTTAACTATCTCATTTAATCCTTTCTTAATTTAAATTATTTAAATATCGTCTGCATTATTTTCATAAGTTTTATCACTGAACTTAGATAGTATGTAAGTAATCTCCTTGCATATTTGGGCTTAAATAATAGATTAGGTACATATGTAATAACTTTAAATTTAATCATAGGTTATTTTTTTGCAATAAAATTTTTATCACTGGCAATAACAACAAATTCTATCTACCTAAAAAATAGATACTAATTATCTTCTGTTACTATGAGAACCTCAATTATAATAATACAAACAATATATTGCATCTTCAGCTTAAATTGCAATATAATAT
>CM063498.1:194042492-194044992 GCA_032207245.1 Pardosa pseudoannulata
TGATAAGAAGTGCACATCGCTTCCACCGGCTTCTTGCAAGCGTGCAAGAGAGCATGAGGAAGCGATAAGTATTTGCCCTAAGTAACAACCGGCGCCATCAAGAAAATACGAGAGCGAGTTGACATTCGTACGCTTCAGAAATTGAACAGCTTCAAATACATTTTTGAAGCCTTCCCAAAAGTGCTTTTCAGAGGTCTCATTTAGAGAGAACCTGGCTTGGAATATTTATTTATCAAACGGAATCGCGCTTGTGGGTGCATTTCGAGGCGGCAGAATTGGCGACTTTTCACCTAAATTGGAGGTATTTTCAGAGTGTCTTTCAGAGAATCCTTTTGAAGGAACTTTTATAAAGCATTGAACTGGATTTGGTCACTTTTTTAGACTGTTTATGTTCATGCAATAAAAAGGAGTGTGTAAATGGTTATTTTAGCTTTTAGTGGACTGGTTGTAAACATGCACTCGCGTTGTTTCTACTTACATGTAAGCAGATACATGTATCATTGAAGTTCGTAAAGGTTTCTGAGAACGTGATTTGCTTTTGTATTCAAGAATTCTTTCTGTTTTCCTATTTCAATGAATATACTCATTTTGACCAAGTCCGTATACATTTTTGAGAGTTTAACGCTAAGAAGACGGGTATATCATAAAAGATAGTCTTTTAAATTCATTTAGAAGTGTATTTGGGTATAGTGTATTATGTAATTTTAGATGGAAGATTTATGTAATATTTCTTAATAGGATTTTATGTAATTTTAGATCTATGTTGTAGTGGTAGTTTTTAATATCCACGCATTGTTTGAGTCAATTTAGTTAGCGATGTTTGTATCATACGCTGGTACTAAAAAAATTAAGTGTTACATGTGTTCTTCTACAAGAAAGTTTTATCTTTGAAACTTTATATATTTATTCAATCCTCAGGAACACTTCTCCTTTAGCTTTCTCTCTAGCATTTTTCTCTGGACCAGATCTTGTCTCTGTAGGGCTTGCTCCTTATTGGTGTTGACCACATTAAGCTTCGAACCACAAATTCGATGTTTTTTTATGAATCTAAACGTTGGAGCTGTCGTGATCAGTCAGTTTGCCAACTGCTGTATGAGCTCATTAGCCTGATATAATGGGGTTTTATTTATTTGATGTAATCTTTATAATTTTAATTAAAACAACTAATATACTCATTTTTACCAAGTTCGTATAAATTTTTAATATTTTAACTCTAAAATGACGGGTGCATCATGCACGAAACGTCTTTTAAATTCATTTAGAAGATGGACGTATTGTATTATGCAATTTTAGATAGAAGATTTATGCAATATTTCTTCTTCTTATTAGATGTTTGGTTTGGTTTGGAGTGCTATGGTCTACATTTTGCAACACGAGGGCTAATGAGACCGAGACCTACTGCTTACAGCCGATTCCGAAAGGCTACGCGTTTTAGATTCTGATAGCATGAAATAAAGAAGCACATCGTTCGGCTATTATTAGAT
Organism: Pardosa pseudoannulata; assembly: GCA_032207245.1. Lineage (NCBI taxonomy): Eukaryota > Metazoa > Arthropoda > Arachnida > Araneae > Lycosidae > Pardosa > Pardosa pseudoannulata. The sequence goes on from CM063498.1 coordinate 194,043,977, forward strand.
GTAATCCTATGTATGCTGTAATGGTTTGTTTTGGTTTGGAGCGCTACGGTCTACTGTTTTGCACACGAGGGCTAATGATACCAGGACCTACTGCTTACAGCCGATTCCGAACGGCTACGGACATCCATGCCATAGTGGGATTCGAACCCACGAACTCCGGTACTGACGATCAGCGCATTAACCAATCGGCCAGCTTTCGGTTATGCTATAGTGGAAGTTTTTAATATCAATGCATTATTTGAGTTAATTTAGATAGCAATGCTTGTTGATACGCTGGTACTAAAAAAATAATTGTTTGAAAACATCGAAAACATCCTTAGTTTTTTTATTGAAACTTTATGTATTTATTCCGGCAGTTCTATTAATATTTAGCATTTTCCTCTTGTACCTATGCAATTATATCACACAACTCAACAAGGTTTAGACCATAATGTTGAAATTTTGATTCTCAACTGCAAACAGACAACATTTAATATTATTGGTCAAAGTGGCCCGTAAATCTAAGATGGAAGATGTTTAGCTATCATACTATGTTAAAGAATAATTCAACGTGACACTAATACAAATAAAAGAGACAATCCTCCACCAAAAGACAGGTTTTGTAAAAATTAAAAAATCCTACAAAAAAAGCTGTTTTTTTCTTTTTTAACCCGACACTACCCAAGTCAATTTTTGGAATGCTACTGTTTAAGTTTCGATTCATTTACTGTCACTAACAATTGCACAAAGGATAAATTTCCATATAATTTTTCAAAATCTCTTTTTAAATTAATCATTTTTCTTGAAGTTATGTGAACCCTACTACTTTAATCTTTTGTTTTCTTACCTTAAATCTCTATTAACTATTACAAGCGAAAGGATTAGTAAAGTTATTTCTGTAAAACTTGTTAAATATATAAAACATACTTAGGCTGTATACTTTGATTTAGTATTTATAAGCACATAAAAATTTAAAATGTATACAATAGAAATTCTTTACTAGTTACAAAAAAAAAACAATAAACTTGAACAGTTTG
>CM063498.1:194049992-194064992 GCA_032207245.1 Pardosa pseudoannulata
GTGTGGGACATGCTTGGCCGACGAATTGCAGCCCGTCAACCCCCTCCCAACTGTCTATCGGAACTTCGGAGGGCATTGCTTGATGAGTGGTGTAATTTTCCCCAAGATCAGATTGATAATCTGATACTCAGCATGCGTAGGCGTTGTAACGCTTGTATTGCATCGTCCGGGAGACATACTCCGTATTAACCATCATACTAACCATGTTATACTGTTTTCTGTAAATAGGTTCTTTTTTAAAATTTGCTCCAGGGAGTAAAAATCGCAATTTTTATTAATTATGTCAAACATATAGCATCTTTTTTGCTCTTTACCTTTTGTTTAATAAATAGACTTTACAAATAAGTCAAATTTGTTTTGCTTTTGTCTCTTTCATTGCCTGAACTTCATTATCCTTAATTTATGGACATGAGTGTAGTATAGAATAAGAGGGAGAATAAGGCTTGAAATAAAACGCTCGAAAAGGGGGATGAGGTGGATTTCAAACTCGCTTTGAATTTTGCTAATCCTAACTCATAAAAAATCTAATATGGATGTCTGTATCCATTCCAGGTACAACCGCTTCATAAATTCTCAGACAGAGACAATATAAACTTAACAATAACAATATGCTTTATTTTAACAGTTCACAAAACAAATTAGCATGCCTTGAGGGCTTCTTCACGGAATAGAAGAAAAAACAATTAAAAAGTACTGGTTAAATTGACACTAAACTGAAGGTTACATGTTAATCAGTGTGTGGAGGAACAAAAATGTTAATCAGTGTGTGGTGGAAACGAAAATAGACAATATAAACTTAACATATATATATATATATATATATATATATACACTCACATTTACACACATTATAAATGTTTGCATGTATATGTACACACATGCATTATAAATCATGAATTAATCAAATATCGTGGTTTAATTTTGAGACATTGTGAGGCAAAAGATTAATATAGCACGACATTCCACTGTCAAGCCGAATAAAGTCAGCGGCACTTTGTCGTGTTCCTTAACTAAGCAAAGAGTGAACCGCCTGAGAGTCGGATCCCACGGTCATCCGTTTCTCTCAATTATTCCCCGAGAGAGAAGAGCGCTCGTCGCCAGGCAAATAAACGACTTCCGCCGTAAATCCCGGGTCAGCTGTCTCAATTGCAAAAGAAGCAGCCCCACTGCTGCGACTATTTGTCCGGCAGGCCGCTTAAATGAGGTGTCCGGGGAATTCCGGAGACGATCTTTAAAGGGGCTCGGACTATTTCGCTGCAGTACGTGAGCGACATGATTTTGCAGCCTGGGAGATACGTGCAACAAGGTGAGGGTGGGATTTATTGGGTCTGTTCTACTACAGAAACGTAGAGTCAAGGGATTTATATTACAATAATACACAATTCTCGCTTGTGCTATATTCTTGAGGTGCTATTTCTGAGACAGTGTTTTTTCTGTTTTCTATTCTTTTGTGAATTTACTAGTAGAATAGTCCTATAGTAGCTTTTGTTTTACTTCAAAATCTGAATGAATGGATATACATTTAATTACAAATTTATTCCAAATAAGATAAGCAGAACGATGACCGAATTGTTAGGGTGTTGGCCTTCGGAACCGGAGTTCGTAGGTTCGAATCTCACTGAGACATGGATGTTCGTAGCCATTGGAATCGGCTTTAAGCAATAGGTCCCGGTCTCATTAGACCTCGTGTTGCAGAAAAGTAGACCGTAGCACTCCAAAACCAATCCCAAAATCCAAATTTAAGTAAGATAACCTCTAAAGGAATGTTTTGTTTGAAATATTATTTTGCAAAAATTGTGCAAAATTCCCAGCATTATATTTAATAGAAATTAACACTAGATTGCCCGAGATTTCTTGTATACCTATATTGCCCAAAAACAGTCAAAATGCCTGCATTGTGAAAAAAATAACAAATATGTAAAGAAATTTGTTTAAAATTAATTTTTAATATTATATAATAAAGGAGGGTGGAAGTAACTACAATTATTCATAAACCCATTTATATGTTATAGAAAAAGTCACCAAATCTAAGAAATTGTGCCATTATATTTCATAATTGTTTTTTCTAATTGAAATTAAAAAACAGTCAAAATGACTGCCTTGGGCAATCTAGTGTTAAATACAAATATTTTTACTTCTGTGTCAAATATTGGTCACGTTGTTTAAATGTTTAAGAAAATTTAAGAACGGTTAACTTTAGAAAAGTTTTTTTTAGTTATTTGTTCAACTCATTTTTATATCCTGTATATCACATGCGAAATATACACCTAATGCTTTACACTCTTGCTTATCACACGTGGTAACTGTAAAACATTTTATAACATGGAAGTTCTTGACATCATTCTCGGTTTCTTTTGAATCTTCCCAACTCATCGATAAAAATAACCTTGCAAAAATAAATGATGATCAATCCACAGGCGATGGTAACTGAATTTATCCTTAAATATCATCATTTAATTAAAAAAACTTCTTAAAAACACATTAAGTTTAACATAAAAAACAGGCATCGCCAATAAACATAGGACATATTGAGACACAGATCACTAATAGTCAAAATATTACCACCACAGCATAACGAGTGACTTGCCTTTATATTCAACTAGTTGTGAAATGCAGTTCACAAAACAAATTAGCATGCCACAATATGCTTTATTTTAACAGTTCACAAAACAAATTAGCATGCCAAAACAATTAAAAAGTACTGGTTAAATTGACACTAAACTGAAGGTTACATGTTAATCAGTGTGTGGTGGAACAAAAATGTTAATCAGTGTGTGGTGGAACAAAAATGTTAATCAGTGTGTGGTGGAAACGAAAATAGACAATATAAACTTAACAATAACAATATGCTTTATTTTAACAGTTCACAAAACAAATTAGCATGCCTTGAGGGCTTCTTCACGGAATAGAAGAAAAAACAATTAAAAAGTACTGGTTAAATTGAAACTAAACTGAAGGTTACATGTTAATCAGTGTGTGGTGGAACAAAAATGTTAATCAGTGTGTGGTGGAAACGAAAATAGACAATATAAACTTAACAAAACGAAAATAGACAATATAAACTTAACAATAACAATATGCTTTATTTTAACAGTTCACAAAACAAATTAGCATTTTAACAGTTCACAAAAACAAATTAGCATGCCTTGAGGGCTAAGGTTACATGTTAATCAGTGTGTGGTGGAACAAAAATGTTAATCATGTGTGGTGGAAACGAAAATAGACATCAAAACCAATCCAGTTGTATCAGGGTCAATAACATATCAGCAAAAATGGTTTACAAACATTTCTTTTAATAGAAAAACATTCATGAACTTAGTAAATATGGCGGTTGAAATTATGATATCTAATACATTAACAATGTTTTCTTTTAATCGTGCTATATTTCTAAAGGTAATTTTACCTCCATAGTTTTTTGCTCTATTAATATCTAGAATAGTTCATCCGGCTAGCTATAACTACATTTTGATAGCTACATTTTGACCTTTTTGACCTTTTTACTTATCTACATTTTTCAGTTAGACGAATGAAAGTTAAAGTTTTATATCTAATGCCCATTATAACAAAACGGGATAGTCCAGTGCTTAAGTTTATGAAACTTTGTAGGTATATACATTAAAGCGTAATTAAAGAAACAACATTTAAGATTATTTTAAATATCATATAATTTTATAAACATCAATATTTAAAAATCAATTTGTAATTTTTAACTGTTCCTCGCTGACTAGCTTTGAATATCTTATTTTCTATCTCTTCATTACATAGTAATTTAATACTGAGATCAATAAGTTTAATAGCTAACTTTACTGGAAAATATAATGTATTGATTATAAATATAATGTATTGTATGGATAATACACCTTCCTTTATTTTCAAAGATCTTCTCTTTCACAGTACAAGAAATGTTTCAGTATGATTTCTGTAATTAAATATTTAACCAATGCATTTAATTATTATTAGAAGAATCTATAAATCTCTTCAAACTTTTGAGGGCTTCTTCACGGAATAGAAGAAAAAACAATTAAAAAGTACTGGTTAAATTGACACTAAACTGAAGGTTATAACCTTCCCTTGGGAATTATATCAGGGAACTGGTACTCCAAGCTGGATAACAATATGCTTTAGGCATTTGGGATGTTCGAATATTATTTAGGACTCTTCACGGAATAGAAGAAAAAACAATTAAAAAGTACTGGTTAAATTGACACTAAACTGAAGGTTACATGTTAATCAGTGTGTGGTGGAACAAAAATGTTAATCAGTGTGTGGTGGAAACGAAAATAGACAATATAAACTTAACAATAACAATATGCTTTATTTTAACAGTTCACAAAACAAATTAGCATGCCTTGAGGGCTTCTTCACAAAATAGAGAAGAAAAAACAATTAAAAAGTACTGGTTAAATTGAAACTAAACTGAAGGTTACATGTTAATCAGTGTGTGGTGGAACAAAAATGTTAATCAGTGTGTGGTGGAAACGAAAATAGACAATATAAACTTAACAATAACAATATGCTTTATTTTAACAGTTCACAAAACAAATTAGCATGCATTGAGGGCTTCTTCACGGAATAGAAAAAAAAACAATTAGAAAGTACTGGTTAAATTGAGACTAAACTGAAGGTTACATGTTAATCAGTGTGTGGTGGAAACGAAAATAGACAATATAAACTTAACAATAACAATATGCTTTATTTTAACAGTTCACAAAACAAATTAGCATGCCTTGAGGGCTCCTTCACGGAATAGAAGAAAAAACAATTAAAAAGTACTGTTTAAATTGAAACTAAACTGAAGGTTACATGTTAATCAGTGTGTGGTGGAACAAAAATGTTAATCAGTGTGTGGTGGAAACGAAAATAGATAATATAAACTTAACAATAACAATATGCTTTATTTTAACAGCTCACAAAACAAATTAGCATGCCTTGAGGGCTTCTTCACGGAATAGAAGAAAAAACAATTAAAAAGTACTGGTTAAATTGAAACTAAACTGAAGGTTACATGTTAATCAGTGTGTGGTGGAAACGAAAATAGACAATATAAACTTAACAATAACAATATGCTTTATTTTAATCAGGAAATTATTAATGTAGAGTCAGGATATATTTTTAATTAATTTTTTTCTTTTTCATAAGCCCTCTTGCCGAACGATGGCCGAATGGTAGAGCGTTGCTCTTCGGAACCGGAGTTCGCGGGTTCGAATCCCGCTGCTGGCATGGATGTTTGTAGCCGTTCGGAATCGGCTTTAAACTGTAGGTCCCGGTCTCATTACCCCTCGTGTGCAAAACAGTAGACCGTAGCGCTCCAAACCAAACCAATCATTAGCCCTCTTGTAGCAAAATATAAAGCAACTTATGTTCCAGAAATTATAATGTTTTTAGTTGTTTCTCAAAATTAGCCTGAATTCTTTTGTCCTTTTCTGTGTTTACATTTTGATAGTTGTCTTCAAACATAAAAATGACCATAAAACATTTAATTAAAGCGTAATTAAAGAAACAACATTTAAGATTATTTTAAATATCATTATCGAAAGATAATGTGAAATGAAGTATATGAAAATGATTTAAACTTTAAAATTATATTAACTTTTAATTTAATTTCTCTTAAGAATGCCACAGCTCTACCTACGTCCTTTGGGTTATAATTGACTGATAAGATTTTTCTAGATATAATGTAAAAAATTCCTCATTTCAAGCCTACACAAACTACTTACAAATATGTTTTAAACATATTGTAACAATAAGTTATATTCGGTTCAACCTTTTTACCTCTTCCCGTGAGTCATCGTCAAAGACATACCAGAACAGGACCGGTTTGTACTAGGAAGAAATTTCGGACTTATCCCAGCCAATAGAAGGGTCAGTTGGTTTGGGGGATTCTGACCCCCCACCGTTCTAGAGTGGACCCCTGTTTTTTCTTCGCGAGGCTGTCAGATTTTTTTAGAGGACAAGGTTGTTACCAGAGGAGGGAAGAACGGAACGCTGCTGTCATCCGCGGCTTCCGGGATAGACATTGTTTGGAGTGTCACAAAAAAACGGAAATAACGACGCCATGATGGCGAGACTGACGGTCAATAAAGAGGAGTATCCCCTATCTACAAATGATAAGCTGCATTCCAATTGTATAAATTAGGCATTTAATATTATAAAATTACTTAATCCAGACATATTTGTCCATGTGTTTTTTAATGAGTTTAATTTTTTTCTTTCTTAAACACTAGGCCTAATGTAACATTATTTTTACACATATGTAACTATTATTTTGTCGATGGATTGAATAATTAATGCATAAAAACTATTTTTATATTTCTAAGTTGAAATTTCCTAAAAAACATTTTTGACATCCTAAACTCAAATTGAGCTTTTACTACCTAAATAAACCCAAAATTTAAAACATATAACTAAGCCTTTTTAAATATAGAATAGAAGTACTTGTTTGGTAACCGTTATGTAAGAATCTTGGAAATATCTAGTAGCAAGGAGCTATTTAAAATGTAACAGAAAAATGATTTAAATAAATTATTCAAAATATAAATTCATTTTAAGATCCACGTAATTCTACATCAATTTATCTGTTGGCAACATTTCGTAACTCTAAATCAATAAATTAATATTTTATAAGACCAATTATAACTCTCCCTTTAAAGATTTTCTCCATCATCTTTGATTGATAGGTTAAGAAATCTATTGCCCTTCAGCCTCTTTTGTGTTATTATACACCAACGGTCCTGAAAAAATTAAGATCTTCTCTTTCACAGTACAAGAAATGTTTCAGTATGATTTCTGTAATTAAATATTTAAAAGTAATGAAATATTTACCTACGAAATGAGAAAAATATGAAATATTTAAATTAATTTTAAACATTTTGTTTAGTACCGTTCATAAGTGGAAATTCTTGTACTATTATTATTATTTAAAGTGCCTAAATTTAGGTTTTGCTATATCCACAAAAGAATGAAGTTTAAAATTTAAAAGCACTATAAAGTGGATGCTTATCTTATCTGAAACACTATTTTTATCATAAGTATCAACGCACTCGTGTAGCGACCAGTGCGAAAGAATATCCTCAATGTATCTCTTGCATGTCATAAGAAGCGACTAAAATAAGTACCGAACGCCGGTAGTATATCCGGATAACCTTCCCTTGGGAATTATATCAGGGAACTGGTACTCCAAGCTGGAAGTTCGTTATAGGACTAATACCCTACCCCTTCAAAAATATCCGAATCAGGACAGACTTTATCAACGACTAGGAACGAAAAAAGTATTTGAAGTTTGGCACTTGGAATGTTCGAATATTGTTCAGGACTGAAGCCCTGAATAATGATATTAATGTTTTTACTCGAACTAAATTAGTGATCTTTTCAAAGGTTGAAAGTTCACATAAAAGAGGAAGACTCCCCGCCATCACTACCACTAGGTGGCTGGATTATGTTGAGAAAGATATTAAATATATGGGAGCCGACCGATGGCAGTCAATTGCTACTGTGGTATAGCCATATTGTATTTAAAAGGGAATGCCAGGAATTGCCGGCTTCCTGACCCCTTATTTTATGGAATGGGGCTTGTCCATGTGCATGTCACCTTGAATCTTCCCGCGCTGACCATCCGTGGGTTGCCGTTTTGCTCTCTCCATCTTTCACCATTTGTCCAGCTTGAGCGTTGCTTGGCGCCATACGATTCCTAGGATGTTCTTACTCACGCTTCGTTTTGGCGATCGTCTTGGGTTCCCGCTGACGGGATTATTCCACGGACCTCGCCATGCGCGGTGTTGAGTGGGCATCATTTTGGCCGAAATTGGGGGAGAGATCACCCGCATCATTAAAAAAAAACGAGTATTTTTTTAGCCATTTTTGCTCTTTTCTTATCTTTGTGTCATGAATGTTTCTTATCTTTGTGTCTTGAGAACGGGTATTTTTCTGACAAAGTCAGCAAGGAATAGAAAATAAATAAAAATTCCTTTAAGCTAATTATTTAAGAAGACTCTTTTCTATTCGTCAATTTGCATTCACCTCTGTTCTAAAATTATGGAACATACCATATGAATACAATGAATTATATCTGCCGCCATATCATTCCACCAAAGGACAAGTGAAAGCTTATTGCGGCTGAAAGGAGCAATGTAATAATTTTACAACAATAATTCTACAACAATAGTTCTACAACAACAATTATACAGCTCCATATAGAATAACATGAACTGAATCAGACTGACAGAGATAAATACTTCGCATGTAATAGACTGTAGTGGTGAAGGAAAAGAAGAATACATCTACGATTAACAGTTGAGAAGAAAAGGGCAAGTAATGACTACTATGCGTCCTGTATATGCCTTATGTTCCAGGATTACAATGATTTTAGTTGTTTCTCAAAATTAGCCTGAATTCTTTTGTCCTTTTCTGTGTTTTCATGAATGAATTGCTTTCAAACATTTATAAAAATGACGATAAAACATTTAATTACGTATCGAAAGATAACGTGAAATGAAGTATATGAAAATGATTTAAACTTTAAATTATATTAACTTTTAATTTAATTTCTCTTAAGAATGCCAAAGATCTACGTCCTTTGAGTTATAATTAACTGATAAGATTTTTCTAGATATAATGTAAAAAATTCCTCGTTTCAGGCCTACACTGTTATTACTTTTCCAAAAATCAAGACTAAAATTCTCCAGACTCTTTTGTGTTATTATATATCAACAGTCCTGAAAAAAAGTTAAGTAATAAAATATTTAACTACTGAATGAGAAAAACATGAATTATTAAAAAAGTTTTAAACTTTCAACAAACTATTTTATTTATTAATTACAATAAGTGATGCTGACATTTTGAACTATCAAAATGTAGTTATAGTTACCCGGCGTAACTATTCTAGATATTAAGAAAGCATAAAAACTATGGAGATAAAATTACCTTTAGAAATATCGCGCGATTAAAGCAAAATAGTTTTAATGTATTAGATATCACAACTTCAACCGTTATATTTACTAAGTACATGAATATTCTTCTATTAAAGGAAATTTTTGTAAACCATTTTTGCTGATATATTATTGATCCAGATACAACTGGATTGGTTTTGATTGTTTTATATTTTGCTACATGAGGGATAATGACACCGGGACCTGTTGCTTAAGGTCGATTCCTAAAGGCTAGGAACATCTTTGCTAGTAGTTGGATTTGGACCCAAGAATGCCAAAAAGCAGCTCCCTTCTATTCAATCATTATTCGGGCGATCTAAGACATTATACGTGTAGATTTGAAGAATATCTACTGAGTAATAATTTGGATTTATAAGAGATATTTGGACTGCAACAGGTTATTTTTTAACAGACAATTTTTTGTAACATATAGAACTATTCTTCTAAATCTAGTGTATGAAGGATGAAAAAATATATATCATATGGTAGTTTTAAATTTAAATTGAACGGTATGTAATGACGGTATGTAACGGAATGAACGGTATGTAAAAAAATATTACGTACCATAAACTAAAATTTTATTTAAAAATTTTATTAAATAAATTGTATAGCCGTATATGAGATATAAGGTAAACATTAATATTTTATTAAAGAAAATTTATTTTCTGAAAATAAAAAATACGCTTTTTTTAGATTTGTTTGGAGTTAAAATAAAATGTTGATTGAATTTTATTGAATAAATTTTCTTTCATTTTTCTCGTTCAAAGCATATTTGCAAATGATTTTCGTGATCAAAAATTTTAAATTATTCTATCAACAGACCTCTATTCAATCTTCAAGAAAACAATTTACTTGATTGGTGTAACTGAGTGAATACCCAGTGAACAATGAAATTAATCAACGTTGTGCAATTGCGAGATATTCTCTACAACCTGGAAGTTAATACCGAGCTTGAATCGAATAAGCCAAGTGAAGTAATCGAGGTTCAATGTGAATCGATATTTGCCTGCGTCATAGATGATATTAATTGTCCGGGTAATTATCACACGTGTACTAATTTGCATGTCAAACACTGTGCGAAATGGATCTATGCATAATAATAGAGAGAGTGATCAGTTATGAGTTATTTTGTAATGATGAAACTGATTGCACTATTGATTACGAATTAACAATACACGGTGTTCTCCGCAAGAGACATTCTTCTAGATACGGTCATAGAGATGAAGAAAAATGAGATATTTTTCCCGAATTCTAAAGAAAAATCATAGTTTTTTTTTGTTTGTTTTTCAGAGGCATTACTAAAATACAAATAATAATCAAAAGCCATTGATAATTTAGTAAACTGATTGAATTATTGGTTACGAATTAGAAATACACAATATTTTCCACAACACTCTTTCTTTTCTGAACCAAAGTAGCGCATCACTTCCGAAATAATATAGAACACCATAGTTTTTATGATTAAATTATATTACTCAAATACAACTGAAAATTAATAGCTACTGATAGATTAGTAAATTAATTTCACTATTGAATACGAATAAGAAATATTTAGTATTCTCCACAGTAACATTCATAAGGCATTGTGTATAAAAATGAATTAAAATCACACATTTTTGCTGCAATTATATAGGAACCTTTACTTTTATGCTAGAGGAATATTACTCAAGTAAAAATGGTAATTACTATCCACTGAAAATTTAGTAAACTGATTGCACTGTAGATTACGAATTAGAAAGACACAGTATTCTCCACAAGACACTTCCTTTTATCATTGTATATAAAAATGAACGAAAATAACATATCGCTTCCGAAATAATATAAGAAACCATAGTTTTCATGATTAAAGTATATTACTAAAATACAAATGAAAATTAATAGCCCCTGATAGATTAGTAAATTTATTACACTATTGAATACAAATTAGAAATATTTAGTATTCTCAACAGCATACATTCTTAAGAAATTGTGTATAGAAATGAATTAAAAGGAGACATTGTTCCTGCAATTATATACGAATCAATAGTTTTATGCTAGAATAATATTACTCAAATAAAACGGAAAATTACTATCCACTGAAAATTTAGTAAACTGATTGAACTGTAAATTACGAATTAGAAATACACAGTATTCTCCACAACACACTTTTTTTTAGTATCGTGTATAGAAATGAACGGAAATAATATAGGAAACCATAGTTGTTAAATATATTACTCAAATATAACTGAAAATTAATAGATACTGATAGATTAATAAATTAATTACACTCATGAATCAAATTAGAAATATTTAGTATTATCTGCAACATACATACTTAAAGCATCGTATATAGAAATGAATTAAAAGGACACAGTTCTATAGGAATTAACAGATTTTTTATGATTGAATAATATTACTAAAATAAAAATGATGATTACTATCCACTGAAAATTTAGTAAATGATTACACTGTTGATTACGAAATAGAAATACTGAGTATTCTTCACACACACTTTCTTTTAGCATCTTATATAGAAATGAACGGAAATAATATAGAACACCATAGTTTTTATGATTAAATTATATTACTCAAATACAACTGTAAATAATTAGACACTGATAGATTAGTAAATTAATTTCATTATTGAATACGAATTAGAAATATTTAGCATTCGCCACAACATACATTCTTAAGGCATTCTGTATAGAAGTGAATTAAAATAATACATTGTTCCTGCAGTTTTATAGGAATCAATATACTAGAATAATATTACTCAAATAAAAAAGATAATTACTATCTACTGAAAATTTATTAAACTCATTGCAATGTAAAATTACGAATTTAGAAATATTCAGTATTTTCCACAACACACTTTCTTTTAGCATCTTATAGAAATGAATGGAAATAATATACCAAAACCATAGTTGTTATGGTTAAAGTATATTACTCAAATAAAACTATAAATTAATAGACAATGATATATTAGTAAATTAATTTCACTATTGAATACGAATAAGAAATATTTAGTATTCTCCACAGCATACATTCTTAAATTGTGTATAGAAATGAATTAAAATGAGACACTGTTCCTACAATTATATATGAATCAATAGTTTTATGCTAGAGTAATATTACTTAAATAAAAATGGTAATTACTATCCACTGAAAATTTAGTTGAAAAAAATGATAAAATTAGTTGATAAAAATGAATTAAAATGACACATTTCTCTAGTAATTATATAGGAATAGTTATTTATTCTTGAATAATATTACTCAAATATAAATGAAAATTACTATCCACTGAAAATTTAGTAAACCGATTGCACTGTTGATTACAAATTAGAAATACACAGTATTCTCCACAACACACTTTCTCTTAGTATCATGTATAGAAATGAACTAAAATAACACATCGCTTCCGAAATAATATAGGAAACCATAGTTTTCAAGATTAAAGTATATTACTCAAATACAAATGAAAATTAATAGCCTCTGATATATTAGTAAATTAATTAAGCTATTGATTGCAAATTAGAAGTATTTATTAACATAGATTCTTAAAGCATCGTGTATAGAAATGAATTAAAATGACACATCGCTTTAGTAGTTATATAGGAATAGTTTTTTATGGTTGAATAATATTACTCAAACAAAAATGAAAATTACTATCCACTGATAATTTCAACAGAATACATTGTTTTAGCATCGTGTATAGAAATGAATGAAAATGACAATTCTCTCCCACAATATAGAGCAAGCCATACTTGATTTTGTACTTGAACAACTCAAATACAAATAGAAATTAATAGCCACTGATAATTTAGATAATGAATTGTACTATTGTATATGAATTAGATATATTTATTGTTCTCCAAAGCATGCATTCTTAAAAATTATGTATAAAACAAAAATGGATCTCTCCGAAAATTATATAAGAAATTATAGTTTTCTTTATGTTTGAAAATTATTACTGGAATACACGTGAAAATAAACAAAAAATTGCTGATAATTTAGCAAACAGATTACACTATTTGTTACGAATTATAAATACAGTGTAATGTCTATAAAATTCTTTCTGCTAGAATTGTGTATAGAAATGAATCATCACTCCTGAAATGACTCATCACTCCTGAAATCTACAGAAAACCATAACTGTTTTGTTTGAAGAATATCACTCAAATTTAAAAATAAATAGAAGTAACTGATAAGCTAGTAAAAACTATGATAGTGTAGATTACAAAAATGTTCCTAAAATATGTTTCGTATATATTTGTATGCTACTCATATTAAAGGCATTGAATTTCCTGACAGAAGATCGTGAGTTCGAGAAGGAAATTGGTGAGTCAGCCAAAGTTAGTCGTATTTATTAATAGCGAGCTAAACATGTAGAATAGGTTGGTGATTGGAATGCCTTCAGTATTTAAATGATGCCTCTGGTACTGACTGGCCATCACTGGGGTATTCTGCTTAATAACTGATTCCAAATTACGAGGTCCACTTAGACCGGGAGTAAGGTTACTCTCGTTCTTGTCATTCCGTAAGATCCACGTGTTTTCCGGATGGTGCGAAATAAGTTACTGTTCCACAGCCTAGGTGAAATACTCATGTATTAGGTCTGTTTATCCTGTATAGATAATGGCCTATTCTGCATGCTATATACAGAATCTGAAATGCTATTTACAGAATCTGTCCGTATATTTCAGAGTTAAGTATTGGTCCGCTTGTCTATTAGTTTGCAAAACTTGTATTTATAGCGTATTTGTTTTATTAAAAACCACAGTAATTAGTGATTAAAAGGGCAAGATATGCTATTCTATTTTAGGTACACAGTATAAAATGTACAACCTAAAGAGATTAAATCTTATTCTTGTTGCACAAAAGAACAGAGTAGTAATATAATATTGTAATTATATTTTTGTCTGATTAATTGACTAAAAACTGTGTTAAGATATAATTATAAAATGAATAAATATGATTAGAGACATGAATATTTTTAAGAGATTTTAAATAAAACCATGTATATAAAATGTAGCTCATTGCGTATCACATATGATACACAAGCATGTAAAACATTACATGTATCTAAAATATATGATGTATTGAACAGGCAGAGAGTTAAGTAGTCAGTATAATCAGTAAGTAGTATTAATCAGTAAATATGATTACAGACTTGAATATTTTTAAGAGATATTAAATAAAACCTTGTATATAAAATGTAGCCCATTGCGTATCACATATGATATACAAGCGTGCAAAACATTACATGAATCTAAAATATATGATGTACTGGACAGGCAGAGAGTTAAGTAGTCAGTAAAATCAGTAAGTAGTATTAATCAGTAAATATGATTACAGACTTGAATATTTTTAAATAAAACCTTGTATATAAAATGTAGCTCATTACGTATCACATATGATACAAGAGTACAAAGCATTAGGTGTATCTAAAATATATGATGTACGGGACAGGCAGAGAGTTAAGTAGTCAGTATAATCAGTAAGTAGTATTAATCAGACAAAAAATATTATTACAATATTATATTATTACTCTGCTCTTTTGCTCAACAAGGTTAAGATTTAACTTCTTAAGGTTGTACATTTTATGCTGTGTGCCTAAAATAGAATAGCATATCTTGCCCGTTTAGGGAATAAAAATTTTATATCATATATATTTATTATTTACTACAATTTATGACAAAAAACAACTTGTTACTCTAAACATTCTAAAGGATCCACCCCTGTGTAGGAATAAGAGAAATATAATCAAATATTAAACCATCAAATAATATTCTTTACACATTTTAAGCCTCCTTCAACAGATTATCCGAAATTTGCTCTCACCACTCACAAAGATGTTTTCTCACAGTCATATTTTTCTCCTTAACTTTGATATCTCTTGGCTTTGCCAGACACTTTCATGCTTATTTCCCCAGAGTTTCACCGAAAATGATGTCTTATGATGTCTGAGAAAGATAAAGAAAGAAATTACTCTGTGCTCTGCTGATTAATTTCGGAGAAGTTAAAGTAAAAAGAAGACATAAATTGAAAAAAAACATTCCGTTCATTTCGACCTTTGTTTAACTTTTCTTTTTATTCC
>CM063498.1:194067492-194069992 GCA_032207245.1 Pardosa pseudoannulata
ATCGCAATCGAAGAAAGCCATTAACATGATCTTGATTTTGAACATTTCAAATCGAAATTTTTTCTGCCTTGGAGAAATTGGAGACCGCCACTCGGAGCTTTGACGCTTGGTTTCAGTGTCATATTGATAACACCAAGACTCGTCTCCCGTGACCTTCCTATTCAGCATCAGCGTTGTAGATAAGTTCGTCGCATGCATACAGTCTCAATTGCTTTTGTTTGTCCCTTAAATGGTGAGGAACGAATCTGAAACAAATCTTGCGTTTGTCTAAATCTTGCGTCAAAATTCTCCGAGTCTTTTCGTACATGTTCAATTCATTGGCGAGTACTCGAATAGCCAATCGACGATCCCATTTCACTATATCGCGAACGTTATTAATTGCTTCCGGGGTGCGAACGGACTGCGGCCGACTTGTGTGTGGATAATGTTCGACGGTTTCGCACCCTTCCAGAAAGTGTTAAGTCATTCAAAAGTTCTTGAACGAGATAATGCTTCCTGAAAAAATACTGTAAATATTTATCAAATATAAACATTTACATATTGCACATACATATAATTATAAAGATTATAATGTTTAATTATTTAAACAAAAAAAAATCAAAATAATTTGAACATCTTTTTGCACTTTTTGTGCTTAAATCAGTGTTTGAGGAAACGTCTGTAATCACTGATTCAAGCACAGGCAACCCATTATGAATAATTATAAACAAAAGCTGAATTATTTGCATAAAACATTCAGAAACACTGGAAATATTTGTCATATTAAAACATTTACATATTACACATACATATACTTATAAAGATTATAAAGTTTATGTATTTAAACAAAAGGAAATTCAAAGTAATTTGAACATTCTTTTGCCATATTTGTGCTTAAATCAGTGGTTGAGGAAGCATCTGTAACCACTGATTCAAGCACAGGCAAATCATTATGAATAACTATAAATAAAAGCTGAATTATTTACATAAAATATTCAGAAACACTGGAAATATTTGAAATATACTTATCAAGATTATAAAGTTTATTTATTTAAAAAAAATTGAACATATTTTTGCTATAGTATAAAACTGTTATAATACGACAATGATGTTACTGTCTGGTACAGGAAAAACAAAATGCAGTTGTCAAGTTTGAAAGATGGAAGAGTGAGGAATTTCCCAACAAACCCGAATTTAAATGAATGAACGTGGAAATACGCATTGTTCGAATTATAAAACTCCACTTCGCCGAATTCAAGGAGCTGCAACTTCCAGACGAGATCAGTTCCGGCAACAGTAGATTTTCTCCAAAGATAATTATAACGCATTGTTGTGAGCAGGCGTGGGGGAAGCAAGGTTTTAACAAAGCGTAGAGCTTTTAATGAGCTGTGTTGCTTTGCCTTTGTACAGGTGAGTCTCGGAAGCGTAGGGATGGCTTGAGACAAAGAGGTGAACTTCCTTCCTCTCCCCGGTGATTAAATCCCCATTCTCGTTGCACAAAAGACTCACCCAAAATGAATCTCGTTTCATAAACGACGACTTCGCTGAGTCATAAAGCGATGAAATGCTAAATGACGGCATTTCTCGTTTGCCGTGCAACAGTTACACACCTTTTTAATCTTTTTCACTAATTAATATTTACTGCGGCATAACACTTGTTTTTAGATCTTCCAACAATTTTTATTTACCGTACTATCCAATTCTGACTCAGTAATTAATTTTCTGAAATGAACGTTTTATTTATTTCAAAATTCAAATTAGTTTTCAGATCATTATAATAATAAAATTACCTAAACTTTATTAATTTAGCCCGTAATTAAAAGTAAAAAATTTCATGAAATTGCTCCAAAATATTGTTGCCAAACCAAATTTAGATTTAAAAAAATGTTTATATTCTAACATGACGGCATTTCTCGTTTGCCGTGAAAAAGTTACACACTTTTTTAATATTTTTCACTAATTAATATTTACTGCGGCATAACACTTGTTTTTGATCTTCCAACATTTTTTATTTACTTTACTATCCGATACGTTCTCAGTAATTAATTTTCCGAAATGAACGTTTCAAAATGAACGTTTTATTTCAAAACTCAAATTAGTTTTCAGAACATTATAATAATAAAATTACCTAAGTTTTATTAATTTAGCCGGTAATTAAAAGTAAAAAATTTCATGAAATTGCTCCAAAATATTGTTGCCAAACCAAATTTATATTTAAAAAATGTTTATATTCTAATATGACGGCATTTCTCGTTTGCCGTGAAACAGTTACACAAAACTTTTTAATATTTTTCACTAATTAATATTTACTGCTGCATAACACTTGTTTTTGATCTTCCAACATTTTTTATTTACCTTACTATCCGATTCTTTCTCAGTAATTAATTTTCCGAAATGAACGTTTTATTGCTAAATTCAAATTAGTTTTCAGATCATTATACTAATAATATAATTATTGAAGTTTTATTACTCTAATTGCACTAAAATATTGTTGCCAACCCGAAAAAATGTCTGATAAAAT
>CM063498.1:194077492-194104992 GCA_032207245.1 Pardosa pseudoannulata
TTCAATTTTGGACAACCAATTACCTGAAATGAAAGACATCCGTACAATTTTAAATTGAAGAAGCATTATATTTCTGATACAAATCGCCTTTTAATTTTCACTTCTCCTTTTCAAACAATAGTTTCGCTTTCTGATATGTGTTAAACACAAAACGCTTAATTACAGTCATGATTACAGTTAAAAGGCTCCATTTTCATCTCTCAAGCAAATAAACACAAAATTTTGAAATTCTTTTGAATACAACGCAAGTAATCTGCAACCACTAACAATAGTTAACAAAACACGCGTTTATTTTCGTGGCACTGAATTTTCTACTTTTAACGAAAGTAGGTGTATCGCTACAAACAGTGCAAATATTTATAAAAATCAACAATTTTAAATAGGACTTGCAGCAAGCAGTTGTTTCCACTTTAATTACAAGCTTCGCAATTCCACCATAATGTTTGCTTTCGGTTTGAAGTCTTAAACTTGTGTATGGCGTCTGAGTAAGCGTATTTAAACTTCAAAATTAATCTATAAATTTCTTTTAAAAGTTATTTAACAAGTTCTGGAAACAATGCAATTTCGTTAAAGCGAGTTGTTTGACTTTCGCTACTCAAACAGTTATAACAAAACTAAATTAAAGCTTTTCCTATTAACTTTTAAGTATGCCCCGTTATCTGAAAATTTTAAACATGAAGGTATTGTTCAACAGAATTTGAGATGTTTTTCAATTCAAATATATAAATTACACGTTATGGTACGGGTGAAAGTTTTGAAATAAAAGAACACCTAATGGTATTTGAAAGCTGAAATAGATATTGAAGAATGTTTGAAGTGCTAATTATATATTTAAGCTAGAATGTGAATACCTTTTACAATTTTAAAAAACAAAACTTTTAAAAATAAGTATGTATGCATGCATAAGAATATTACATCAAAAACCAAGCACTCTTTGAATGTTCAGATGAATAAAATTCAAGAAGCACAAGAAAACATAAAGCATGACCATTTTGGAAACGGCATTTTCGCAATTTTTAAGAAAGTGTCAAAAATGCTTGCCTGCTCAAATTTTACAATAAATTCGGTTTGCGACGTTTGTAGTTCACTTATAATATTTCTTTCAACACTTCGTCACATCTAGAATTGAGCAGGTAAGAATTATTCTCATCCTAATTTGTTTTTAACTGGGCTGTTCCGTTACATGGTAGTTTTCTCGTAAAATGTACAACATGCGAGTGGTCGTGAGTAAAAATTCGGAAAATATTTTTTTTTTCAAATGTTTTGTACGTTTGTTCTAATAATTGAAGAGAATTATTTTAATTTGTGTGAAGTCCAATCTATAATTTTACATAGGTATTAAAGGCAAAAAATTATATTAATACAACTCCTTTTTTTTTGTATTCTCCAAGAATTATCCAATACAGAAATATTATGGAAAGTGTTGAATGTTGATCCGAGAATGATAGTTATGTAAGTGAAAATGATTTCTGTTATGTCGTTTTCTCTTATTTCTATTCTTTTATAGATTCATAAAAACCTTAAAGTTAAAATAAGATTTAAATTAGCTTAAATTTTTATAACCAGTTATTTTATTTCTTCACTTCTTTTACAGAAGTAAATTTCCTTGCAGAGTTAAGTAATGCTAAACTTACATTTTTTTCTCTCAAGGTAAAATTGTTTTTCTTTCTTTTACTTGATTTCCATGAATACTAAACTATCTTGGGTATGAAAACATATTTGTTAAATAGTAAATTTTTAATTTTCTTTTGGAAACATCTGTGGTGATTACGCAATTTGCCGAAGATTCTCATCATCTCTGATTAAGGCCGTTGACGTAATGATCAGTCTTTGTAAATAGTGTCTTGTATATAATTTAAATATTGTTATGTATTTTCACATATTGTAACATGAATTCATTCATGTGTATTGATATTTGTAAAGTTTTATAATTACCGTAGTTTTGTTTTGTGGCAACACATCATCTTTGCAAATATGCAAATATCTGTGTATGTTGTCTGCCTATATAAGAGTCACTGTTCCAGTACCACCAAGCTCGGTTGCATTGAGGGTACTGATGTGTTGTTTATGAAGACGTTTATTTATTGTTTTCATTGTACTATCTTAAATAAATGCCTGTGTCTAGATGTAGTTGTTTTATTTTAACTGCACAATGTGAATCTCTTCTGAGCATGGTTTTATACATGGTGTGATCCCTGATGATACTTCTTTAAGAATCGTCGAGCTATAGCAGAGAGTTTCCATACATCATTGTCTTTCAACTTGACTATTAAAACATTGAAAAATAATCTACTTTCATTAGAAATTTGTTTTGCAACAATGTGGTTAATTTTTTCTTAAGAAATTGCTATCAATATTTATTCATTTTTGTCATAATTGAGGACAGAAATGGTAAAAATAATAGCTATCGTAAAAAATACGACGCGAACGAGCTCATGTAAAATTGGTGAGAGCCAGTGCTGGAAAGTTCAAGGATTGTAGAACACAAATT
Organism: Pardosa pseudoannulata; assembly: GCA_032207245.1. Lineage (NCBI taxonomy): Eukaryota > Metazoa > Arthropoda > Arachnida > Araneae > Lycosidae > Pardosa > Pardosa pseudoannulata. The sequence goes on from CM063498.1 coordinate 194,079,984, forward strand.
TCACAAATAAAGTCATTTCTCATGGCTCTGATTATGAATCACAAATGTAATAACGTGATTTTTACACCAATAGTTTTACTCGTGGGAATTCCCCAGGAAAGTTGATAATTTCTACATCTGTCCTAGCAAATTTTGATTGTAAATATATTTAAAGGGATTATAGACCTTCAAATTCTCAAAATACTTTAAGAAGAAATACCTTCAATTCTCAAAATAAATTAAGTATTTTGAGAAGTGAGATTCTCAAAATACTTAAAATGATTCTTATTTTCAGAAGGAGTTGCGCTATCGGTGTGTTTCCTATCATAAAAAGACATTTAATTTTAAATGATTATTTTATTTTATTTACACTTGTAAATTCTCGTTTAAAAATTTGAAATGTTTTTACTTCATTATTTTTTTTGTTTTGTTTTGTTTTTCATAAGTGACTGTCACATGTTGCACATGCATCACAGATTTCCTAATCTCACTCATTTTAGGATTTTCTGAGTTTATTTGTGTAAGAGTCGCGTCGGTCTCTGTCGGTGGTCAAGCGAATTTTTGTGCATTTTAACAATTGAAAACAGCAGTATTGTATCAGTAATAGTCTTCTTGAAGCACGGACAATTGGAGGTGTCAAGCATGCCGTTTATCAACACCCCGACAGAGAAAATGAATGGTGCTTTGTGTGACCGAGTGGGCAGGGCCAAAGGACTTTTCGGCTACCCTAAGGATAAGGGTCCAAAGGGGGTGTTTTCAACCTCCTCTAAAACCGAGGTTTCCTGCTGGGAAAATAGAGAAGCGGGAGCACTCCCGGCTGAACTGTGAGAGAACAGGTTGATCTATAGTGATCTCCTCTCTGGATGATAATTTGCCTCTGCATAGACAATATCCCCTTTCAGGATCTTATTTTTTCAAATGGATTCCGCACTTGATGAAATGTACGCAAGTCCATCAGATATTCCTTTTGCCATCTTTTACAAAAGGAGTTCATCAAATGCTGACGATTTTTCCACATACGATAGGTAACAACGTAAGTGATGCCATTCTAAAAAGTGAAACGCTAGTTGTTACTAGCACGTTTTTCATTCGCCGCAACACACTTTTTTAATGTTTCTTTAAATTTTTTTGTTGCAATAAACCAACCATGTTAAGTTTTAAACATCTACGGCTGGTTATTTCGTCTCCATGCCTGCTTCAATTGCACGGAACCCATGCGAAGTCATATCTAAAAATGACTAGGGTGTGACGGATTATCGGATGTAGAAGCATCGCAACCGCTCGGCGTTGTAACACTTTGCATGCTAAAAAATGGGTATGATTTTTTAAAATTTTCGCCTATTCTTGAAGTCAGTGATTGTGGAACACCATGAAAAAAAAAACGTTTTAAACATCCCACAGGTATAAATTATTGTTTTTATATAAGTTGTACTTATATCAAGAGACATTGGATAGTTATTTTTGTCTATAAAAGTCCTGAACATTCAGTTCTCAGTATTCAAATCTGAAAGTAATTTGCTAATATGTACTTCACTATGACTATTTTTAATAGTTAGACCTTTCTAATAGTTAGAAGTTTTATAATGCTATCTTGCATTTCCTTAAAACTTCATTTTTAAATAGGTCCCATTGATCCTAGATGAACACTGAAATGTAAAAACTTATAAAGTATTAAATCGAATAATTTTAACTTTTTGAAATAAAAGCGCGGCTAAGTTTGAGTTGATTTAAAAATATTTATTTCACTTTTTACAAATTTACTTAAACTAGATTATTTTAAAATCTATTTTTTTATTGAAATATAATAAAAAACTATATACAAATAACATAATTGTCACTTAGTAAACTTTAAAAATCACTTATTTTTAAAAGAGATTTTTAAATAGGTTCCATCCATCCTCGATGGGATTTTAAATGTAAAATCTTATAAAGTGTTAAATCGAATAACTTTAATTTTTCGAAATAAAAGCGCAGCCAAATTTGAGTTGATTTAAAAGTATTTCTTTTAATTTTTACATATTTACTTAAACTAGATTATTTTTAAATCTATTTTTTATTAAAATATAATAAAAACTATATACAAATAACATAATTGTGACTTAATAAATTAAAAAATCACTTATTTTTAAAAGAGATTTTTAAATACATCTCATGGATCCTCAATGAGATTTTAAATGTAAAATTTTATAAACTATTAAATCGAATAACTTTAACTTTTCGAAAGAAAAACAAGGCTAAATTTGAGTTGATTTAAAAATATTTCTTTTCATTTTTACATAATAACTTAAACTAGATTATTTTCAATGCTATTTTTATTGAAGTATAATAAAAACTATATACAAATAACATAATTGTGACTTAATAACTTTAAAAATCACTTATTTTTAAAAAGGTCCCATTGATCCTTGATGGGCTTTTAAATGTAAAAACTTATAAAGTATTAAATCGAATAACTTTAACTTTTCGAAACAAAAAAGCTGCTAGATTTGAGTTGATTTAAACATATTTATTTTAATTTTTACATATTTACTTAAAATAGATTATTTTTAAATCTATTTTTTTATTGAAATATAATAAAAACTATATACATATAACATAATTGTGATTTAATAACTTTAAAAATCACTTATTTTTTAAAAGGTCCCATTGATCCTCGATGGTATTTTAAATGTAAAAACTTATAAAGTTTTAAATCGATTAACTTTAACTTTTCGAAACAAAAACGCTGCTAAATTTGAGTTGATTTAAAAATATTTATTTTAATTTTTACATATTTACTTAAATAAGATTATTTTTAACGCTATTTTTTATTGAAATATAATAAAAACTATATACATATAACATAATTGTGATTTAATAACTTTAAAAATCACTTATTTTTAAAAAGGTCCCATTGATCCTCGATGGTATTTTAAATGTAAAAACTTATAAAGTTTTAAATCGATTAACTTTAACTTTTCGAAACAAAAACGCTGCTAAATTTGAGTTGATTTAAAAATATTTATTTTAATTTTTACATATTTACTTAAATAAGATTATTTTTAACGCTATTTTTTATTGAAATATAATAAAAACTATATACATATAACATAATTGTGATTTAATAACTTTAAAAATCACTTATTTTTAAAATGGTCCCATTGATCCTCGATGGCATTTTAAATGTAAAAACTTATAAAGTTTTAAATCGATTAACTTTAACTTTTCGAAACAAAAACGCTGCTATATTTGAGTTGATTTAAAAATATTTATTTTAATTTTTACATATTTACTTAAACTAGATTATTTTAACACTATTTTTTATTCAAATATAATAAAAACAATTTACAAATAACATAACTGTATTCAGCCTAAAATCACAACATATATGTGATTTAAAGTTACATCCCCATGTATATGAGACTATCTGTAAAAATCACCCCTTTCTGATATTTTTTTTCGTCGTCAACTGGCATTAATCATTTCTTTTCGTGGAGTACCTGCATAAGAATAAATCCATTACAAATGGTTTCTACTCGTATGAAATACGACTGCCAAGAGCAGGGGTTCAAATGCGTAATACCTACAAATGTCCCTGAGTGGTCATTTGTCATCGGTTGTTAGCGTCGAAAAACTACCGGATCAACTGATGCCCTGCTTTGCTAAGCCTGCTCCACGATAAGTTGCTTCATAATTTTTACTTTTCAATGGCTGCTGCTCTGAACTAAATTTCTAAGAAAAAGTTGTGTGTAGACAGGACAGAAGTGGTGTTTTACATTCGTCAAATGCTACGGCTTGACATATTTGAATATTTAGTAATTTAGAATACGACTAGCATCTTGTCATAGAGAATATGGTGAATATTATAAAAAGTTTAAAGAAAATATTAGCTTACAGCTATGAGACTGTGTGCACATATAAATTAAGATGTAAGTAAATTAATCACTTTTAAAATTTTTCTATAAACAAGAAACATAAATATTAATATTTTCTGAAAATTATGTATAATTTTAATATCTTTTTTTTCTTCTTCCTACAAAATTTTTGCTTAAATTCCTTTAAAATCTCTACAAGACACTTAATATACAATTAACCCTCCAAGTGGAACACATCGAGGAAAAAAAGTCTCCAAAAATACGCTAAAGGTTTACTGTGTCAGTGGCCAAAATGTTCTATGATTTTTTCCTTCACCCTTTTACGACTAGAATGGAATACGGGTAACCCATCCTCGTTATTGTCCCTTTACTTCCGGTTATAAATAGATATATAAATAGATGTTACAGATTGTTAATTTTTAATACACATAAAGCTCGTCAAGTCTCGAAGATCATCTCATAAGAAATACTGGATTCTAAAAGTATAAATAAAATATTCTTTGAGACACTTATTTATATTTTGTTACGAAAGTCATCGAATATATTTAAATGGTGCAATTAGAGATGCATCTGTTACCGCAAACGAAATACTTCGAAATAGAGATTTACAAAGTCATGAAAAGCTATCAGCGTCTTTGTACCTCAGGAGGTAGGGGTGCATCTCTCAATAAATATCAGTCAAAGAAGGGTGCAGTTCCTAAACAATCGACCGGATCGTCCTACAGCAAAACTCCATGGAGGGAAGCACTGGCGAAAATGTATATTACATCCATTTTTGGAGCGTTTTTGAAGTTCAAAAATTGTACGTTTTGAAGACGTCATCGGTTTGGTGGAATTGTACGTGCGAACCGCTTAGAGGGTTAAGCAAATTTACTCATCTGTTTTAAGTTTTGACTTCATTTATTGTTATTATTAAACTAGCATATAGCCCGTAATATGACGGGATCAGTAAAAGTTTTAATTTTCCAGAATTTTAAAGTACCCTACGATGCAGGGAAAAAAACGGTTTGTTTTTTGGTTGAGAATTATATTTCAACAAAAATAATCGATTAATATTATCACGTATGTACCTAATATAATATTTAGTCAAATATACAAGAAAATATTTAAGTAACATCTAAGTTTAGTGATAAAACGTATGGAAATAATGCAGAAGATATTAAAATAATTTTAATGATTAAATGAGATGGTTAAATACATAACGTCATAATGCTAGAAAAAAGTTGTTATTTTTACCTATTTATTATGTGATAAATTTAATCGCCTGCTCTTAAAATAGGAGTTGATATAATGACATTAAACTCTCGAAAAGGGGGATGGGTGGATTTCGAACGGTTTAAAGATGACAGTGTTTTTCGCAGAAATAAGAAGCTTATTCAGACCAATTTATTTTAGAATGGTATCTATAGTTTAGAAAAAGATAAACTTGACTAACTTTGAATTTTGCTAACACTAACTCTCAAAAATCCAATATGGATGCTCTATTCATTCCAGGTCTAAACATTTAGAAAAATTTGACTGCGTCGGGGACAGAAACGTCAACGCAAGAAATACGACGATTAAATGGGCAGATACTCTACCGAACGTGCCAAGCCTTACATATTGAAAGAACTAATTAGAGTATATGAGGCTCGAGTAAAAACTGTCCAGAAATTTAAATATTAAGTTCTGCCCTCGTCATCCTATCAAAAATGAATTTAGTATACAATAAGAGGGAGAAAAAGGCTTGAAATAATAGCATTAAAAGCTCGAAAAGGGAAGATGGGGTGGATTTTGAACTTGCCTTGACTTTTGCTAACCCTAACTCATGAAAAAAAATTCAATATGGATGTCTATATTCATTCCAGGTACAACCGCTTCATAAATTCGCGAACCGACTGACAGATGGACAGACAGCTTATGTTATTATTATATATTGGTATGGTATGGTATGAAGTGCAACGGTCTACTTTTTGCAACACGAGGGCTAATGAGACCGGGACCTACAGCTTAAAGCCGATTCCGAACGGCTACGAACATCCATGCCACAGTGGGATTCGAACCCACGAACTCCGGTACCGAAGGCCAGCACTCTAACCAATCGACCATCGTTCGGCCTCATTTATTATATATTGGATTCAGATTTTAGGAAGAAAATATTTTTTATAAAATTTGAAACATTAAACACCATTAAAATTTTAGGTACACAAAATATACAGACATTTTACTTTAGTATAATATGAATTTTAGATTCAAAGGTATTTATTTGAAAGGTTATTTCAGAGATAATTTCTAATTTCCTTATATTTTTCATTTAATAGTCTATGTTATATTTAATATACTACTTATTTTTTACAAAGCAACAGCGTAATTATAAACTTGTCAAAAAACATTCTATACAGAATAGAACATTTTAAATTAGGATAATTCGAATGAAAACTGCCAAAACAATGATTTAAAGTCTGAAAATACTATGTTCGTTTAAAAATTCTTATGTATTTTTCACTTTTCTTATTTATTCATTCACATGGATTTCCCGTTTTTTCTCTCGTATTATTATACTCTCTTTTGTACTTAATCTCTATAGTACAATTATTCTTTACAAGGACTATACGTATGGCTGATTTGGCTGGGAGTACTACTGTCTGATATTTTTGCTACACCATGACTAATGAGACCAGGACCTACTGCTTAAAGTCGATTCCGAATGGCTACAAACACCTATACTACAATAGGATTCGAATGAGAACTCAGGTACCTAAGATCAGTGCCTTGACTATTCCTTGACTATTTAGAAGGGAGATATTAAAACAATTTTTATAAAATATTAAGTGGACATAACCCCTTTCAAAAATAATAGCTTAGTAGAGAAAATGTTTCATACATCTCGAAAAATATTATGTATTCTTAAAAATTAAATGGACAAATTCACTTGGACACTTAATATCTTTATCATAACTGCCATTTTTCGATTTATCATTTTGGGAAATTTTTAGGATTTTTTTTTTCATGAATTTTAGGATTAAACTCTTACAAAATTCAGTAATAATAAAATAGTATATTATACTCTATAAATATATACTATATAAAATAGTATATATAAAATAGTATATATAAAAATAGTATATTATAACAATATTGTTGATTATTAATTAACTTGTTTTTCTAGGACTGAAAATGTGAACACAAATTATTTAACAGTTTCAAATTTGACTTTCCATATTCAAATTTCAAACACATGTTATGATATATGTGTGTGAGTGCAGCGGGTATATTTGCAGCCGGTTTTGATTCATTTTATGACCTATATTTCCATTTAAATGTTCTTCGTATATTCTATATATTATTCTCTGATGTTAATACGAGCTATAGTCATACAATATTATTTCAAAATTCATATTATAATTTAAAATGATATTTTAAATATATTAAGATTTATAATGAAGTAATAAACAAAATTATGTAGATTTCTTTTTATTGAAAAAGCAAGAAAACAATTTTATTTTCTGGTATATCAAATATAATCTCACTTATGATCAGAGATTATAAGAACTTTCAATGCTTTAAACTTAAATAAAAAAAAGAAAAATTTAATAACTAATTTATACAAAACGTTGATTCGATTAGTCTCCCAACAAAATTCGGAAGCAGAAATATATTACAACAAAATTTTTTCTAATCCCCAAATAATTCTAAATGTTTTTTTGTAATTCTATTCTCTTACCAGAGATGCATTGAGTCTTAAGTTAAGAATTTGAAATACCTAGAAATTACAGTACTTTATCTTGTATTTTAAACCTACTGTATTTTATTTCAAATCCTTACGACCGTTTCAGTGCGTAGTTAAAATGAATATAGTAATATGTTAACTTATTAATTGTAGGACAATTTTTTACCATATACTTTTAGATATCCCTAATTCTCCTTTTTAAATACAAGTAATGACCCAAGATATGTTTCTACATTTTTAAATCAGTAAGTGAAATTCAATTCATGATATATAACTAAAAGTTTACTCTTTCTTTTATTATATCCAGAGCTTTGTTAACAACTAATTACACATGGAGTTTTTGATTCATAATGTTTTTCTTTACTTTTGTTCATTTTTGACGTTTTTAGTGAGTAATAAACATAAAACATATTGCAAAATAATAGAAAAGAAAATAAGTTCTTCTAATCTGAGATCGCTATATAAAACATAGACTATTAAACATGGAGATTACCATTCTATTTTTATTGAAACTGAATGATATAAATTAATTCCCCATTAATTGTAGGATAATTACGTGCCATAAACCTTTAAAATTTCTTGAATTTCTTTTTACAAAAACAAATATTAACTCTAGATATTATAATGTCATTCTGTGTTTGTAAGCAAGTATAGTAAAATATATTAATCGTATATTGTAATACTAAAATCTTATTCAATTATCAATAATCACTTAATTAAATAATCAATTTCTTTGATTTACTTTTATTCATTTTGAATGTTTTCTTTACAGCAATAATCATAAAGCATATTGCAAAAATTAAGCCCTTCTAATCTGACATTACTATTTAAAACTGGAGTAACTAACTAAACATGGAGTTTTTTCTCCATTGTTACTGAAATTGAATCAAATAATTTATTGTCTCATTAATTGCAGGATAATTAAGTGCAATGAACCTTTTAAATTTCCCAAATTTCCTATTAAAAAAATAAATATTAACTCTGGATATTATAATATCATTCTGTGTTTGGAAACCAGTATAGCAATCTAGATTAATAGCATATTGTATTACTAAAAGTTTACTCTTTATTTTATTATATCCAGAGCTAGATTAACAACTAGTTACAAATGGAGATTTAAATTTAAATTCTCAGTTTCTTTGCTTTACTTTTATTCATTTTAGACGTTTTTAGTAGAGTAATAACCATAAAGCATTTTGCAAATAATAAAAAAGAAAAGAAGCGCATTTAATCTGAGATCACTATACGAAACGTAGACAACATGGAGTTTTCCCTCAATTTTTATTGAAACTGAATCCAATAATTAAATATCCCATTAATTGAAGGACAATTTCGTGGCATAAACTTTTCTTAAATTTCCCGAATTTCCTTTTTCAAAAACAAATATTAACTCTAGATATTATAATATCATTCTACGCTTGTAAACCAGTAGAGTAAACTAGATTAATGGTATATTGGATTACTAAAATCTTACTCATTCTTTTATTATATCCAGAGCTAGATTAACAACTAGTTGCACATGGAGGTTTAGATTTAAATTCTCAATTTTTTGGACTTACTTTTATTCATTTTTGACGTTTTCACTAGAGCAATAATCGTAAAGCATATTGCAGAAAATTATCTCCTAATCTGACATAACTATTTATAAGGTAAAAAATTAAACATGGAGTTTTCCCTCCATTCTTAATGAAACTGAATCAAATAATTTAATGCCTCATTAATCGTAGGATAATTACGTACCATAAACCTTTTAAATACCCTGAATTTCCTTTTTTTTTCAAAAACAAGTAATGACTGCAGATTATATAAAAACATCCTGTGTTTGTAAAACAGTATAGGAAACTTGACTAATGGTATATTGTACTGTTGAAAGCTTACTCTTCATTTGATATATCCAGAGCTGGGTTAACAACCAGTTAGACATGGAGTTTTAGATTCATAATCTCAATTTCTATACTTTGCTTTTATTATTTTCGAAGATTTTACTAGAGCAATAATCATAAAGCATGTTGCAAATTTCAAGCCCTTCTAATATGACATCACTATTTAAAACTGGTGTAACTATTTAAGAAGGAGTTTTTCCTCCATTTTTATTGAAACTGAATCAAATAATTTAATATCTCATTTATTGTAAGAGAATTACGTGACATAAACCTTTTAAAATATCCTGAATTTCTTTTTCCAAAAACAAGTAATGACTGTAGATTGTGTAAAACATCCTGTGTTTGTAAAACATTATAGGAAACCGGATTAATGGTAGATTTTACTGTTGAAAGCTTACTCTTACATTTGTTATGTCCATAGCTGGGTTAACAATCAGTTACACATGGAGTTTTAGATTCCTAATCTCAATTTCTTTGCTTTACTTTTATCCATTTTCAACGTTTTTAGTAGAGTAATAATCACAAAGCCTTTTGCAAATAATAGAAAACAAAATAAGCTCTTTTAATCTGAAATCACTATACGAAACGTAAACTATTAAACATGGAGCTTTCAATCTATTTTTATTGAAACTGAATGACATAATCCAATATCCCATTAATTTTTGGATAATTACGTACCATATAATATTTAAATTTCCCGAATATTCTTTTCCAAAAACAAATATTAACTCTAGATATTATATCATTCTATGATTGTAAGCCAGTATAGTAAACTAAATTAATGGAATATTGGATTACTAAAATTTTACTCTTTCATTTATTATATCCAGAGCTGGATTAACAACTAGTTACACATGGAGTTTTAAATTTGCAATTTTTATGCTTTACTTTTACTCATTTTTGACGTTTTCAATAGAGCAATAATCATAAAGAATATTGTAAAATTTAAGCCCTTGTAATCTGACATCACTATTTAAAACGTTGAAAATTAAACATGGAGATTTCCCTACATTCTTATTAAAACTGAATCAAATAATTAAGTGTCTCATTAATTGTAGGATAATTAAGTGCCATAAACCTTTTAAATATCCTGAATTTCTTTTCCAAAAACAAGTAATAACTGTAGATTGTATAAAAGAACATCCTGTGTTTGTAAAACAGTATAGGAAACTCGATTAATGGTATATTGTACTGTTGAAAGCTTACTCTTTCATTCGAAATATCCCGAACTGGGTTAACAACCAGTTACACATGGAGTTTGATATTCCTAATCTCAATTTCTTTGCTTTACATTTATTCATTTTCGAGGTTTTTACTAGAGTAATAATCATAAAGCGTATTGCAAATAATAGAAAAGAATATAACCTCTTCTAATCTCATATCACTATGCAAAATAGGATAATTACATGCCATATAAAATTCAAATTTCTCTGAAATTCCTTTTCCAAAAACAAATATGAACTTTAGATATCATAAAATCATTCTGTGTTTGCAAGCCAGTATAGTAAACGAGATTAATGGTATATTGTATTACTAAAATTTTACTCTTTCTTTTATTATATCCAGAGCTAGGTTAACAACTAGCTACACATGGAGTTTTAGATTTAAATTCTCAATTTCATTGCCTTATATTTATTCATTTTTGACGTTTTCACTAGAGCAATAATCATAAAGCATATTGCAAAAATTAATCCCTTCTAAACTGACATCACTATTTAAAACTGGAGTAAATAATTAAACATTTAGTTTTCCCTCCATTCTTATTGACACTGAATCAAATAGTTTAATGTTTTATTAATTGTAGGATAATTAAGTGCTATAAACCTTTTAAATATCCTGAATTTCCTTTTCCAAAAACAAGTTATGACTGTAGATTTTATAAAAAAACATCATCTGTTTGTAAAACGGTATAGGAAACTTGATTAATGGTATATTGTACTGCTAAAAGCTTACTCTTTCGTTTGAAATATCCAGTGATAGGTTAACAACCAGTTACACATGCAGTTTTAAATTCCTATTCTCAATTTCTTTACTTTGCTTTTATTATTTTCGACGATTTTACTGGAGCAATAATCATAAATCATAATGCAAAAATCAAGCTCTTCTAATATGACACCACTATTTAAAACTTGTGTAACTAATTAAACATGGAGTTTTTCCTCCATTTTTACTGAAACTGAATCAAATAATTTAATATCTCATTTATTGTAAGAGAATTACGTGACATAAACCTTTTAAAATATCCTGAATTTCTTTTACCAAAAACAAGTAATTACTGTAGATTGTGTAAAACATCCTGTGTTTGTAAAACAGTATAGGAAATTCGATTAATGGTAGATTGTACTGTTGAAAGCTTACTCTTTCATTTGTTATGTCCAGGGCTGGGTTAACAATCAGTTACACATGGAGTTTTAGATTCCTAATCTCAATTTCTTTGCTTTACTTTTATCCATTTTCGACGTTTTAGTAGAGTAATAATCACAAAGCCTATTTGCAAATAATAGAAAAGAAAATATGCTCTTCTAATCTGATATTACTATACGAAATGTAGAGTAATAATCAGGGTGTTTTCCTTCTATTTTTACTGAAACCGAATGAAATAATTCAATATCCCATTAACTTTTGGATAATTACGTGCCATATAACATTTAAATTTCCCGAATTTTCTTTTCCAAAATCAAATATTAACTCTAGATATTATAATATCATTTTGTGTTTGTAAACCAGTATAGTAAACTAGATTAATAGTATATTGTATTACTAAAATATTACTCTTTCTTTTATTATATCCAGAGCTAGATTAACAACTAGTTACGCATGGAGGTTTAGATTTAAATTCTCAATTTCTTTGCTTTACTTTTATTCATTTTCGACGTTTTTAGTAGAGTAATAATGATAAATCATATTGCAAATAATAGAAAAGAAAAGAAGATCTTCTAATCTGAGATCACTAAACGAAACTTAGACAATTAAACATGGAGTTTTCCCTCAATTTTTACTGAAACTGAATGACATAATTTGATTCCCCATTAATTGTAGGATAATTACGTGCCATAATTATTTTTTTACTTTCCCGAATTTCCTTTCCCCAAAACAAGTATTAACTCTAGATATTATATCATTCTGTGTTTGTAAGACAGTATAGTAAACTAGATTAATGGTATATAGTATGACTAAAATTTTACTCTTTCTTTTATTATATCCAGAACTAGGTTAACAAATAGCTACACATGGTGTTTTAGATTTAAATTCTCAATTACTTTGCTTTACTTTTATTCATTTTTGACGTTTTCCCTACACCAATAATCACAAAGTATACTGCAAACATACTGCATTTCTAATTTGACATTACTATTTAAAACGTACATAATTAAACGTGGAGATTTCCCTCCATTCCTATTGAAACTGTATCAAATAATTTAATGTCTCATTCATTGTATGATAATTAAGTGCTATAAAACTTTTAAATATCCTGAATTTTTCTTTTACAAAAACAATTAATGACTATAAATATAATAAAATCATCTTGTGTTTGTAAAACAGTATGGGAAACCCCATTAAGGGTATATTGTATAATATATTGTAATAAGCTTACTCTTTCATTTGTTATCCAGAGCTGGGTTAACTACCAGTTACACATGGAGTTTTAGATTCATAATCTCAATTTCTTTGATTTACTTTTATTCATTTTCGACGCTTTTACTAGAACAATAATCATAAAATGTATTGAAAAAAAAAGAAAAAATTAGAAAAGAAAAAAAATCACATCTAAGCTGACATCACTATACAAAACGTAGAACATTAAACATGGAGTTTTCCCCCCATCTTTTATTGATAATTACAGTATGTAAACACATTAAAGACAGGCCTTGCATCTTTAAAAAAATGCAAATGATTTTCTAATCGCTTTTTAAGCGAGAACAAGAAAGCTCCAATGGCTTATGTTTAATGAGGCGTGAAGAATGAAGGAAAGACTCGCATTTCTTGCAAGATTCTCATAAAAATTATTAATTATCACTTCTTCTCTCAATGGGGGGTTTATTACTTTTTTTTCCTATTTGTAGAATTTTTCTTCGGGTTATAAAAATATATCTATTCACTACCACTCATAAAAATGCATTATCAATGTTTGTTAAGCTTTGATTTTTGCAACATATTTTGAGAAATATTTAACGCTAGACTTTAATGAAGCTTGAATATAAACAGTCACAAATAATTCACTAAGGTTGGCACGGGGATTTATTTTATCAGATGTTTGAAGTTATGTAATAAATTCGGTTGTGTCAACATCTTGCGTTTAATGTAAATACACTATATTGTAAGTTTACTCTTTTTCTAAATATTTAAAATATCTACTCTTTATGTAATCATTACTTAAAACTTAAAAATGTAAAGATAAAATTTAAGGCACGTTATATTTTACGCTATTTTTATGATTTAAATTATATTTTAGTCTTAGAATTTTTTTATTAGAAACCAACGTAATAATTAGAATGGGGAAGCTGTAGTTTTAAGTAGAGCATTAGAATATTTTCCAGCAAAATATTATTGAAGCTTTCTTCTAAAAATTTATAATTACATAACTTCAGTTAAATTTAATATTTTAAAAGGAATGATATTTGGTTTTCCTATTGCAAATCTGTAGTACTGATCTTCCGCTTATGAATACAGTTTGTAACTTCTGCTACACTGCTTTTAAAATATCTCCCAAAGCATTGACTGCCATTGTTGATTTGAAAGATAGTTATTTACTATGATTCATCTAGCAGGATAGAAATCCACGTGCTAAAGAAGAATTTTGATGTAAATTCAGGTTGTTTGATTTATGTAGTTATGCCATATCTAATATCATTATTCTTCTGTTGTTTTATTCATATAAAAATAATTTTTGAAGGATAACATAAATAAGATTTAACTAATAATGAAACATAGTAATATAACATACATTTCACTATAAGTTATATTTTAAATTAGATTATGAGAGTATTATATTCTAGTGATGAATGATATGTCTAATTTATTTTGTAGCTCATCAATTGAGTGCAATGTACTACGACAATGGAATATTTTTCATATTATCATTCCGGCATTTCTTCAGTTTTTTAACATTTATTTGTTATTTTAGGGATTTATGCATGTTACATTTGTTATACGCTTTAAGCAGAGTGATAACAAAATAGATTTACGTGTGTCATTTTAGGAGTTACTAATTTAAAGATTACTTTACATTACCTGAAATCCAGTATTTTGAATACACAGTGTACAGAAGTAGGTATAATAAATATATATGAACACTATACAAATATAATTTAAGGCAACCTTTCTATGTCCATTGATGACTTAAACTGATACATCAGAAAACATATTTTCTCGTTTACAATGTAGAAATAGGCAAATATCTCAACGGATGATTATTTCAAAATAGATTTACAAGTGTCATGTAAGATTGAACTAGGGCATTTAAAGATTATCTCTTATTTGATAGTCAATCTAATTTAGTCAAACTAAAAATTAAACAGACTTCTTAAACAGTCTTAAATTGTAAAAAATGGAATTGTAAAAGTTATCGTTACAGAGTATCAGCAATGTGTTTTAAATGTAAATGAACATAAACAAACTTTTAAAAATAAAAATAACGTTTAATTTACTTAAAACATACAAAGAAAAGGTTTAAGGCAAATAAACATGGTATAGAATCCTTTAAACTGGTAACTTAAACTGTTAAACAATATTACTATTAATAAAAGAAAAACATTGAAAACGATTACAAAAACGAATACATTTAAACCTTACTAAAACTTAGGCTAACCCAGAACCAGGCACGAGCAGAACCTCATAAAGTGAACTTGTTTTGCACTCCTCATTACGCAGATCGAATTCTCAAGCAACA
Organism: Pardosa pseudoannulata; assembly: GCA_032207245.1. Lineage (NCBI taxonomy): Eukaryota > Metazoa > Arthropoda > Arachnida > Araneae > Lycosidae > Pardosa > Pardosa pseudoannulata. The sequence goes on from CM063498.1 coordinate 194,095,299, forward strand.
AACAAGTTAAAATGAGCCGCTTAAGTAAGAACTTGTATTATTAAATTCATTGGGATAAATTTCCCTTACCCAATTAGAAGCTGACTATTTTATGAAGTTGAGAAGTCGGCCAAAAGTTAGATTAAGACAGGTACTTTTGACTAGTATTTTGTGTATGAGTGAACAAACCAAGGTGTTTCATTTGATAGCAGTATTAACTAAAATACCAGTAGCTAGAGAATAGCTTGCAGAAGCAAAGGTATTAAGAGAACTTCAACCAAATATGATATAATTTAAGATAAACCTTCCTTTTCATGATATAAATGAAATAAGAAAACAAAATTTCTCGCTTATAGTGTACTAATCTGATAATAGCACAAGTGAAAATCATGTTACATTGGATTTACGTGTGTTATTTAAGATATTAGTAGTACCGTAAGAGATTACTTTGTATTACCCGAAATGGCAATACAGTATTAGTTAGTCACAATACATAGTATGCCGATGTAGGTCTAAGAAATAATCATAAACTCGATAAAGACATAATTTAAGATAAACTTTCTATAACTAGTCATGATATTAAAGTAAGTCTGAGAAAAATAATTGTCGTCTGCAACGTAGTAATCTGCGAATAACATAAATCCTTAAGATATAAATTAATTTTATTTTGAGTTGATGCTGATAAACTTATTAAAATATTCCTTGTTTTAGATTTGCAGTGCATTCCCCTACACTTAGAATTCTGGAATTCAGGTTGATTCGAAGGGCAAAGTATCTTTGTAACAATATTACTCTGTTAAATTCAATCCTTTTACAACGACTTTATCCTTCAGGAACATCTGGATCACCAGGAGTCGTAAGGGTTGACGTTATCTTTGTGGACCCCACGATCGTCAGCATTGAGAGTCACTGCACAGATTGAACAAAAGGAGTAAAACAGTATGATAGAAGAGACAGGAGGTCTGACTAAGTTTAGGCCTCAATAAAACAGAATGTTAGGAGTATTTGCTTCCAGTTGAACATGATTTTTGAGAACAGATGATAATGAGACAATATAATATGCATATTTTTCTATAATGGGAGATCGTCGAATGTGTTTCAATTTATGCATTTATTACTTTTTTTTTTAGAAAATAAATTGTTTTTATAAAATTCAAGTAACTTAGCAAAATTGCTATAGAGTAAAAATGGTATCATATTCTTTATTTAACGTCTGCTGATTCATGATCGAAGAATACCAATTAAAAAATTTATTATCATTAATATTAAAGTGGTTTTATATGTGTTTTCAAAGCACTAACACTGTAAAATTTATATGTTTTATAGAAATATTATCACTTTTCATACAGCACGTCGCTTTAATACTTTTTGGTAAAGTTTCATTGTTACAAATTTCATACTTTCATTGTTACAAGAGTTTTCATGACGATATTTGTTGCCTATGATAATACTGAATATTGTCATGTTGCCAATAAAATTTTTAATTTTTCATCGTATCTATTATAAACAAAGAAATTAGTTTAACCCTTTAATGCCTGGCGTATCATTTTGGATATGACTAAAAAATAGCTTGTAGAGTTTTTATGTTTTCTTAGAACAAATTTTCCTTTTGAGAGTAGGTAATGGGCAATCTTATAAAGAATCTATGAAATTTTCAAGTTATTTCTATTATTTATATTTTTTTTCATTTAGATCTAGATTTTATGATTTTTCGATCAGCGCTCATAAATTTACTTTTTCGGCAGGTACAGACTGAGATCATGACAAATTTGCTTTTTCCATTACACTACAGCATTTTGCAGAGATTATTTTACCTGCAATATCAAATAAATCTTTTTTTAGGAAGTTTTTCCTTTTTTTATAAATGTCACTCTTTGTTTAACACGATAACTGATCACTAACGTGATAAGCTCTAGTATTCAAAATTGTTTGATCTTCAAATTTATTTCGTTCTGTACAGTCCATATTAACTTAGATTTAAGATAGGCTCCGAAATGTAATCGGCAGAAATGACTTGGGCATTAAAGGGTTAAACGTTTCATTAGCATAAAAAATAAAATCAGCATAGTAGTGCTCTATTTTTAAGTAAGCATAACATTTCAAAAGCTCATATCTGTGTTACTCTTTCAACTATTTAACAAAATCCATATAGTAGTGAAAAATAATATTTTATAAGATTTGAATCATAAACATATAAATACTTTTACATCCTTTGAGTGTTCTGTAAATCACATATGTTGCTAAATCTAATACATACTTTATACGCTTGTATATCACATATACAGTGATATAAATTATATAAAAGCTTGTCTATAAAATATAGTTCATTATATATCACATGTAATAAAGTATAAGGTGTGCGCATCATATATGTTGTACAAAACAGGCAAAAGGTTAATATATGCCCTTAATTTTTTTAAAGCACAAAGATCATTCTAAATCCATATTGTACAAAAAATAAATTTCCAGTACAAACATTTCAATTTTATATTCGGTTGTGATCGTTTTTTGCTAATAATGTCCCATTAATGAGCAAATTTTTGTAAATAGATTGCATTATCTTCATATATAAATCTATATAAATAAAAAATGTTAGTAATTAGGCGTACTAATAAAGCAAGAACATAATATTTCACTTAATTAGTTTAAATTTAAAACCCTGTGTTTACATTTGATAGTCCTTCATATCTTTACTTTTCACTTCAAACTGAATAATAACAAAACACACACTAACTACTATAATGGCAAAAGAAAAATCTTTACAATTACTCTTTTTTGTTATTGTTAATCACTTGGTGTAAACACATTAAGACTCAAGTTTACTCTTTTTTATTTAATAAAGTTCAAATGCTTTTATAATTGTGTTTTGAATGATAACAAGGGAGCTCGAATTGCTTTTATATTTAATGAGGCGCAAAGAATGAAAGAGATAAAGGAAGACTGGTACAACTCTTACAAATGGTCTGAAAAATTAAGTAGCACTTCCTTTTGAGTTGATGAACGTCTTTAGAAAACTACTTTTTGTAGTATTAAGTATTTGTAGACGTATTTTGAATGGGTTTTAATGTGTAAACATAATGCTTTTTTATGAGTTTGTCCTTAGATAAAAATAATTAAGTATATAAAAAGAAAAAATTTAATCGACAGAATAAAAAAAAAGATTTACTCTTTGAAATTCGATGCTCTTTTTTGTGAATCCAAACGCTGGTGCATTCTGATATAAACTTTGAGATATATTAGGGTTTTCTTTATTTGATATTAACTTTAGAATTTATAATTTTATTAAAACAACTATTTCTCTACAAAATAACTAATAATGCTTTCTGATTTTATTTTAGTTCTATTTTTATATAACTGATTAGACACTATAAGAAATGCTATCTAGAAATTTCTGCATTATTTTACTTGATATAAAAGCAAACTGCTGCAGCTGTAAATCTGTATTAACTTGTGTTTAAAATTACGTGTTTGAAAACATTGAAAAAATCCTTAGTTTTTGATTGTAAGATATTATAGCATTACACTATAATTCTTATTATAACAATTTGAATGAACGGATGTACGAAATATTCTAAACTTCTGAACTGCAGGCAGACAGCATCTAATATTGATCAAAATGGGCCGACAATAGCCCAGAATTGCTTTTTAAATACAGAAAATAATCATACATGTAGGCTCGAATGATTATATTTCTCTATAGGTCATGGGTTCGATTCTTAGATTAATCGATTACTGTAATTGGTGTACCAGGTAATTACAATATCTGAAGTAGGCTACCATTTCTCCCTAAACAGTATTATACACGCAAAAACTAATCTTCGCGTTTGGGTCAAATAAATAAAAAATAAACAAATTTCATTTTCTAATCCGGGAAACGACTTAGATCCCTGGTGGTTATGGTACAAAGAAATTACTGAAATCCCTCCGTGCTGTAGACCTTCAGTACGAAATAGTACGATTGACCATAAAGAGTAGCTTGCAGATAATTCGAGATATTGTCTTTCTTTTTGTCTGACTGCTATTTGGTTTGGTTTGGATGGCTACGGTCTATGTTTATGCTACAAGAGGGCTAAGGTGATAGAGACCAAATCTTTATTTATTAAAATGATATCAAAAGGATAGAAACACCAAAGCTAGTACTAGGATTCGAGGAGAGATAATAACTATGTCTGCAAGGATGACACCATTGGTGAATAAGGCTTTGGGAGATATTTACAAAAGCCGGCTAAAAATAATGAGACACAGCAGGCTGTACTTAAAATTGGGGATTTTATGTTCACGAGCAGAGCAGGATTTGAGGAAGCAAATAAAGAAACTGATAGAAGCCAATTGGAGTTTTGCGCTCGGGAGGAGGGGCGTAATCAATGAAATAAAATGATTAAGCAGCTAGAAAAAAAGGCCAGTGGAAAAATAGAGAGAGCAATCAGAAGAGGCTAGTAGAGAAAGAAAGGCAAACAGAGTGAGCAGAAGAGCAAGATGGTGGAGAGAGCAGTAGGAAAGAATAGTAGAAGGGGGAGGAGAGAAAGTTAATTCTCTCACCAAATATATTAGTAGTCAAGGGACTTAGATCAACTCAGCCATCCAAGAAAGTCTGCAAAAAGACCCAGTCTTCTCTAACTGCCCTTCAAGAACTCTACTGCGCCCCGGAGCCCCAGCATAACATACGTGTACCAACCATCTGCGGTAAACAAATTAAGGCCCACCTGCTAATGAGTTATAAGTTGTCTCCATTCCATTTGAAATTATCAGACTTCTTTTAATTTTAATTTTATAATTTTTATGAAACTATCAGGGTATTCTCTTCGAGAATAAAATTTTGAATACGTAAATTATAGATGATAATTATGTGTGTAAGTGATTAATTTCACAAATGAAATTTCTAATGTTTATTGAAGAGTAGAATTTAAAGTGTAAATAATAGTGTATGCACATTCTGTTAATTGGTTAATTATTGAATCAGTCTTTTATGTTTTTTTCGATGTCATTGGTTTTTATATCATAAAAAAATATCTATAACCTCTCAAGAACCTATGGTTAAATTTTAACTCAAAATAATTTACAAAACGCAAATAAATAACCAAATAGTACTAACCAAATAATTACTAATATATTTGATCTCGGGAAAATACTTAAATACTGGAGAGGACTATACGACATTCATTTAAAAACTTTAAATTTTGGTTTTTATGCAAAGTATTTCTTGTAATCTTGTTCGCAAGTGAGAACAGATTTAGCAAAAACAATAGAGTTAAAAATATATTTTCAAAATATTGTTTATTATTTTTATAAGTATTTATGTTTAAATTATTAAAGAAATATATAACAGATTTATACAAAAAAAATTAGATATTTTAGTGTGAAATAAAAAGAAATATGGAAAGTCGAAAAGTACCAAGACAGCCATGGTATTCTTTTGTTTAAAAGTCGTAAGACACCTTAAGGGAACTGAAAAATTCAAGTACGCCAAAATACATACTAGTTTCACACTGTATAAAACATCTGTCCTTCTAAACCATGTTACAGAAGGAGCATCACAATAAAATCGCGACCTTCTTTTCGGAGAAAACGTAACAATGATAAAGCTTCCTTAGCTTACAATATCCAAAAGTTCACTAAATTTAGTAAACAAGTAAAAACCAAAATTAAAGATGAGTATATCAAGTTTCCAGCCAAATTTGGCATAATTCTTATTAATTACAGTCATTTCAAACAGTACTATGATACAAAACTATGTAACAAAAGGGAGATTAATGGAGTGAAACAAAACTAAACAAAATTGAATTACCCAGTTGGCTGAATATATTACCAAATAGTTAATAGCTATTTTAACAATAACGGGCTATATGTTAAGGCTATCATAATATACACGCGTTATTCATAGTCGATACATTTTGTTACCCTTATTAATTCAAAAGATATTATACCTATTTTTATGTAGTAATCTTTTAATGAGCGTGTCGATTCATCAAAATATTACTGCTTTCAAAAAAAGATAAACACGTTCGTTGAAGAAATTTGCTTGCGGGAAAGATTTTTAAATAAATGTGTTGCCATGGAAGCAGAATTTTATTCCTCTCTTTAATGTCTATTAAATAGCGGTTTATTATAGATTACATTCTTACTCTCAGATACATAAGTACTTTAAGTTAATAAGTTTTAGTATTTTTACTAAAACGTGATGTTTACAGAGAATAAATAAGAGAAACGCAAGAGACAAAAACAGTGGATGCTTTACGGTAAGTCATATTTTACCTGTTCAGACGCAAGCTATCGTTTTATTGTATCTTCTTTGCATTCATCATGGGACTCATTAGAATATCGTAAAACCTTTGTTTGCGGCTAAAAAATAACAGGTGAACTGCAAAACGTGCGATCTACTCGAGTGCGATCTCTTTTCGCGTAATTAATAGCTGGTCTATTGCTGTCAAGAGACCAATAAATGTTATTCATCATCATTTTTATGTTTATTTGGCGGAAGTGCATTGTATTTAAAATTTTAATGCACTGCATACTTTTTTTCTTATATCCATTTTTTATCTGTTTTAAAAATATTATCAGGTTGCTATCGTCAGCATTTTAAATAATTTCTTTCATGCCATAAATAATAAAGATAATATAGGTGTAGAAAAAAATATCTGCGATTTAACACTGGGATGTCTTATCTTCAAACATATGCTTAAAAAGTGTATCGGAATGACTGTTATAAATAACACGGCTCATTCATTTATTAAAAAAATGAAAATTTGCTAATCGTTGCAAAAATTTAATAAAATGTATTCAAAGCAATTCGGAAAATATTATACATGTGTTTTGATATTCATAAAAGTACCATTATTTTATTTCGATTTGCAAAATAATAGAATATTGTATATGATTAAATGGACAGTCACATCATCAAGTATTTATAAGTTAAGAACTTAAAATTACTGAATTTTGAACAAAAATAAGTTAAAATATAAGAAAACCACATTAGCATTTTTTTTTAAATCAATGTTTTCAAAAACACATTTTTAAGGATTTTTTTGTAAATGTGTTGTCCTGAACTTTAAAGATTACTACACACTCTTTATATATGTTATTGTTATTGTTGTCAATACCACAAAGACGAGGGATGCACGTGGGCTAGAGGTGACACTAATTAAGACAAAAAACGTCGCGTCAATACCTCTTCTATCATATAGTCGCAAAGAGAAAATTGTCAGAGCATTTCTTGTTTTACTACTACTTAACCTTTACACGATTTTATAATACAAACAGATAAATACATTAGTGTGTATAGGTAAATAGATGCGTGATGTGTAGAAATATTTACACAAATTGTACAGTATTTCATACATTATGGAAATACAAATAAAATATGTCATTTCAAATATAACATATAGTAGATTTCTACTTTATTTTTCCAATATCAGAGTTTTTTCCATGCCAAATTTCTTAATGCTTTGCAATTCCTCAGTGTTCTTGCATTCCATGTACAGGGTGCTTCAAAAATGACCGGCATATTGGAAAAATCAATAAAAACTAAACGGACAGGGATAGAAATACACAATTTATTGCAATATGCTTGGGACAATAGAAAATTTTCAGGCAGACAAACTTTCAAAATTCGTTACTATATTTTACAACAGATGGTGCTGCAGTCTGGGAAAATCTAAACTGCGGTATTATTCTGTGGGGACTTTTAAAAGACCAGGCGTACTGCCACTATCCAGAAACAACTGAATAACTGGAGCAGTAAGTCTGTTTTGCATGTGAAGCCATCCCACCTGAGACGTTTACACGGGTTTCTGATAATTTCGTTCTGAGAATAGGCCATATTATTGCTGAGCTTGGTGGATATCTAGAAAATATCGTAGTTTAGATTTTTCAAGATTGCAGCGCCATCTGTTGACCAATTTTGAAAGTTTGTCTGCCTGAAAATTTAATATTGTTCCACGCATATTGCAATAAACTGCGTATTTCTATTACTGTCCGTTTAGTTTTTATTGATTTTTCAAATATACGATAATTTTTTAAACAACCTGTAGATGCTTCCACAAATACCATTATCACAAATAACTCTCCAATAATATTTCTCCTGGCAACTAGCTCTTGGCAACTATGTGATATTCGAGGGGTAAAATCTCGGAATATGTGCACAAGTCTTAAATAGATCTGTCTGAAAATGGATTTCAGAGTATCAGCGTAAGGCATTGGATATACATATATATATATATATATATATATATATATATATATATACACACACACACACCTTGAGATATCGGAATTCTTTTTACAAAATATTCATCTCTGTTGGGTTCAAATATTTCATCGGAAAGCACTCACTGAGATGTTTTCACAGTAAATCGGACATAAATTTCAGGTGGAGTAGGAACATTCGAACGTGATTTATCTCCATTTTCGAGACTTCGATTCGAGATAGATTTGTGTGTACGCAGTTTTAAAAGCGAATCCTGCTAGGGAGGATCAATGGGGATAGACAAACAACTAGTCGATTAATAGAACTGCACTTTTGAAGTATAATAATAAAATTCTATTTTATTTGATGGCAGAAAATAAAATCTAACCTAAAGATCTGTATAAATATTTCTTACTTCTTTAAACGTAAAAGCACATTTGATGACCTACTATTTGCATTAGGAAATTCTTTTTGGGTTTCATTTTTGATATATTTACCCTGCGTAATTGATGTTCTTTTTACATCCCGATGTGGAATGAAATCTTCGAAAAAAAATGTTTTTATTAGTATAATGCACAACATATTACACGTACACACAAACACACACTATAACCTTCGGAGCTTAGTACAAATTATTATTTGGCCGTACCCTATTATAATGCTTAACATCTACTTGATATTCTATTGGTCGCTCTAGAAATTTGGCCACCTGCTTCGATACACATACTGAATACCTATTAGCTTGGCGCTATATATATATATATATATATATATATATATATATATATATATATGACAGACTTAGAAGCCACATGAAGAATCAGAGTTCCTCATATTGTCTTTATTCATGTATATTGCACAGTTTAACAGACAACCCTAAATTATGGCGGCTTGTGGATAGAGTCACATTATAACAAAGGAATCTTCCTCAGCCATTGTTCATGTAGCAACCCTTTTTCAAGACGATCTCTTAATCCTTACGCGTCATGAGTTATTAGGTTTATCATACTCGTACCTTACATATAATGAGTTATTAAAGATTCATATACCTGCATTAAAAGAATACTCTGCGTTTTCTGCTCTCATACCCGTAAATTAATTTTACTCTTACAAACCTGACAATTTCCCAACCCCATTCACCGAAGGCTTGCTAAACAGGTGGGCACACCTGACCAGCAAGTCCTCAAAAAATTAATAAATATAAAAATTTAAAATATTAAAAATTCTAAATGTTTAAACTTCTTCTTAATTTTATAAAGTTAACAAATGCATTAAGTAGTGTAGCTGATGAATCGTGCAATATAATATCAATAACAAAAATAATAACTACAAATATTAATTTTCTTAGTTCACTTGAAAAAAAGGAATACCTTCCTGAAAATAAGTACATAACATAAACCAATAGTAATGTTCTCTGTTTCCCTTGGCCAATGAAAAGGAATACAACATTAATTACAACAATAATATTGTTACGATACAACAATAATATTATTACGAATTTGACAGTGAACCTTGTATTGAACATGGGACTCT
>CM063498.1:194109992-194119992 GCA_032207245.1 Pardosa pseudoannulata
TTGCTTTTTTAAATTTTTATGTTAATTAAACTATTAATTATTTATAACCATGTTTTAAAACTTCAGAAACAGAGTTATTACTGGAATGAGAATTTTAAAATTTAAATGATTTTCATTCACGTGTTTGGTTGTGGATATTTCTATCAATATTTCATTCTCATGTCCGAGAGAAATACTTTTTTAAATTTTTATGTTAATTAAACCATTAATTATTTATAACCATGTTTCAAAAACAGAGTTATTACTGGAATGAAAATTCTAAACTGTAAATGGTTTTCCTTCACGTGTTTAGTTTCTGAATATTTCTGTCAATACTTCATTCTCATGTCCGAGAGAAATGATTTTTTAAATTTTTATGTTAATTAAACCATTAATTATTTATAACCATGTTTTAAAACTCCAGAAACAGAGTTATTACTGGAATGAGAATTTTAAAATTTAAATGATTTTCATTCACGTGTTTGGTTTGTGGATATTTCTATCAATATTTCATTCTCATGTCCGAGAGAAATGCTCTTTTAAATTTTATGTTAATTAAACCATTGACTATATATAACCATGTTTTAAAACTCCAGAAACAGAGTTATTACTGGAATGAGAATTTTAAAATTTAAATGATTTTCATTCACGTGTTTGGCATGAGGATATTTCTATCAATATTTCATTCTCATATCCGAGAGAAATGCTTTTTTTACATTTTTATGTTAATTAAACCATTAATTATTTATAACCATGTTTTAAAACTTCAGAAACAGAGTTATTACTGGAATGAGAATTTTAAAATTTAAATGATTTTCATTCACGTGTTTCGTTTGTGGATATTTCTATCAATATTTCATTCCCATGTCCGAGAGAATTGCTCTTTTAAATTTTATGTTAATTAAACCATTAACTATTTATAACCATGTTTTAAATCTTCAGAAACAGAAGTATTATTAGAAAGAGAATTTTAAAATTTAAATGATTATCATTCACGTGTTTGGTTTGTGGATATTTCTATCAATATTTCATTCTCATGTCCGAGAGAAATGCTTTTTTTTAATTTTTGTTAATTAAACCATTAATTATAAAACTTTAATAAAATACAATGATTGCATTTAATTGGTTTTAACTGCAACGTACACTGAAATTTCGTTTTTATTTTAATTCTAGTCACATTTAATATTTATTAGTAATTTATTTACAAAAAAGCGATTACAATTTTCATTAAGTTGCAACATTTTTATTAAGGATTAATACATATTTAAATATAAGTGGCATCTAAACATTTGTTTAGATGTCAGTTATAATATTTGTCAATCAGTATTAGTAGTGTTATGACTTAATAACTTGTTCCTTAAATATTTCACATTACTATGAATATCCACTTTTCTTAATATTTTAGAAAAAATTAACAATTTAATTTCAATAAAATTTATATTTTTAAACTATATTTTATTACATTATAAACAATTTATGAATAAGTGTAACTTTACATATTTCAGCAACGAGAATAGTTAAAAGATAAGACTTTACACTAAAATAATTTCTCATATTTTTATTAATAAAAGCTATCAAATTATTTATTGTGATATAATTTGTAATTTACTTTAAAAAATACTTATACACAAGAATGTTATTATTTTTGAACAACATGAGAAAATGCCATATAAATACTGAAAAATATAAATAATTATATATTTTAAAATATTTAAATTATTTTAAAGCTTTAAAATGAAAATAAATAATTAGATTATAATATAAAAAATAAAAGCATAAAATACCTGGAATAACATTGAAAATTAATATTCTAAGTAGAAGTTTGTAGTTAAAATTTCTTTATATTTCTTGTTAATATGTTTTAAATTCTCGTAATATAGATCTGCTATGCTAAAAATAAGATCAAATGAATAAATTATTAGATTACGTAAATTATACTTGATTATACTCTATACAGTTACATAAATTTAAATTCCTGGACTGTAGGATGAGAAGATAAAATATCGGTTTAAAATTTAGCAAAATTCCCCTACAGGCAAGAATGTTTTTCTAATTATATATAAATAAAATAAGCTTAAAATATTACATCTTGAGTTACAAATTTTTAATATAAGGAAATAAGATATTTTACAAGCCATACAATCTAGTAATCACATAGATATGCATGTGTTTTTGTGTAGCCTTATTTCAGAAAAAAATGGAATTACTACTGGAATTTCGAAATGCTTTAGAAGGATTAAAGATTTTTTCTTCTTTATAGAGAAAGGAACCTTTATATATATATATATATATATATATATATATATATATATATATATATATATATATATATATATATATATATATATATGCATATATATATATATATATATATGTATATATGTATATATGTATATACATGTATATATGTATATATGTATGTATATATATATATATATATATATAAATATATATACATATATATATATATATATATATATATATATGTATATATATGTATATACATGTATATGTATGTATATATATGTATATATATATATATATGTATATGTGTATATATATGTATATACATGTATATGTATATATATATGTATATTATATATGTATATATATATATATATATATATATATATATATATATATATATATATATATATATATATATATACATATATATATTGAGTTTTAATATGTGTATTAGAATATGATAAATATTGCTATTTAAATGTAATTTAGTTGTTTTATCATTCCGTTGTATAGCTATTTTAGTTTGTCAGTAACATTATAAGATTAAGTAAATGCATTTGTTGAAAAAAGAAATCATAACTTAGTTAATGGGGGCATGCTTTGGAGACCTTTTGGGGTATAAAATCTTATTATAATGACTACTTTTTGGATTAATTATAAAAAAATCTTCTGCTCTTTCTTGAATGAATTTCTTACAAGTTATATAAAGCTCAAGTTGTATAAAAATAGAAGTTTATTTACGCTCTAATTTCAAAACCATAAATATTGTCTTTTCAGTAGTTTATTGCGTTTTATAAAAAAGGAATTTCAATCTGCTTAAAGCAACTATAATGGCTAAGACTTTAATTTATTTAAACTATGCATATATTTTCATACTGATACATCAGTCTTACTTTGAAAATTTGCGGCCTGCAGTCAGGCATTAAATTTCCAATATTATCATCATACGTTGTATACCCTTGTTGTAAATCATGAAAACATAAAACAATGAATAAGAAAAACATGCAATTCTGTTGCCTAATAAACGGATATTGACTCTATTTTAATTTGTTCTATAATTTAATCAATTATTTGAATAATATCGCTGTATTCTCAATATATAATATTCGATAACTACCTTAATAGGCTTAGAAGTGTTTAAATATTTTTAAAAGTGCAACTCATACTAGATATGTCTTGATATTAAGTTTAAGTTATTATACGATAAGCTTATTTATAAGTATAAAATTCACCCTAATGTAATTGATAGGTGGATTGTTAAAAAGTAAAATTAGATATTAAATTGTTCTAAAGCATGACGAACACATATTAACTTTATTTAAATCGACACTAAATTTTTAATTATATATATATTTGAGTAATATTACTGTATTCTCAATACATAGTAGTTTTAAATAACTCAACTACAGGTTTAATGTTTAAAGGAATATATCAAGATATCCTGATGTTTCAGAGTGTACAATTCACCCAAATGTAATTAATAGCAGAATTGGAAACAAGTATAATTAGATAGTGAATCTTTTCATGGCCAAGATATACATATATATATATATATATATATTATTTAATTGACAATAATTATTAATCTCTTATTTGAATATCATGACTAGTTTCTATACAGTACGTATCAAACACATTAAATTACACATTTGTTTAAATGTATAGAAGTAACCCCTTGTAAAGGTACTTTAAAATTTAAAATCAATCTGAATGTAATTGATTACTGAAATGTGTTGTGTAGTCCTGGTTTATATTTGGGTATTAACCTGTGATCAAATATATAGTGGTATTTATTTTGGTTGCGTTGTGTAAAAATATTTTAGTACTAAATTCAACCACAAGTTCTGAGAAACTACAGACATAAAATATGAAAATAAACTAAAAGCTAAATTAAAAGCATCTGAAACCAGCTTAAAATAAAAAAGTAAATTTATTATAATGATATATATATATACATCTATGTACACACAATCTGATTCTATCTTCATAAAATTTGCTTCATCAACACCTTCAAATCAGGTTCTACTCTAATTTAGGTCTGACAATAATTTTTCATCACTTAAGTTAATATGTAAATATAAGAGAGAGGACCTAATCTCAACCTCAAATATATGTAAAATTGGGTACTTTTGTGAGTTAATATGGTGTGCCCGAAAAACTGCTGGTTGAGAGCTGATCAGGTTTGGGTATGTATGGATCTTCCGTCGGTCTGGTCAGGGGATTCCTTCTGAGTGTTTGTAGTGCGGCCATAATATTTGATACGGGAAAACTGCTGGTAGTCGCTAGATGCTCTGAACTTTTCCGGAGTCTCTGTCGAACTCAAGGCTATTCTCCTTAGACTCCCCAACACGTTCCGTCGGACTTGTCTCCGCGACTGCACTCTCGAACACCTTCCGTCGTACTTTTCTCCTCGATTGGACTCCCGAACACCTTCCCTCTTTTTTTAGATTTTTCTTATTTTATTAATTTCATCTTTGTCCCCTCTTCCTTCTTATCGTCCAATCGGGATAGTTGTAAAAATCTAATTGGTCTGCTTAACCCCGACTTGAGACCGCCAACTTGAAAAACCTTATCCCTTCTAATTTTGCACTGTCCCTTAGGGACTCACTCATAAATAACTCCACAAAGGTACATTTTTATTTAGTGTCAAGAACGGAGACGAGATTCTAATCTGGGTTTGTTATCAGAACTCTGCCCGAGACTACAGTACAACACAACAATATACGTTGAATATAATTTTATGGTGCTCTGTTCTTTACATGTGATGAGGTCAGATTTATATCCCGAGCATTTTACTTCTTGAATGAATGAATCAATTATATTACTGATCTAAATCGCCTCATCAAATATGTTGACAAGTGTAATTGGATATTGAATCCTTCCATGGTCAACAAATATAAATTATATTTGATTGGCTATTTTAAATTAATTATTTGATTAATATCAGTATAATATCAATAGTAAATATCTTAATTATACTTTTGACGCTTAAAATTATAACCCATCGTAAAGGTATCTTTGTATTTTAATGATTATAATTTATTTACATACAATAGATCTGAAATGTCAATAAGTATAGTTACGTATTTAATCATTAAAATTTTTAATTAGATATTTGAATGATATCACTGTGTTTTCAATATATAGTAAATGTAAATACCTTAATTATACCTTTGACATTTAAAAGTATAACTCCTCCTAAGGTATTATTGTTTTTCAAACTTTATAATTCATCGTAATTTTATTTATAATTGAATCATTAACAAATATAATTAGCACATGTCCGACACATACTTACTTTATTTAGTCAGAAATAAATTTTAATCAGATATTTGAAAATCATCGCTGTATTTTTGTCTATATAATAAGAAACAAGAACGATGGTTATACGCATGAGATTAAAAATATAACACATCTTAAGGATATCCTCGTGTTTTAAAAATTATAACTTATCCGAATGTAATTGATAACTTAGTTGTTAAGAAATATAATTACATATTTAATTGTTTTATTGCATGATCAACTGACATTAATTTTTTTTAATTTGCAATTAGTTTATAATCAGTTATTTGAATTATGCCAGTGTATTCTGTATTAATAGTAGTTTTAAATACCTTAATTATACGTCTAATATTTAAAAATGTAGCACATCACATGATATCCTTGCGTTTGAAAGTTTACATTTCATTCTAATGTATTTCATAGCTAAATTATTAAGAAGTGAAAATAAAATTGTGTTCCTTTTTGATAAAGTGTTAAAATATAGTCACAATTCTGGTTCGGAGCACTACGATCTACTTTTTTGCAAGACCAGGGCTAATGAGACAGGGCTTACTGTTTAAAGACGATTCCGAATGGCTACTATCATTCATGGCGCAGTGGGATTTGAACCCACGAACTCCAGTACCTAAGATCAGCAGCCTAACCATTCGGCCATCATTCTGCTAATCACAGTTCTGAGATTCACGTAAAATGTATTTTTGAAATATTTTACAAACTAATAAAATTAAAATTTCTACAGTAAAATAATGAATTTGTTGAATCCACAAAAATCTAATACAATTCGTGATAGTTACTAATGATTCTAATGGGTAATAGTTAAAAGATTTTTAGTATCCTCTTAATGAGAAAATATCAGTCAAAAGTATAATATCGTACTTAAGAAGAAAGCGACGTAAAGCAGAAAAAGTGCTAACCACATTTTAATGCTTTTATCAAACCACACAACCATTTACGAGTCTCTTGGGACTCCTGACCTTCATTTGTCCTTAATTTTTAACCTTTATAGGAAGGAAAGTTAAGACTAGCCGTATCAGATAAATGTCTAACATAATATATTGTTCACGTAATATCTAAAGATATAAAGCTTTTAATAGGATACTATCAATTTCTTACTAAGGAAAATACAATGAAGGATTAAGAAAATCTGGAATCTTACTAATTTTGAGTAATTTAGGTATCTAAAAGAAAAATATATTTACATACATTTCAGTTCTTTTATTGCTGTGAATTATTATAGTGTTGCTTTAAATGTAATTCTAAATTGTAAAAAAAAAAAACAGGAAGCAAAAGCATTTACAGTAGTATCGCATTCATCTTTTATTAATTTGCTAAATCTTTCGATCAAAGTCTATAAAAATTTTTAATTTAAGATAAATTTGAATCTATGTACCTTTTTGTGTATCCATAAATACTACCAAAATGGTTTCAAGATAATGAAACTGAAAACATTAAACTTAACGATAAAAACTACATAAGACCACAAAAGAGCTTGAATTTTATTTTTGAAATATTCAACTGTTAACTGTATTTTTTAATAGAATGCTGCATAAAAAAAACTGCGTACAACAAATAAGGAACTGAAATGTATTTGAAAAGAATTACTGTAGAAAAAGAATAATTAAAGCGCTTAAGGCTAATATAAGAATTTCTGAGCATAAATAATGCTGTTACATAAAACATATAAGACAATAAAAGCTATTTGAAAAGTATTGCTGATCAAAATTACAGCCTTTATAAAAATTCAATCTTTGAACATTATCCAATAAAAGTATAAATCTCAATAAATAAGAATTAAATAAAAAAAACTCATTTATTATGAGAACAATGGATCTTAGATCTTAATTTTTTAAATATTTACCCTAAATTGTAATTTTATGATGAGCATAAATAAAGTTACACGAAACATATAACACATGACATTAGTATTTTTCATATTAAATATTAGAATAGTAGGTCAAATAGTTATATCATGTATTGAGTCATCCATTTATATGGTTATATTAAAAAATAATAAAATTTTAGATGTATATAATGCATAAAAGTTTTGATGATTATGTTCCTGTTCTAAATCATACATAACAAAGATTATCTTTTCAAAACACTTCAACGGACCTAAATGTAGAAAATTTAACTAGTTTAGATAAAGCTAAAATTTTTTACCTTCAGAATTTTTATGTTCTATGAAGCACGGACACCTATGCTAGCCTGATCAAAGAATATTTTTCACTTTATAATTAAAACTCATATATATATATATATATATATATATATATATATATATATATATGTTAACATAATATACATTAACATATCTTGTACCCCGAGGTTCAATGCACTTTGAGCATTCGTATTCAATTCTGTAGAACTTTTTTATTTCTGATATCTAAAACTTAATATTAATAGATCTGTATTAATTAGACATAATATTAGTTAAATCTATTAAAATAAATTTCATTTTCCTCAATATAACTGTTGAGCTTGTATTTATTCTTATAATTGCGTTATTTTCATCTCGTATGTATCGAAAATATCTTTTCTTAATTTTCGAAAACAATCTTTTCGAAACTGAATTTCACTTTAATGAATATCTTTAATTTATTTTAACAGCATCTTTATACCACTATCTCTAATTTACCATAAAATTTTCACTTGTCTCACATTAATCTGAATTTCTTCATCTGTGTACATATGCGGTCATCTAGATTTTTCTTTGTTTCGACAAATTCACTTAAACTGAAGTATTTGACTGAATTACCCACAAGATATTTGGGAATTTAAATTTGATCCTACAGAGTTTTACAACTTAATCCTTAGGATCCTAAAACTCCCATACCTCATTGATGTCATTATACATATTTACTGCATAAGTTACAAAAATTATTTAAGAAAGAAAAATATTTTTAAATAACAACAAAATGAATAAAAAAGTAAAATGTTTAACCTTTCAGTCAACAATTTTTAAAATTCAGAATGCATATATTATTTTTCTTTGTAAACTGTTTCTTCTTACAGAAACTAGTTTGGAAAATTACCATAGATTATGCTATCTCTGATTTTTTGTTGTTAAACTTAGTTACTGGGATATAGCAATAACATTCACGAAATATTTTTATTTGTTTTTACTTGTAAAATTTGAAATATATGGAGTTCACAGTTGCAATTGTTACTGATAGTAATATTAGTGAAGTCAAAAACTGCTTTAAAGGGAAATATGAAGGACAAGATTTTTGTCGTTCAGTTATGAAAAATCTCAATTTAGATGTGATAATGTAATGAGTTTTATTTATGCACACACATAATAGAAGAAGTAAAAATTATTCCAAGAGAAAAAACATAAAAGAAATTTCCTGAGTTATATATTTTTTTATTCAACAATTTCTCCTGATATAAATATAGATAATGTCCTGATAAAATTAGATTCAAGGTAAAAACGAAATTACTTCAAATATATTTAAAAATGGATTTCATTTGTTCTGTATGCCTGATCTTGTCATATTAAATTTACTTATATTTGAATAAGTTTCACAAATTAATATAACAATGAATGCAACGAAATTCCTCTACTTAAATATAAATAAATACGGGATTTAAGTTGACTGAACTATGGAAATTCAAGTGCTATAAATTAGTCTTTATTCACTGATCTATAATAAAGTCCTAGACAAAATTATTATCAAAGTGATAAAATAGAAAACAAAGAAAAACGAAATTACTATAAACTAGTTAAAAATGGTTTCCATATATTCAAAATAAATGGTCTTGTCGTCACCTATAAATTTAGTTACATGTACGTATGTACAGCATATTATGAATTGTTTTATACACTCAATCTATTTTATAGATTAGTTTGTTTTAGTTGGGAGTGCTACGATCTACTTTTCTGTAACAAGAGAGCTAATGAGACCGGGACCTACAGCTTAAAGCCGATTCCGAACTGCTACGAACATCCATGCCACTGTGGGATTCGAACAAACCAACTCCGGTACCAAAGATCAGCACCTTAACTAAGTGGCCATCGTTCGGCGTACTATTTTATAGAAAAGTAGGTATAATGTTAGCAAAATTAAGTGTAAAGTAAAATGAAAGAATATAATTTACTATAAACAGGTTAAAAAGGTTTTTATATATTCTATGTGCTTGGTGTTGTCACATCTAAATTTACTTACATTTGAATTTGTATCATAAATGTATATGAAAAATTTCCATATTTAAAATTTACTTATATGATATGTAAGCAGGATTAGTTTGATTTGAAGTTCTATGGTCTACTTTTTAAATGCACAGTAGATAGCGAGACTTATTATTGGGTTTAAATAAAGTATTTCAGAAATTTTGTTAAAACTAGAAACAGTATCCACATTGAGTTAAACTTTATTTTTATTCTATAGATGGGGACAACGTCTCTTGCTTCCGTGGCCACGAGCTTCAAGCCGTATGTGTCCTTTGGGTAGTGCTAAATGAGAGACAACCTCAGGGGTGTGCCTCCTATAGG
>CM063498.1:194124992-194139992 GCA_032207245.1 Pardosa pseudoannulata
CTAGCTCATAGCAAGTAAATGTTTTAAAATAATGCTTAATTTTCATGTTTTTCTTTGATTAAATATAAAACATCTAAATAAATACTTATATTTCAACTAACTTGACTAGTTTCTTAAAACATGTCACAGATCTTTCTAAATTCAGTATCCCAAGGTAGCAGAGAATTGTTTGTATATAAAATCAATTTATCAACTTACCCCTTTATTTTCCTTTGTTTTGGTGCTTCAGATTTCGAAAGTAATTACAGAAAGCTAAACATTGATAACTGATTTCGAAAGAACACTAATAACAGTAAATCTCAAATTTTCATGTTGATAGCTAGCAAATGTATTAAATATATAATTAATTATATTGAAATAAAATTTCGTCAAGTCTTTATTTAAATGATAAAAAAAATACTAAAGCAAGTAACCCATTTTCTTTGCTGTATCTAGTTACCTTAAACACGTTACTTAGCTCTGTAACATAAAACATCCTAAGATAGCAGAGAATGATCAATATAGAAAACAAATTTATGTATTCCTTAAATGTCTCTTCCATCCATTTTGTCACTGCCGATCTCGAATGTTATTAGAAAAATCTAACCATTGACAGGAATTTTCCAAATAACTCTAGTAACAGTAAATGCTAAATTTTTCATAATGGAAGCGAACATATGTATTTAAAATACCATTTAATTCTGAGGTATTTTTGTCACATATTCCTTTGAATCAACTTAAAGTATAAAAATAAATAACTCATTTTCACTTGATACGACTAGTTTCTTTAAATATGTTACTCAGCTCTCAGTATTTCAGAATCTCAAGATAGCAGATACTTGTTTGCATAGAAAATCAATTTATCAATTTATAAACTTACCACAATATTCATTTTCCTTGATTTTGGCGCTTCATATTTCGGAAGTAATTACAGAAATCTAAACATTGATAACTGTTTTCGAAAGAACAATAATAACAATAAATCCTAAATTTTCAAATTGAAAGCAAGCAAATGTATTAAAGATATATTTAATTCTGGGGAAATAAAATTTCATCACGTCTTTAATTGCATAAACAAAAAATGCGAAAACAAGTTACCAATTTCCTTTGCTGTAATTAGTCATCTTAAACATATTACTTAGCTCTGTAATTTAAAATATCCTAAGATAGCAGAGATTGATCAGTATAGAAAATAAATTTAAGTATTCCATAATTGTCTCTTCCATTCGTTTTGTCATTGCAGATCTCGAATGTTATTAGAAAAAATCTTAACATTGGCAACAGTTATCCAAATTACTCTCGTAACAATAAATGTTAAATATTTCAAGGTGGAAGCAAAAAAATGTATTTAAATTTACACTTAATTCTAAGGTATTTTTGTCACATTTTTCTTTCAATCAACATAAAATATAAAAATAAACAACTCATTTTTCACTTGATACGACCAGTTTCTTTAAACATGTTACTCAGCTCTTTAAATTTAGTATCCCAAGATTGCAAAGAATTGCTTGAATAGAAAATCAATTTATAAACTTACCACATTATTTACCTTGGTTTGGTGATTCAGATTACGAAAGTAATTACAGAAATATAAACATTGATAACTGTTTTCGAAAGAACTCTAATAACAAGAAATCCTAAATTTTTAAGTGGATAGCAGGTAAATGTTGAAAAAATATATTTGATTCTAGGAAAATAAAGTTTCGTCAAGTCTTTATTTGAATGAACAAAAATACGAAAGGAAATACCCATTTCCTTTACTGCAACTAGTCATCTCAAACATGTTACTTAACTCTGTAACTTAAAACATTCTAAGATAGCAGAGAATAATCAGTATAGAAAATAAATTTGTGTATTTTATAATTATCTCTAATTTTTTTGCCATTGCAGATCTTGAATGTTATTAAAAAATCTAAACATTAACAACAGTTTTCTAGTAACAGCAGAACTCTAGTAACAACTAATGCTAAATTTTTCAAGATGGAAACAAACGAATGTATTTAAAATATTTAATTCTGAGGTATTTTTGACACATCATTCTTTGAATCAGCATAAAGTATAAAAATAAATAACTCATTTTTCACCTGATATGACTAGTTTCTTTAAACATATTACTCAGCTCTCTAAATTCATTATCTCAAGATAACAGATAATCGTTTGTATTTAAAATCAATTTATCAACTTACCACAATATTAATTTTCCTTGGTTTTGGTGCTCCAGATTTCGAAAGTAATTACAGAAATCTAAACATTGATAACTGTTTTCGAAAGAACACTAATAACAAAAAATCCTAAATTTTAAAGTGGATAGCAGACAAATGTATTAAAGATATATTTAATTCTGGGGAAATAAAATTTCGTTACGTCTTTATTTGAAAGAACAAAAATATAATAAAACAAGTTACCCATTTTCTTTGCTGTAATTAGTCATCTTAAACAAGTTGCTTATCTGTGTAACTTAAAACATCCTAAGATAGCAGAGATTGATAAATATAGAAAATAAATTTATGTATTGTATAATTGTCTCTTCCATTTGTTTTATCATTACAGATCTCGAAATTTATTAGAAAAATCTAAATATTGACAACATTTTTCCAAAATATTCTATTAACAACTAATGCTAAATTTTTCATGATGGAAGCAAACAAATGTATTTAAAATAACATTTAATTCTGAGGTATTTTTATCTCATCTTTCTTTGAATCAACATAAAGTATTAAAAAAAAACTCATTTTTCACTTGATATGACTAGTTTCTTTAAACATGTCACTCAGCTCTCTAAATTCCGTATCTCAAGATAGAAGAGAATTGTTTATATATAAAATCAATTTATCAATTTACAAACTTACCACAATATTCATTTTCCTTGATTTTGGCGCTTCAGATTTCGAAAGCAATTACAGAAATCTAAACATTGATAACTGTTTTCGAAAGAACACTAATAACAAAAAATCCTAAGTTTTCAAGTTAATAGCAAGCAAATGTATGAAAAATATATTTGATTCTGGGGAAATAAAATTGCGTCATGTCTTTATTTGTATGTATAAAAGTACCCATTTAATTTATTGTAACTAGTCATCTTAAACATGTTACTTAACTCTGTAACATAAAACATTTTAAGATAGCAGAAAATGATCAGTATAGAAAATAAATTTATGTATTTCATAATTGTCTCTTTTATTTCTTTTTGCCTTTGCAGATCTCGAATGTTATTAAAAAAATCTAAACATTGACAATAATTTTCTAGTAAAAAAAAACTGCTACATTTTTCAAGATGGAAACAAACAAATGTATTTAAAATGACATTTAATTCTGAGGTATTTGTGTCACATCTTTCTCTGAATCAACATAAAGTATAAAAATAAATAACTCATTTTTCACTTGATATGAATAGTTTCTTTAAACATGTTACTCAGCTCTTTAAATCAAAACATACCAAGATAGCATATAATGGTCTTTATAGAAAATCAATTCATATGCTTCCCATAATTGTCTTTTGAATTTGTTTTGTCACTGCAGATCTCAAAGGCAATTACAAAAAGCTGAAAATAACTAAACATCACCGAGCACAATCTTCTCGAAGGCTGCCAGAACCATTAATATGTTTTTGAGAATAACAAGCGACAGGTGAATTTTAAGAAAATCTCAATACCAGTACATTTAAGCGGAAAGAAATCCTACGAAAGCAATTTGAAATTCAATATCGCGCTGTAACAAGTACCGAAATTTCCCGAAAATGATAAGGTGTATCAGGTTCCTGATTGTGAGGCATGAAGAGCAGTTCAGGCGTTTATATAGATAAGAAGAAAGAGGAACAAATTTTCGACTCCCACTTTCTTTTCCAATAACTCTTCTTCAAAAGATATAGATGAGCTCAGATTCATAAATTTTTTTAAAGAGCAGTAAACATTTTATCCCATTATGATTGCTTTCTTTTTGACAACTGAAAAGAGAATTAAATGATAGCTAAGTAAAAAATAGCTGAATAAAATACTACGAATAAATAAAAAAACACAGATTAAAAAATTCAGTGTTAAAGGAGAAGTATTGGATATTTAAATTACATTTGAATATCGATCCTATGACTTTTTCATACTTTGATTTGCTTAAAAGCCTTTGTTTGTTTGGAGTGTTTTGCTCTTCTATTCAACTGTTCGATAATTTAGTATATCTAGATATGAAGAAATCAATACATTTTTACTCAAATTATATATATATATATATATATATATATATATATATATATATATATATATATATATATATACATATATATATATATATATATATATATATATATATATATATATATATATATATATATATATATATATATATATATATATATATATATATATATATATATATATATATCATATATTATATTTTTATATATATAATATATATCACATATATATATATTTTATATATATATATCTCTTATATAATTACATATACATATATATTTATATATATATACATCTCTTATAAAATATATATATAAAAATATATATTTATAATATATATATATTTCAAATACTTTCTTTTTATATATATAATATTCCATATACAGCTTTTTATATAGTTTATTTTATTTTTATATCAATACTTATATATATATATATATATATATATATATATATATATATATATGTATGTATGTATATATATGTGTGTGTGTAATATATCAAAATTATTTCACTTTATTTCACTCACATATTTCCTTTTAAAGGAAATATGTTAGTGAAATAAAGTGAAATAATTTCCCTCTTAACATCCCTCTCTTACATTCCAATTCCTTAAAGCCTTTTTACCAGCCTCAAAATGTCTTAAATGAGTGTCCTAGACTTAAAGTTATTTCAATACATTTCCCAAAGCTTTCTGTTTAATAGATGTGAATTTTCCGTCCATTCAACACGTTTTCCAGCTGTCGCCGGCAAATGGTCAGTTTTTTCTTGATTTACAGCTAAATTCGCTGATTCAGTTTCTTGTCCCTTGAGGAAATTCTATCCATTTTCGTTCGCTCGGGGTTCATCTCTGTTCAAGCAAAGTGATTTTTTTGTCTTTTTCTTGTCTGATATTTAATTCTAAATAAAATTTATAGATTCTGTGTATATTTATACAAATTAAAAAATGATATAATTTCAAATGTGTACAGTTGTATATTTCCTATTACACACAAATATATATATATATATATATATACAATATAAATATACATATAATACATATACATATTATACATATACATATAATACATATAATACATATACATATATTAAATTTCTATATCAAATGTTTAAAATATTTCTATTTTATTACATGTATTTGAATTGGTAAGTAAATCTGTAGTTGTTTGTCTAAAATAATTAAAGATTAATGTTATAACCAGTTATTACTATTATTTGAATACAAAAGTATTTTATGTTCTTCTAAGTTTTTATTTAAATAATTAAGAATTAGCTTTATATTTTAAAACTATTTCTATATAAGACGTTAAATTAATAAAACTAATAAAACTTTTAATAAATTTACAAATGTCGAAATTTATAGGTTTGTTAATTTGTTCCAACTCATTTTTGTACCCCCTCATTGCTGCTTAGTTTAAATTTCACTTCTAATGATAAAACAAATCTCCCACTTAACTATATCGGACCTGAATACAAAATTTATAACTGTTTGTAACAATGTTAAGTAATGTAGTGCTCGCGTTGAACTCCTGATGAGAGGGCTGACTGTTTGGCGAAAAAAGTACTAAAGTTACTGCCAGTCTCCTATAGTCAAATTCGTAGTTGAGTTTTTATTCTTCAAAAAGAATTATAAGATCAAATTTAGAAAAATACCATCAACAACTGGTTAACTAAGCTCAAGATAAGGCCTGGGAAGGCCTGGTACCACTATTGAGATTTCCTGGGGATTATGTTGTTTCATTGTTTCGTTTTCTTACTGGAGACGATTGCCTTGGTTCTTATTCGTTTATGATTGGACTTAAATGACTCTCCTAATTTTAATTTATGTAATTCTGAACGATCTTGTTTATGGGAATTATGGGAACATTTGGACAGATGCACGACCTTGTACAGTTTCACTTCTGTTGTTAAAAAATAATGGAAATCTAGAAGACAAATAGCTTAGTTGCCAAATGCTTGGTATTTATAAATAATAATATTTACGGTACGATAAGACAAATGCTCGTGTAAGATAAAGAAATACGATTGTAACATACCAATTCAGTGTATGAGATTTCGCTGATTAGAAGAGAGAAGTAATTCTATTATCATGGTGTGGTGAATCCGATTTGTGCATTTAACAAAATAGTAAAGCTTAAATTTGGTTTAACTTATGTTGGTGAATACGACCGATAGTCTTTGAAAGGAGTATCCATTCAATACAGATAGAAATAATAAATGCCTGTTAACCTGAAATTAGAGATGACAACAAAATATTTGGATCGGGAGTTCCACTCTTCATATACGTCTGCAGTTACTTCATTTCTGTAAATAACAGTTATAATTGTAATATAATATTTTTCGTTAAGAAATGCGCACTGAAAGTATTATTTCCAATGGTATTGTTATTATTAAAATCAATTCAAACGGTAGTCAAATGGTAGAGCGCTGATCTTCCGTGTCTGAATTCCCTGGTTCGAATCCCGCTACTGGCATGGTTGTTCCTAGCCTTTCGGAATCAGCTTTAAGCAGTAGGTCCAGATCTCATTATTCCTCATGAGCAAAACAATAGTCCGTAGCTTTTAAAACCGAACCAAACCAAACCAGAGTAAGAGTCAATGGATCATATGGTAGAACTTTGTACCATTGAATTTATCTATAAAACTGATTAGTAATGTGTTAAGCGGTAGAAAATTTGATAACACAATGCCAGTTGTTAATCGGTAAACCAGTAGTTAATTGTGTTCAGATTGATATAAAGAAAGTTGATGTATGATTACACTTTGTATGTTGCATTACCTTGTATTCTACCAACTTGGCTGAAAATTGGCAACAAATTTCTTTTACAGGATATTAGTTTATTTCATCTGATGTATCACATATCGATTTTGGCTTGAATTCTCTGATTTATTTAGCTACTGCATGATGTTTAATAACGACCTTGTATATAAATCAATAAAATGGAATAATTTTTAAAAGTGTACATTTGTGGTATCATCTTTTAACACCCTGAATTTTTTATGTCTTCCGTGATAGGCAATAATTATTTCTTTACAAAATGGATAACCATGTTAAGTTAATAGCAATTAACTCTGAAGATTTCTATTCATTTAATTAACATTAGTTCATATTCAGATATGCTTTTATCTAACATCTAATGGAACTTTTTGCCTATTCATAAATGTATGTGTCACGCACTTTAAACTGCAAGGGAATTTAACATACATTAAATCTTAAGTAATTCTTAAATTTTTACCTTTATTAATAAGAACTGAATGTTCAAAGAGAATTTCATAAATGAGGTCTATTAAATGCGATTTTTATATGCAAAATGTATGTATGTTTTCATCCATTAGATAACTAAATTTCTGCGGCCTATTTAAAATATTAAATATTAATTCAAATTGCATGACCATCTAAAACGGTAAAACGCATTAATGTAAAGTTATAAGAAATGTATGTAGTCAGAATTAATTTAATTCTAATAATTTCATCTTTAAAATTATGGGACTAATTTATTAGATTTATATGTCCTACTTGATAATGCTTTTATAGGTAGCTTGTTCTTAAGAAATTACTTTTATCGCTATATATAGTAAGTTGAAACATGATTTAACAGTTAAGACTAAACAGTTAAAGAATTATTTTATAAATCGGCGACTCTTTCAAAAATGTTAGTGTTCGCGTGCCGATATTTCCACCCCCAGTGATGAAAAATAAACTTTTCGGTCACTTTTCTAAACTTGCATTTCAATCCATTATTATAATGGAATTTTTAACTTGTACTAATTACTATTCACACTAAGCATATATATTCTCTCCAGGGACTTCCAAAGAAAACAGAAATCGGGAGAGAAATTACTAAATTGCTTGACAAGGTTTCTTTTAACTTGACTTTAGTCAGGTTTATTTTTAATAAACTAGAGCTCGTGTATCGATAAACTTGCCAATAACATTTGCCTGAAAGAAATGTTCATTTGATTTTTTAAACTTATTTTTCAATAAGGTTTTTATAATGTAGTTTTTAACATACGAGGTGCATCCAGAAAACAAGTATCCCGATGTTTTCCCTTTAAAGTAAACGTAATTAGCCGTTTTAATTGAGCATGCGTAATAGATCTATAACGTATCTAACATATGCCAGCTGGGTAGGTCCAGACTCCCACCAGAAGCGTGGTAACAGTGGTCCGAAATAGAACTCTAATTCCTTCTCCGGCCACCTGCAAGGTTCCATCAAGGATCCTGAATGCACAAAGCATTGCGTCAATTGAAATTCATCGTCAGCTCTGTCAGGTCTATGAGCCGAAACTGACATCCGAACATAAAACTCAACGTTTAGAATCAGCACTGATATTTCTGCTATGGTATCACGACGACGGCGACGAGTTCCTCGACAGGATCGTCACGGGCAATGAGACTTGGATTTCGCACTTTCTCCCAGAAACTAAACAACTGTCAATGCATTGGTGTCATAGTGGATCTTTGGTCAGGACCCAATTCAAACAGACGCTGTCGGTACGGAAAGGGATGTGCAGGGTGCTCTGGGAAGGAAGGCTGGCTGCCTTCACAAGCGTCAGATTTCTACGACAAAGGGATACAAAAGTTGGTCCTACTATACTACAAGTGTCTCAATTCTGCTGGTGGCTATGTTGAAAAATAGCTGAAACATTGTTGTATTTGTTGCCAATAAATACGTCCCTGAAATTGTGAGTTCTTTTTTTTTAAGTAGGGAAACTTATTTTCTGGATACGCCTCGTATATACCAGCTACTATACATTATAAACATAGATTCCCCTGTAGATGTCGGAAATCGAATTTAACAAAATTATTAAATTATACTAAGCTGTTAGAGAAGCTGTCTTTTGACCCGACACTAGATTTATCTATTTTTAAAAACCCAGAGCTTGTTTGTTGATCTGCTTGCAGCCGATAACATTGCCGATAACATAAGAAATGTTCATTTAATTTCCTAAACTTAAGGTTACTTTAATGCAGGTTTGTTGAATGAGTTACACTGTTAGACAGCACCAGCGGGGTAGACTGACCGAGGGACGAGGGCGGTGTAAGTGACCCCCCCTACCTTCGACACACTTGGACAAGAGGGGTTGCTAACGTGGGTCAGTCGTTTTTGACCCTGGAAGCAGTAGGCTTTGGATTTTTCTTGGCAGATTTGAAGGCCCCTTCAGAAGAAAAGCAGTCCAAGACGGAGCGAACGGAGAACTTCAGCAGGGGCAGGAAATGTTCAACCATTTTTTTTCATCTGCACATAACGTCACCAGCGGGAAGATGTTGCTCCAACATTCCAGTAGTTTAAGGCTTCTCCATATTGAGATTTAATATGTTATTTGCATCACCAGATTATTCAAAAAGAGAACTGTATATAAAGAGTCTGCAAAAAGGATAAATCTTCGCTCATTTGTATCTGGTGTCTTAATTCTTTCTGTTATCTCAACAATTCTGGTATAATTCATTGGTTCGTAATAATGTTGTAGCATAAATGAAATAAATCAAATATTTTTAGCACAAACACTATTGATGAAAGGCTTAAGAGCTGATCGAAGGTAAAATAAAAATGATATATATTGATTTATCCATTTTCCAGACCAACAATCAGTAGTTGAGTATCACGAGAGTAACTTTTCGTTTCCAGAAACCAAAAGAAGGTATTATTAATTTATAACAGACGCCTGCACTCGGCAAGCCAATATAGCCCCAAAGTAGGAAAAAGGGCAGAAAACAGATACCATTCCAAAGTCAAGTAACTTGCTGATCCCAGAGTAAAACATGTACAGTTCCCTGTGATGTGATCTACAGGCCATGCTAACCTCACACGTTCTGTGCTTGATTCACGTACATTTGAATAAGTATATATTGTGCGCTTTTTTCTCATTAAATACATACTAATCACTAATCACTTGAACTACATAGATTCCATGTAGAGACTTCCTAAGATATCAGAAATGAAGAAAAATCAATTAAATTACTAACATATCTTAAAGTTTTAAATTGATACTTGTCTTGTCTAATTTTTAAAGGTTTTAGATTGCCTGTCGATTAATATTCCGCCGATAATATTTGTCTAAAAATTATTTTTAATTTCTTTTCCAATGTTTTTATAATTAGGTTTCTATTGTATATATTTATTATTGTTCACTTCAAGCATATACATTTCCCTGCAGGGACTTTCTTAGAAATCAGAAATTGGAGAAGAAATTAAGAAACATAAGTTCTCTTGGAATGGTCATAAAGACCTATTTCTTATATTGAAAAAAAAAACAGAAAAATGCTATGAAAATGCGGGAATGAGTTGTACTGTATTTAATAGGAGGGGAAGCATTTGTGATCAGTGAGAATAAATATCCTTATTGTAACTTTAAGGGGTGTAGATTTGTGCCACCTAAGTAAAACAATTGCAGGCTATTGAAACATTCATATGTATACATGGTTTAGAAACCTGAAGCGGAATATTTTTTTTGTTTTATTAAAATTACAGAAATCCCTGATTAAAAGTATTCCTGATAAAACTTTTGATTCAAACTTAGAGGCAATATTTCAAAAATAACGAAGATCATTTCATTTTTTATTTTCTTTCTATAAAAAAATACACCGACCAGAATGCTTTACAAAATTTATCTTTTACATCATTCAAAACACATGAAAGTAAAATAAATCATTAATCTCAACTTTTTGGACCACACACAATCTAATTCAACTCAGACGCTTTCGTTTAACTTTAATCTCAAAATTCCTTCTTAAAAGAACTGCTGATAAAAGTTTTGAATAAAATTTAAAAGCTATCGACTTTTAAAAGATTAAATTTTCCTATTTTCCTTTCATAGAGAAAATTGTACCAACGAGAATTGCTTTAAAATAACTGACTGTTGCATCATTTGAAGAAAAAGAAGATATAAGAGGTCATTAATCCTAACTTCCCAGATTACGCACTATTAACCCCTTCCCTGTTTTGCCCGTACGCCGTACGGGCAATCTGATTTCTATTTCGCTTGTACTGTTTAGGCCGTATTTTTTTCCAGTTTTAGTGACAAATTATTCGTATAGTAATTTATTCGACCAGTAAATGATAGTTTGCAGTTTATTGTATTTTCTACTCTGATTGGTTCAAAAACGCGGGTTTTTTCGCATGTTTTGTATTAGAAGACTAATTGTTATCTTTCAGTGTATAGCTTTCTGGTAATACTAACCACCTGATAATTTTATTGATATAAGAGTTGAATAATATATTTTTACTTTTAAATAATGGATAATTCAGAGTGTATGGATACTAATTTCTTGTGATTCGAACTGTGACTCGGAATCAGAAACTGAATTATCTGTAAAAGATAGTAGCGAAAGTTTACTAGATGACCTGGATAGTACTGACTCTGATAGTAGTACAGATGGAATCAGTCAAGCAAGAAACTTTTTTTTAAATTAATTTGTGATAATCCTTCGGATCCGTCACCTAGATTTGCTTTCACTGGAATTCCAAAAATGAACTTGGATATCGATGAGACTAAAGGTAAAACTCAGTTCTATGATGCTTTCGAAGAAAAAAAAAGTTGTAATAAATGCTTAAAAATATTAGAAATGTTAATATTAATAACATATCTTTACTTTAAAAATGTAAAATGAACAAAAAAAAATGCAATAAAAAATGTGACTTTTTTTGACCAAATTCTGGAAAAAAATGAAACTGTCAAAGGGTTAAATTCAAATTAGATTTTTTGTTTAATTTTAATCCTAGAAAATTTCTGATAGAAACCATAAATTTGAATCACACTTTGATCCTATGTCGACTCACCGGAGGTCGATTATAATGTTTCCTTTTCTTTCTATAACAAAAATTCATACCAAACCAGATATTTTAACAACAATTATCTCTTACATCATTTTAAACAACACAATATACAAGAAATCATTCATCCTCGCTTTTTAGAGCACACTCTATAAAATCAAAAGTAGAATCTTCCTTTTCATTTTATCACAGAAAATTCTTGGGCATTTCTGATAAATATTTAGTTTCAAATTTAGATCGAGTTTACCAACTGAACAAAGCATATTTTTATTTTTTTATTAACTTTTTATACAGAACACTGATGCCAACCTGAAGATCTTTACAATAATTACTTATTACATGATTTTAAACAAATGGAGATATATGAAATTATTATTCCTAACTATGAAGACCCGACACTATTGAGTTGAAGCTAGACGTTTAATTTTAATTACATTAAATTCCTAATAAAAATTATAAAAATAGTTTTGAATCTAATACATATAAAAGGATGGTGACTCCACAGATATCAAGTGTTATATCTTTTTTTTTTCATTGAGAAAGTAAATTGATAGGGTCTGGTGGGGTAAAATGTGTATTTTTTATAATTTATTTAAAAAACACATCATAACATTTAACAATTATATTTTGAGTTTATAATACATTTTAAACAATTGTTGGCAACATTTACTTTCCTTAGGAAGTTTTATATTTTGCACCTGTCAACACAGATTGCCTTGTTTGCAAGCAAAGAACACATTCTTCTCTACTAAGGTCTTAAAAACTTTCAAAAAGCAATATTTTATTTCTTTTATCGTCCAATTTTTTTTAATAATCAAAGCAAGGGTTTCTGAAAAACAAATTTTCAAAAGCAAGCAAGAAACCTTTTAAATATTTTATGTTTAATGATTAGTTTTGTATGATATGGGAAAATGGGTATTGGTCAGGCGTAACAATTTATTATAAAGATCTAAATTTTTAGGTGTAATGATTGAAACCAGCCCTCCAATTTTAGTGTAAATATTATTACATAGTACTTTTGAAATTCATTTTATATGGCATACAGTAGATACAATTATAGTAAAATTTAGCTTGGGAGCCTAAAAATACATCTGTTTACATGTATTTTTGTTTACATGTGGCAGTTTTGTACATCCTGCGACTGGAATTTTTTTTCCGCCTTTCACTGTGTACGGAAGTACAAATTTATATGAAACTTGGACCAGGGATGGACCACCTTGTGCATTATATGGCTGCACATAGTCAGGGTGGATGCATGATAAACTGGTTAAATCTTGGATGGGATATTATCTCAAATGGATTACCTAGAAAAACCCATTATCTAGATATTCCAAGGTCACTTGAAGTATAATATAGTAAAAGTGATAGACAAAATAATCACTATTCACTGTCTCTCCTCAAACTCAAGCTATGCCCTGCAACCTTTGGATGTCGATATATTTCCCGCCATGAAGTGTGTCTGTAGAAGAATCTTAAAGATGTGGTACATGGACTTCCATCTTCATAAAGTGTCCAAAGCGACATTCCATAATCTTCCGAAACAGGTATTTGACACTGAATAAAAAACCCCGTTAAACACAAAGTGTTAACTGAAATAGATAGAGAAATAACAGTAAACACTGTTGCACAGATTTCAACGACAGCTACTATGGAAGCTCTTTCTACGCAAACTTCCATTTCAACCACTTCGAGTTTTGCCATTTCTTCTCCATATAAGGATTCAAAAATGGACATCCGTAGGACAAATTCACCACTGAAATTGTAAGAAAAATCCCTTATAAATGCCAAACGAAAAAGAAACTGGGTATAAACTAAGTCCGGAAAAGCGATGACTGTTTTTAATGTAGCTCAACTTAATAACCGTGGTCATTACAGTTTTCCAATATAATTGTAATTTTATCACATATAAATGTGTTTGTAACTAAAAAACGTTTTAATTAAATTTTGCATAATTAATAGTATTTTGGAATCAATACCCATTTTACCCCACCTCCGGGGTAAAATGGGTATAAAAAAGAAGTAAAAAATTATAAATTTGTAAATTACGAAAATGTATAAACATATTTTAACAATGATGATATTAAACCCATTGCATAACTACATGCAAAATATTGCTTTTTTATAGCTATCTTTCTTTAAGTAAAAAAGAGTACTGAATGAGAAATCCCTTTTTTTTCTACCCATTTTATGCCAACAGACCCTACTAATCAGAATAACTTTAATTATCTCTTACATAATTTTAATCAAAATTAGCTACAAGAAATATTTAGCAAATTTTTGTAATGAATTCGGATCTATTTTTATCGATTCTAAAAGAATCATTTCTTGCTTTATTTCATATCCTTAGAGAAAATTGATACCAACAAGAATATCTTGACGATAATTACCTCTTACATCATATTAAACAAATATATACATAAGAAATCCTTAAACATATCTTCTCAGACGACGCACCCTGAAATCCAAGTTAGATACCTTTATTTAATCGTAATCAAAGAAAATTCCTGATTAAGATCACTGCAAATAAAAATTTTGAATCAGATTTAGATACAGTTCCAGAAAGATAATTTTTTATATATAGAAAATTAATACACATGTTAATAATAAAGGGAAAGAGGAGAATTTTTAAGAGATATTTAAGTACAATACTTTTGGTATATTACACACACACACACACACATATATATATAATATATATATATATAATATATATATATATATATATATATATATATATATATATATATATATATATGTGTGTGTGTGTGTGTAAGAATACTACTTAATCCTAACTTCTTAGTAAACGCATCGGTGAAATCACGTTAGGCGCTTTCGTTTAATTTTAATCATTGAAAATTCCCGATTTTCTAAAGTATTTTTAATAAAAATTTCCAATCAAATTTAGACACAATGCTGTCGATTCCACATAGATCAATGTTTCTTCTTTTTTGCTTTCCACGTAGAGAAAATTAATACCCACGAGGATAGCTTAACAATAATTAACTCTTTCAACGTTTTAAACAAAAGAACATATAAGAAATCATTAATCCAAACTTC
>CM063498.1:194147492-194214992 GCA_032207245.1 Pardosa pseudoannulata
ATTTACTGAAGTGTGGCAATTTGACTCATACAAGAAAATTCAAATTTTTTGCGAAGAAAATAGTTCCAAATTAATTTAAATGAAATGTTTATTACCAAAAAATTCATGGGAAAACATTTTTTACATGCAAAATCTGTTTTTGAAACACATTTTCCGCAAACATAACATTTAGCACAATGGTTTCTACATAAGTTTCTTTTGCATGTTGTTGATCTTGACAATTCTTCCGTGCGATAGTAGCATGAATTTCAGTCATTGGAATTGAAGTGTCCTCGACTTCTGCTCTATATTTACTTCTCAGCTCTTCAACCAATTGGAAAATAAAATCTTGACTTTTGCCCAGGCCTGATAGAACCAGCAAATTTCATATTATGCGATTAACTGTTAAACCATTCTAGGAATCAAATTATCTCAATCAGATGAAAATAGGTATACCACATCTGATCATGCGAAATGAAGGGGTTTGCGGAGAAGAGGAATGAAAGTTTACGCATATTTTATTATTTAACTGAAAACCAATGTATGTTTTTGAAAAGTGATATTAAAATTATATATATATATATATATATATATATATATATATATATATATATATATATATATATATATATATATATATATATATATATATAGTGATCAAATTTTTATATGTCATATTAGCTCGATCAATAAATCTAGTGTTAATTTGTTAACACAGCATCGAAGTAATATAAGTATTTTTATAAATATTGTGTGATATAAATTACTTGACCAAAGAATTAGCAATAAATTACTTTTCGTGTAAAATACAATTACTGTCCATTTTTAATTATAAATAAATATTACATGTCTCCTAGCAGCTGTTTGGATAAAATATACATTTAAAATTCCATAAAACTATTAATTCCTTTAACATATAACATAATATATATTCAACTCTAAAGAACTAAAATTTTCCTTTGAGATCCTAAGAATTTTACAGAAATATCGATAAAATATTTCCCTGCAGTGTAGTAATTGGGAGTCCCTGACAATAGTATTATTTTGAAATATATTACAAATTTCATCTCGTATATCTTCCTCGTGTGAGAATAAGAAACGGAAGCATGGCCAATCATTAGGAAATCATTCACTCAACTTCAGAGTTCCAGATTAAATACAAAAGTTTCATTACTCCGTTCAAATGCTTTACGTTTTTATTACATCCATAACGAATTGCTGGATCTAGTGGTTATTTTGTCCGAGAGGAAAGTTTTTTCATTCCGTTCTCGTAAGTAATCCATTTCAAATTTTCCTGTAGGGAGATTTTTTCATGAGGATCATATTATTAGCTTCCCCCGTGCTTTTGAAATCAATGATTTGTTACTTGGGTAGATCGTAAACACATACTCTCAAATCTAACGTCACGTATTGGTGTAGGAAAAACATTAAAAAACGTCATTGTGATTAAATAGCTTCTTTAACAAAATTGGCTATTAATTTTTATATAATTCCTTAAAAGCAACAATTAATAATATTGTCTTTTATTTATTATATAAAGTAGTCTTTTATTTATTCTATATTAGAAAAGTCAAAATTACTATTTGGCAAACTCTTGTGGAGCAGAGCTCTGGTATATCAAAGAGGTGTATTTAATTATAAGTACATGTGTCTATAAATTCCTGATACACATACACCCATCACACTTTCTCTCTCTCTCTCTCTCTCTCTCTCTCTCTATATATATATATATATATATATATATATATATATATATATATATATACACATATACATACATACATACACATATATACATACACATATATACATACACATACATACACATATGTGTGTGTGTTTGTGTAATGTGACGGATTTCTCGGTGGGTGGTTGCAGCCACAGCCATAAAAATGACACCGTTTTAGCTAAAGACCTTTATTAAGATAACGTTGGTAGACGGGTTCCCACTTCATCAGAGGGACAGGACAAACTGAAGGTTCAGCTAACATGGAGTTATATGTACAAGACTTTTAACACCTGGGCCAACATCTGTGAGAAAATATCTCTAGAAAAATCTGCCTCCGACAGCGTGTATCTCCTTTTTATTTGGAAACTTCTTAAATTTTCCGCTAGGCCCATGTAGGATTATAATTGGTCAGACCCCTTCCCTGAGGGCGTAAACTGTAGCCCCAGCGGTCAATTTAAGTTAAAGTTTAAAAACTGGAATGCAAAAGGACGCGGGAATTTTTAGCCCTTGATTTTTAGCCTTGAAGTTTTGAAAATC
Source organism: Pardosa pseudoannulata (assembly GCA_032207245.1). Classification (NCBI taxonomy): domain Eukaryota; kingdom Metazoa; phylum Arthropoda; class Arachnida; order Araneae; family Lycosidae; genus Pardosa; species Pardosa pseudoannulata. The sequence continues at coordinate 194,149,738 of CM063498.1, forward strand.
CCTGAGACCATTTAGGTACCTTACTGGTATTCCTTTATTCTCATCTTGGAGCAACAAGCGTCAAGGATGTTATCAATCTGAGTTCCCTCTCAGAACTGTCTTTTTTGGCGTTGCTACCTAAGCAAAATTCCTATGTCTATTTCCGAGTCGGCTTTTTTACTCTGTATAGTTCCGCTTCAGAGTGCGTATTTCGCCTATTACGTTGTCGTTGATGAGTTCTAACTATTTTTAATTATAACTCGCTTAATTCATAACCAAACTTTTGAACCTTATATATATATATATATATATATATATATATATATATATATATATATATATATATATATATATATATATATATATATAATATTTTTATCACTTTTGGTTTATCATTCGTTTTTCCGATAGTTCTTCTCAAGCAACCCTGGCGAATATTCTCAAATGTTCCCTAGTAGAACCCTTCCGTTTGCATATCTAAAAATAGTGTTCTTACACCAAAGATACGTCATCCAAGTGACTTGCTAATTGGCTGACATCTAAAATTATATAAGGAGATGTATGGTATTTGAAAACACTTTCGGTAAAGAGTTTTTGCAAAGTCCGGAAGAGTTCGTTAGACAGTTGAGTTGGCAGTATAAATAAACTACGATAGTTTGATTTTCCAGTATCTTTACTCCGTTGTCATTTTTGTAACAAGGTTCTACGACTGCAGGGCGGCAATATCCATATGGAACTCCCCTTCGAGATGAGGCTAAAAGCCTCATTTCATATACATAATATATCCCCAATATAATAATAGCCTAAGTTATCAGTCCGCCTGTTATCGAATTTATGAAGCGGTTGGACCTGGAATTTATAGAGGCATCCATATTTGATTCTTGATGAGTTATGTTTAGCAACGTTCGAAATCCACTCCTTCCCCCCTTTTCTAACATTTGATGCCATTATTTCAAACCCATATAATAAATAGGTAAAAATAACATCTTTTTTTCTGGAATTATGACGCCATTCCTTGAACCATTCCAATTAATCATTTCTTATTTTATATTACTTAAATACTGCCTGCATTATTTTCATACATTTTATCACTGAACTTAGATATTACGTAAATATATTTCTTTTATGTTTGGCTTAAATAGTAGATTAAGTACATATGTCGAGTTTTATATTTAATCATTGATTACTTTTTGTTGAAATGAAATTTTTATCACGAGTAGTAACAACAAATTCTATCTAACTCCAGGGTGTAGTGGTAATGATAGTTTCATTCCTTTACTTACATTAATTATTGTGGCAAAAAAATCTGGAAAGAACTTAACGATAAATTTGACGTAGCTAAGAAAATTTTGAATTATGTTTCTAAATGAATTCAACGCTATTCTAAAATGTAGTCACAGTATCGGGAGACTTTAGAGGAAGCAGTATGAAGATAAACAAATTATTCAGCTTGTACAGATAATTCTCAGCTAGTAAACAAACCATTTTTTTTACCCGACTCATAAAGTACTTTGCAATTCTGGAAAATTTAAAATTTTCCCGATCCCGTCATATCACGGGTTATATGCTATTATACATAGATATATAAATAAATTAGCTTCTAATTAACCCTCCGAGTGGAACACATCGAGGAAAAAAAGTCTCTAAAAATAAGCTAAAAGTTTACTGTGTCCAAGCCAAAGAGTTCTATGATTTTTACTTCACCCATAATCAACTAGAATGGAATACGAGAAACCCATCCTCGTATTGCCCCTTTACTTCCGGTTATAAACAGATATATAAATAGATATTATAGATTGTTAATTTTTAATACACATAAAGCTCGTCAAGTCTCGAACATTATCCCATAAGAAATAATGGATTCTAAAAGTACAGATAAAAATATTCTTTGAGAGACTTATTTATATTTTTTACGAAAGTCGTCCAAGATATTTAAATGTGCAATTAGAGATACATCTGTTACGGCGAACAAAATACTTCGAAATAGAGATTTATAAAGCCATGAAAATCTATCACCGTCTTTGTGTCTCAGGGTGTAAGGAAGCATATTTCAGTAAATGTTAGTCAAAGAGGGGTGCAGTTCCTAATAAATTGACCTGACCTCCTATCGCAAAATTCCATGATGGAAAGCACTGGCCAAAATATACATTACATCCATTTTCGGAACGTTTTTGGAGGTCAAAATTGCACGTGACAACCGCTTTGAAAACATGCTCGGTTTGGCGGAATTGTACGTGCGAACCGCTTAGAGGGTTAAAAATGTTGTAATTGTTACTACTTCATATATGAATACATACTTATTTATATACCTATATGAAAGTATGTATGTATGTATGTTGTTAAGAATAAGTGTATGTGCATGTTCATTATTAATAAGAATCTCGTGAAAAATAGGCAAATGTTTGAATAAGGTTTGTGCTACGGTCTACGTTTTGCAACACGAGGGCTAATGAGACCGGGACCCACTGCTTAAAGCCGATTCCGAACGGCTACGAACACCCATGCCATAGTGGGATTCGAACCCATGAACTCCGGTACCGAAGGCCAGCACCCTAACCATTCGGCAATGTTTGAATAAGACTAGCAGTAAATATATAAATAGGTAGATTAATGGAATATATGAGATTAGATTCATCTACATTATTTTAATTGGTTAACATATCAACTCTATAATAGAAGTGTTTTACCATATATTATGTAAAACAATTTACTTGAATAATGAATTCTGATTAAAATTATTTGTCTAATATAGCTGCCATTATCTTTTAATTTATAAATTAAAGACTGCTTGCATTGGATATATTTAATTCAAACATACGTTTTAAGGCATATAATGTAAATTGCAAATCATTGCATATGCATATGAAAAACAATAAATAACTCTCCAGAACTACTAATTTATTAGAGTTTTTAATTATCTTATAAAAAACGGCGTCAAAAAAATTCTCTGCAGATTCAGAATTGGAAGCTCTAGACAATAATATGGTTTTTGAAATTTATTATGAATTTCATCTCGTATATCTTCTTTGTGAGAAAAGAATAAACAAAAACCTCTTCAATTATTAGGAAGTCAATCGTTCAACAAAGGAGGTCCAGATTAAATACAAAAGTTTCATTACTTCCGATCAAAAGCTTTATATTTTTATTACATCTATTACGAATCGCCAGATATAGAAGCTATTGTATCCGGGGGGAAAGCTTTTTCATTATGTCCTCTCAAATAATCTATTCTAATTTTTTCTTCAATGAAAACTTATTGATGAAGATTTTATTATTACTTTCTTACGTGTGTTTACAATCAATGATTTGTTGTCTAGAAAACTGATAACAAGTCCAACTTTATATTATGGAATAGGGTAATACTTTATACACATATCAATTAAATGATGATCCATTTATCGTAAATAATGCTATAAATATTATCCAGTAATCTTTGTAGTAGTCTAGTAGTTAATAATATTTTAATGTATTCGTATTCCCAATATTATGCAAATTGAAATATTTTTCTTCGATAGTAACTGTTATTCCATGAACTCTTTTCGAGTAAATAAAAGGCGAATCAAATATGACAAATACAACTTCATACAACTGTATACAACTTCAAGAATATGTTCTTTGTAACTTGATGATATACACACACATATATCCAATATATAATACTAGTCTAAGTTATCTGTCCGCCTGTTCTCGAAATTATAAAGCGGTTGGGCCTGGAATGGATAGAAGCATCCATATTGATGCTTGATGAGTTAGAGTTAGCAACTTTCAATGTCCACCCCTTCCCCCTTTTCTAGCATTTAATATCATTATTTCAAGCCCTATTTTCACTGGTTATGAACAGGCGATTAAATTTATCAATTTGTCACAAAATAATTAGGTAAAAATAACATTTTTTCTAGTATTATGACTTCATTCCTTTAACTATCTCATTTAATTCTAAATAAATTTCCGATTCTAAAATAAATTAGTATAAATCTGCTTCATATCACAGCGAAAAATACTGCTATCTTTAAAACACTCGAAATCCACCCTTCCTCTATTTTCGACCACTGCCATTATATTGTCAAGAACCATTTTAAGAACAGGCGATTAAATGTAATCATATAATAACTAGGTAAATATAACTTTTTTCTAGCAGCATGTCAAAATACATTACAATGCATTACAAAACACTTAATGACTAAAATATACAAGACACTGACGAAGATGCGTACGGCATCAATTGTCGGCAAATTTCGTAATCACCACAATATCAAATAAAAAATAAATATTTGCCTGTGTATACACTAGTATTAATATAACTTTCGAGAAGTGTTAGTTTCTGTAGAGTGTTTAAGCATATTACAAAATATGTTGGTTAATATTTCACTAGAGGGTAGTAATTGGCATTCCCAGACAATAGTGTTTTGGAAATTCAGTACAGATTTTATATCATATATCTTCCTTGGGAGAGAGAAAGCACAATCGTCCTTAAATATTAGGAAGCCATTCATTCAACATCGGGCGTCCAGATCAAATAGAAAAGTTTCATTACTTCCGATCAAAAGCTTTATGTTTTTAGTACATCCATAACGAATTGCCAGATCGAGTGGTTATTGTGTCCGAGGGGAATGCTTTTTCATTACGTTCTCGGCAGTAATCCATTCCAATTTTTCCTGCAGTGAGAATTTTTTGAGGCGAACCTTATTATTATCTTCCTTTGTTTCTTTGCAATCAATGATTTATTGTCTGTGATAGATCCCAAATATAAAAGTTAAAAGATTTCTGTATTAGAGTAGGAAAATCGTTATTAAACATTGTTTTGACTAATTAAAAATTTAATTAACGATTTTTATATGTAAATTTCTTTAGGTTTGGTTTGGAATGTTTCGGTCTACTCTTTTACAAAATGAGGGCTAATGATACCAGAACCTACAGTTTAAAGCCGATTCCGAACATCCATAACCAGTGGGATTCGAACCCACGAAATCCGGTACCGAAGGCTTGAACCCTAACCAATCGGCCATCGTTCGGACTAAATTGTTTTAACGATGAATACTCAATTAAAACTTTTTGTCTAAAATAACGGTTATTATTTTTTGATTTTGAGATGCAAAATAATACCTATACAATCTTGTTTATATTTTTTTAAACATTTTAATGCATGTCAAAATATAAGTATTTGTCTGTACATACACTAACATTAATATAACTTTCGAGTACTACTAGTTTCTTTAGAGTGTTTAAGCATATTACAAAAGATGGGGGTAGTAATATTTCACTAGAGAGTAGTAATTGTAAGTCCTAGACAATATTGTGTTTTGGAAATTCATCACAAGTTTGATTCATATATCTTCCTTGGGATAGAGAGAAAGAGGCACAACCGTCCTTAAACATTAGGAAGCCATTCATTCAACATCGGAGGTCCAGATCAAATAGAAAAGTTTCATTACTTCCGATCAAAAGCTTTATGTTTTTAGTACATCCATAACGAATTGCCAGATCGAGTGGTTATTGTATCCGCGGGGAACACTTTTTCATTACGTTCTCGGCAGTAATCCATTCCAATTTTTCCTGTATTGAGAATTTTTTGAAGCGGACCTTATTATTAGCTTCCTTTGTTTCTTTGCAATCAATGATTTCTTGTCTGGGATAGATCACAAATATAAAAGTTAAAAGCTTTATGTTTGAGTGTGGGAAATCGTTACTAAATATCGTTTTAACTAAATAAAAATTTAATGATTTTATATATAAGATGGGCATTTGTTATAAAATTAGGATTAGTAACGGATGTATAAACATTACAGTGTAAAAATACACAAGAAAGTGTTTCCATGATCTTAAATGTAAAAATGTGTTGGAGGGTTTTATGAAAGCAGAATAAAAAGTTTGATTCTTCCTGTTTTGATATGACATATGTTTTAGAAAACGTTTACCGTTATAATTTATATGCTGTTTTATCTCGTAAAGTATTGCAAATTTTTATTTTTGTATATTGGTATTCTTAAATATACCTGATTATTATACTATAATTTTGTTGTAAATAAGTTATTTGCACATGTCGTATTTATTTTCAGTGACATACTTCATACACATATATATATATATATAAATTTTCTCTCTCCCTCTCCCTTCCTCCCTCTCTATCTATCTATATCTATTTCACTCCCTCTCTATCTGTCTATATCTGTTTCACTCCCTTCCTATCTGTCTATATCTATTTCACTCCCTCTCTATATCTATTTCACTCCCTCTCTATCTATATCTATTTCACTCCCTCTCTATATCTATTTCACTCCCTCTCTATCTATATCTATTTCACTCCCTCTCTATATCTATTTCACTCCCTCTCTATATCTATTTCACTCCCCTCTCTATATCTATTTCACTCCCTCTCTATATCTATTTCACTCCCTCTCTATCTATCTATATCTATTTCACTCCCTTCCCTATCTATATCTATTTCACTTCCTCTCTATCTATATCTATTTCACTCCCTCTCTCTATATATCTATTTCACTTCCTCTCTATCTATATCTATTTCACTCCCTCTCTCTATATATCTATTTCACTCCCTCTCTCTTTATCTGTTTCTCTCCCTCTCTCTCTATCTGTCTATCTGTCTATTTCTCTCTATCTGTTTATCTGTCTATTTCTCTCCCTCTCTCTATTTCACTCCCTCTCTATTTCCCTCTCTCCCTCTCTCTCTATCTATTTTACTCCCTCTCTCTCTATCTATCTATCTATCTCTCCCTCTCTCTCTATCTATTTTACTCCCTCTCTCTCTATCTATCTATTTCTCTCCCCCCCTTCTCTCTCTCCCCTCCCTATCTCTCTTCCAAAAGTTAAGCCTGAAGATGTAAAATGCAAAAAAAATCCACAAATACTGCTTTGATTGACACAAAATTCGGAAGGAAAGTAGCATATATATTTATACATAAAACAAAGTCAATAATTATATACAGAGATGAAAACAATATTAAATTTTTGAAAGTTATCGGATAATGACTTACTGCAGACTTAAACAGAATTATGTATAAAGTATAAATAAACAGCATAAAACGGAAAAAAGGGGATTAATATGTATGTGATCCCCCCCTAATCTATATACAAAGATTACACCTTGTGACCAGGCTTTTAATTAGGTTGTCAACCCCCGCAGAATTAAACAATCGCCATTCGTCCTGTAGAGCAATTTCTAGCTCAATAAGAGTGGCTGGAGGTGAGAAACTTGAAGATACAGCATGGCCGAGATCATCCTAAAGATTTTCAATGGGATTAAGGTCGGTCGAATATGCTGGCCACGCCATACGCGCAATCCCTTCACTCTCCAAGTAGTCATCGACGATGTCAGCTCTATGGGGACGAGCGTAATAGTCCATTGAAACAAAATTAGGGCCAACTGCTGCTTAAAATTTCACAATGGGTTCTAGGACTTCATCTTGATACCGGACAGCCGTCACAGAAACCCGTTTAAAGATATGCAGGTAGGTGCGTTATTCTAACGAAATCCCTGCCCACACCATAATGCTTCCGCTTTGGAAATGCGTGATGTTCTGTGATGTTTTGGGGCTTCTTGCGTGTTCCTTATTCACGCCATATCCTTATACGCTTGTCATAATTGTTATTTTGTTCTTAAAATGTATCTTTATATTAGTTAAACGTCTTTCCTACATTGTAATATTCTTAATTCATATTTGAGATTATTTATATGCTTTTATCTCTGTGTATTGAGGCATTAAATTTTAACTTCTTCCGAATAAAGCCCTTTAGGGAAAAGAAAGGGAAATGTGATTTGTATAATTTTAAAGACTGTCAGAAAAGAAATGACTGTCGGAATTTCCTGAAACTTAATCTCAAGCAAGCAGATTTCGGGAATTATGTGGGTGTCAGTTAAAATTAACTACTGCGTTCTATCATAATATAAATGCGAATATGTCAAACGGAATGGACTGGAAGAATTTATTAAATAGATCTTGTGTCCAGCTGTGATATTTGCATTTTCCTTCCCCATCTTCCTTTGGAGAATCTTATAAGAATGTTTAGTAGTAAGTAAACGACGTGATAAAGAGATGATTGAAATTCATTTTTGTCAAAGGAGGAGTAAACAAATGTAAATAAAATTTAAACATATCGTAATTAATAATAACAATCCAGACATAATTCAGGTTTCGGAATTTGCCACTGCATTTTGTCATAATCTACAAGCGTATGTAGCAGACGAAATAGGCTGGTATATTTTATTGAGAAGATTTTGTGCCCATCTGTGGTACTTGTGGCAATTTCTTTGCAGAGTCTTGTAGGAATAACTGAGTGTCAGCAAACGTCTTTAATGATTATACAATGCAGATGCATCTTCTTTCAAACAGTCTAACATTTGTGAATAAAATGTACATAAAATAAACGTAGAAAATTTTCAGATGTTAGTTTGAATTAATTACTGCGTTGAATCATAATGTTATATGGTAGACGAAATTGGTTGGAATGATTTATTAATAAGATCTTGTGTCCATCTGAGACATTTGCATTTCGCCTCCGTAACTGCTTTTTCAGAGTCTTGTAGGAATAAGTGTCAGCAAAATTCTTAATAGCTATATAATGCAGATGCGTCTTCTTTCAAACAGTCTGTAACATTTGGGAACAAAATGTACATACAGTATAAATGTAGAACATTTGCAGGTGTCAGTTTGAATTCATATCTACATTAAATCATAATGTAATTTGTAGAAGGAATGGCCTGGAATGATTAAAGCAATCTTGTATAAATCTGTTGCATTTGCATTTCCATTCCCAATTTGCCTCGGATAGTATTATAAAAAATTCAAGTTGTATAAACAAACAATTTAATAACAGGATAATGCAGGTTTATTTACTGTCAAACGAACGTGAAATAAACAGCTGAAGAGAGCATGTAGATATATTGTAAAAAAAAATGCAGCAATTATGCCGGTATAATTTTAAATTCTCCAGTACATTCTCTTGTAATATACATGTCTATATGTCAGACAAATTGAATTGAATATATTATTAAGAATGTCTTGTCACCATCTGTAACACTTGTATTTCCAAAAGATAGATTGGCATTAACAAGAAAGCCTAAAGCAAACCTCAAAATATATTTAATTATAGCCTTCTCAGACAATTGATTCTTAAGTTATTGATTTAACTTCACATTCAGGAATTATAAGTGAAATATGCGATTGCATTGCGAAAAAATGAACGCACTTCTGTTCATTTGAGGGGGACAAGGAACTTTTAATAGGACAGAACCTGAGCAGAAATATGAAATATTTTTAGTGTTAAAAAAGTTCCAGGTATTCATACTCTTCCTGATCAATAAACATTTACGAACAGAATAATTATTTTGCCTTAAAAAACTGGGTTTCATTCTGTCACATATCCTTATTCTTAAATTTAATTACCATTTTTTTGTCCACTTTTTTATATTAAATCAAGGACTGCAATGTCCTAGGTTCATTATTTTCCACTCACTTTCTCTTACATTTTCCAACGATGTCTGTTAATGTGTTTGTCATAAAATTAGGTACACTATTTGAAATTGTTGAGTATTTTCTCAAGTAACAGTTTGTTACCATAAAATAGCAAAAAAAATTAAAATATTACATAACTTGAAATAACTACATAATAAATATTGAATTTAACATATGTGAAAATCAGTACAAAGATTTTTTTCCATATATAAATACTCAACATATAAGGAAAACATGCAATTGTTTATATGCAGTTTTGTTGTCGTAGAATAACTGTTTTAGTGTTAATAGATTTTCAAAATGAATAATTATTTTGCTTTGAAAAAACTGGGTTTTATTCTGTCATATATCCTTATTCTTAAATTTAACTATCATTTTAATGACAACAATTTTGATATTAAATCAAAGACAGCAAAATGTCCCAGGTTCATTATTTCCCCCCCCATTTTCTCTTACATTTTTCAACGATATCTGTTAATGCGTCATAAAATTAGGTACACTATTTGAAACTATTGAGTATTATCTGAAGTAACATAGAGTTTATTACCATGAAAAAGCAAAACAATTATTAAAATATTGCATAATGTGAAATAACTGCATCATAAAAATTGTATTTAACACATGAAAAATTAGTAGCAAGATTTTTCTATATAAATACTGAACGTATAAGGAAAACATGCAAACAATTAGTTTATATACAGCTTTGTTGTTGCAGTATAACTGTTTTAGTGTTAATAAATTTTAGTGGATTATATATTTTATGTAACAACATTTTTATGTTCATTATGAAAAAAGAATATAATGAATATTTCAACAAATTAAATTCCAGGTATCAAATTTCTTTAGTGAATATTGTTCTGCTGTTTTATTTTCGTATTGTTTTATAATGAATGTCAAAATATTGGTATGACTGAAAAATACTATAGTTTACCTTATCTAAAACCCATATACACACATACATTTATTTGTTAATAGTAATAATATAGAGATAATTAAACTATAAATAAATTTTACAAGGACGAAAAAATAAAAATTTCCTACAATTTTTCTAATTTCTAAAAACATGTTATTGCCTATACATAAAATAACACTTACCTCTTCAATGTTTAATATAAACGAGTTTAAAATATTTTTGCCTTATATAAGTTTAAAATATCTATTCAAGATTTTTTAGCTAACAAAAAAGAAATTCTTTTATAAGAATTGAAAATTCTAAAGCATTCCACTGACAAAAAACTTACAGTCTAATACTTCTCCATTTGTAAGAAAGATTTTGTAACATAAACTCGTTCGCTAATATATGGGTTCCTTCCCGAAAATGAGGTTATTGGAACAAAGAGGCATGTTACCAAGATAACATTGTACCTGAATAAATCATCATTATGTTCTTTCATTTCCTTTTGTTTATCGTTGGTGTTTTCTTCCTAAAAAGGCTCAAAGCCAAATGTTTTCTAATTTGCTGAAATTTTTCAAGAGAGATATTTCCCGGCTTCAAGAAACTTGGAAACAAAAATATTATATTTTAAAGTATTATCTGGAACAATATTTATGCTACGGAAATCTATTAGTTTTTATGAAATGCAGATCTTATTATGTACCAAAATTATAATAAAAATTTAATAAAATCTTTCTATGTGAATGTTTTATGTAAAAATGTCATGTGCCGAACAAACTAAATATGAATGCAATCGGAAATTTTAGACCACGGTATTAATGACATCTAACACCGAGTTAATCTTTCTGAAGACATGTCTGCTTAAAGTCACATTTAACCAAATTACAAGAAAAGCTTTCATGAACACTTTCTGTCATCCCATTTTTTAAATCTGCCCTCTTGAGATTTTAAATGAAATGTCGAAGGTTTAAAATTTAATAATGTAATTATATTATCATAATTATTCCTATTACAGTTCCCATTAATATTATTTCACTGAACAAAGCATAATTTATTGATGTATACCATGTATACACACTTAATAAAATAACATAGCAGGCATTATCATATATAACATTAATTTCATTCATTTTAGATGAAATTTTACTTAATCGTTCTGTATTTTATGTACACACATATATATATATATATATATATATATATATATATATATATATATATATATATATATATATATATTGTACATATCTCATTCCATGTATATATATATATATATGTACATGGAATGAGTCTAAATAGTTTTTGCAAAATAATAGTTACACACTTCCAAAAAAGTTACCATGGAACTTAGGGTTGTATTCCACTTAAAAGCAGAACACAGGAATGTAAAATTTCCCACCTTGCTTAAAGAATTCCTACTTTTTTCTACAGCAGTATTGAATAAACCGAAATGTTTTCTGCGTTATTTTGAGAAAATCTTATAGCAATATTTCAATGTTCAGTCCATTCATGCGGCAAAAATTACTCACACTCTTCAATTTTCAAGGTTAAATTAATCCTGTCTACGGTAATTCTTGCTTCAAGAATTTTCCCATCAGTCCAGATGTACCTCGTACCTTAAAGATTCCATCTGCCCCCAGAATAAAAAAAGGGCAAATGGTTGAGATCCGGTGAAGTAGAGACGAAGAATGTCGTGGCGTTTTTAAAGAACAAAATTTAATTGATTGGATTTCCATGGACAATACTATGAGGAATATACTGCTTTTCTACTGAAGATTTACATGCAGTTAATGCTTGAGGGTTTTGCTTAGGAGATGAGACACAAAATAGATACAAAATGACACCAGAAGTAATGACTTAGATATACCTTCAGGCACGGAATACTAGCCAAATGATGGCCAAAAGTGTAGGTCACTGCTCTGCGGCAATCAAGTGCTCGAATCCCACTTATGCCATAGATGTTTATAGTTGTTCGGGATTAGCTTTAATAAATAAGTCTCGATTTCATTAGCCTTCCTGCAGTAAAAATTTAGGCCATAGAGTTCCAGTCAGCCAAACAACCATATTATTGTAAATGTTCTAACTGTAATAACATAGTGTCGAATAGCTTTAAAATTGTTTCTCTATGCAAAAGGCCTATAATCAAAACTACACTTACCTATATTAAAACACGATTATTCTCAAATATAGTATTCTTGTTTGGACATCAATATATTTGATTCATGCTATTAAGGTTCATAAAACTAAGTTTAATCCATCTAAATATCTACTTTCATCTAGCAACCTATTCTATTGTCTATAACAAAGAAAAGCTTCTTCCTTTTTAAAAATAAAATACTCCATAGGAAATCGATTCTACTTTTGACCACACGTGCATACTATTGATATTAATTTAAGAATCCTTAAAGAGTTCATTTCGAAATCCAATTCTTACTCACTGTTTTATTTCAAAAAGTATGCCGTGTGTCTTTTCCCTGCAGAAAATGTATTTGCTTTTATTAATATTTGAAGTTTGAATGAAAAATGTATGAGGCACGATTATGTCTAAACGCTCGTTTAAATATCGGCATTTTCTGGTGTAATAATAGCTTGGAATGTCTATGAATGAAAATTTTCCGAATGATTTCCATTACTGCATTCATCACATCGACGTTTGATATGGTTCGTATGTTATGGAAAACAACATATTGTGTGTTATTGATATGCCTTTCAAGGTATCAATACCTGTCTTTTACAGTTCTACTTTTACTGTAAAATAAACTACTTAATTTATTCTGACTTCAAAAATTCAGTAAGTCACCAAGCTTGCTGAAGAGCATTTCCCTTTTCGGGAGTAGAGGGTAAATCAATATATAGGGGAATTTATACACACATGCTTATCTAGCTATTTTTGATGCATTTCTAATTGTAATGTATTTTATGTTTCAAGAAACAACAAAAGACATAAAAGAACTTGTATGTAATTGTGGGATAGAATTATATTCATGTACAGGGCTTACCAGTTTTGTTTTAGTAAATTAGAGCTATTGCATACGAGTTTATTTAAACAGCAGAAAAGAAATTCGTAAATTCTTTCAAAGAGTAATTTAGAGAAATTTATTTTCTTTATAAATAGACAAAGATTATTGTAACGGCATTTGTGTGAAACTTTTTCTGTTTTCTCTATTTGTTAGAATCTTATGGTTTAGTATTCAAAAATTTTAATTCTCGGTATCTATGAGTATTATTTGTTTTAGAAACTATTTTACAGATGTTCCTAATATTCTATTCAAAATACTATTTTGGGTCCAACATTAACTTCAAATAAGCAAAAATAGTGAAGTCATGAAGTTCAGCAAACGACGGTGTACGTTTAACGAAGGTGTATATTTAACAAATAAAAAAAATTAAACATGAAAATAAGGATTGTATTAGCGTTAACAAATATTGATGATGTTGATCATATACCTATTTTTACTGAAGTGAGCCAATTTGACTCACACAAGAAAATTGAAGTTTTTGCAAAGAAAATAGCTCCAAATTTAAATAAAATGTTTATTATAAAAAATTCACGGAAAACATTTTTTACATGTAAAAGATATTTTTGAAGTACATTTTCCGCAAACATTACATTTAGCACAATGGTTTCTACATCCGTTTCTTTTGCGTGATTGTTGAACTTGACAATTCTTCCGTGCGTGAGTAGCATGAACTTATGTCATTGGAATAGAAGTACTCTCGACTTTTTCCCTGTATTTACTTCTTAGCTCTTCAGCCAATTGGAAAATAAGATCTTTTCCTGAAATATTTGCCCGAGTCTGCCAATAAATTTCATGTTATGCGATTAACTGTTTAACCATTCTACGAGTCAAATTGGCCCACAACTGGGAAAATAGGCATACCTCTTTGATAATGCGAAATGAAGGGGCCTGCGGGGAAGAGGAACGAAAGTTTACACATATTTTATTACTTAACTAAAAACCAACGTATGTTTTCGAAAAATGATATTAAAGTTATATCACTATATAGAATATATAAAGTGATTAAACTTAAAAAGTCAAATTGGCTCGGACCGTTAGTCTAGTGTTAAGGCTTCTGACTGCTCCTCCGTATCCTTTATAGAAATTTCCACAAAAGCGATATGTACTAGTTTTGTTCCCAAGCTATTTACCCGAAAGACCCGTAACTATACTTAACTGTTCATTTCAGAACCTATATGATCAGATTTTTTATTTTATAAACGGTAGGTCCTGGTCTCATCAGTAAAGCAAATTAAAATAGAATGTATTGGTCCAAGCCAGAATTCATCATTCTCTTTATGTATGTAATAACAATTGTATTTGGTTGTATAAGGCTTGGCGTGCTGTGGTGTAATATTTTGGTACACGAGGTTTAATGAGACCTACTGCTTAGAGCCTAAATGAAAAGGTTACAGATACCTTTAAGAATGGTATTTTAGCCCGTGATCTCTGGTACCAAAGAGGAGCTCAGTATTTGATCAATGAACACAATTAAATCAACAATGAAATCTCGACTTACCGATACTAATATCTAAGATACTATAAAATTGAGAATACCATATACGCCTGACCTTGAAAACCTAGTGACTACGCAAAGCCAACAATCTCAAATGTAACTATTTTGAGTTTTGTTTATCATTATTTCTACTATAGCTAGAATAGAAAATTGAAACATTCACTAGTAAAACTATTTAACATTAATTGACATGTAAACTCAAACCGAAGGTTCATTTAACTCTACAAATAAAAGATAGATCAACGAGCCATAATTAAGGGGCAATATTAAACTACACAGTGTGTTCAAGAATTCTTTCTTCAGGTATTTACTCCACTTCTAAATTGATACATTCATTTTTTTAAACTCATAAAACTACCACAAGTCAAACGATGCCCATGTTTACGGAGCAATGAAAATATCAGGATTAGCAAACAGCCATATTAAATAACTTTACATAAGCCTTTCTAAAGTTTGTAACTAAAAAACTTAAATTCATGTAATCATTTATATAGCTGCTAAAGAAGGCTTATAAATTAAGTTTTTAAAAACAAGTTGCCCTATAGGACATGCATCTAAATACTACTAAAACCTAATTTTTTAAATTGAAATACCAGCAGTATTTAAAGAAAAAAAAAGTCTGAAAGAATATACTTTTAAGACATAAAATTTACAATATTAAAAGTCAGAATATAACGAAAGCAACTTTCCTGTTGGAAAGTTGAGTTCCGTAAAAGAGGGTTTAATTTTGACTATTTTCGAACAAAAACAATAGTCTATTATTCCCAAATTAAGATAAAATTTTAACTATTTCCAATTTTAAGGATTATCGATCTAAAATGATTAAGAATTCGCTACATATTTAAAATACTACAAAACCTTTAAAAATTTGAACTCTAAGTTCTTTCACAGAAGACAAAAATGCACTACCAGCTTTAGCAGTACAATAGCCAGTTATTAAAAGGTTGCTGATTGAAAAACTTTCAGTGATATGTAACACTATTTTAGAACACATGTTTAGATTGTTAAACATTTTAAAAGTCAACATAACCGACAGAAATAGAAGTATTGTTTAAACACCAGTAAGGTAATCATGAATTAAGAAGTAAATACTTAAAAATGAAAAATCTACGGAAGTTGGTCAGAACAGGAGGATAAAAAAGCCGCCAACTTACCTGATCAAATGACAATTGATTTCAGTTAAAAGGCGTTAAGTACAAGGCATTAAAATAAATAATGCAAATACTAGTAAACACAGATTAACAATGGCATAAGACAACTCAAATACTATAAACCAACCATGCCAAGTTCAGTACCAAGACTTAATAAAAAGTTTATATAGAATTAAAAGTAATACACCTCTAACCTTGAGGATACCCATAAGGTTATGATACAATACTCAGAATTATTTAAACTTTAACAATAAAAAAAAAGTTCTAGTGAGAGAATATAAACGTAAGATAGAACTTAAATATTACAATAAAAGTACGTTTAATACTAAATTCGTCTAGTTACATTAGTTTCAAATTCTTTGTCCCTTTCATTTAAATATATGCTTATATACGACTTTAGTTAAACATTCTATCAGACATAACGAGGCAAAAGTTCAAATAAACGCTTTAAATTAAAATAACACACTATATTCATCAAATAAACTACAGTAAACTATACCTTACAATGTAGTGTAGAACGTCAGCAGACTCTCTCAGACATATCCAAAAGCAAATTCTTAACAATCAGTTAACTGCAGTGACTTCAGCCTTAAATTCGTATCTTATATACACAGTCATGCAAAACGATAGTTTCGTCTTTTCTCTATGCAAAGCAAGAACTGCGTTAAAATTGGTCAGTTGAAGAGACAGGTGCAAAATACTGGCTCGTTTTCACAGATAATTCATCATTAATTCCTCTACTACCAAAAATATAGTTGAATGTGAAATTCAATTACTAACTCACATTCTATTCATCATTCTTCTTCACTACAACCTATTACCGGCCAAGGCTGCCCCAAGCAGTTTTTTCCAGCCGTTCCTATCTGCTGCAAGACTCTTCCAGTTTTCCTTTTAAACATTAGTCAAGTCCCTCTTTACTGAGTCAAGCCATCTAATTGGTGGTCTTCCTCGTTTCCTGTGTCCCATAGGATTAGTGAAAGTGAGTTGCTTTACTGGGTTTATGTCATGGAGTCGGAATAGGTGTCCAAGCTATCGCAGTCTATTGATTTTTATGTCTGTAACAACATGAGGTTGCTTATATTTTTTATAAATTTCAAAATTGAATAAATAACCCCAAAAATTATTCTGTTGAACTTCACCAAATATTTTAAATTCATAATATTCATCATTATGCACTGAAAATTGCATGGCGATTTAAAATTCAATTTCACATGAGCAATTTGAAATATTTAAAATAAGTATTGCGTTGTCTTTTACCGAGTTTGGAAGTTTAAAATCTCAATGTAGCTTAAATTCGAAGTACAAGATATTAGTTATTTTGAGTTAGAATGTAATGTAAATCCCCTATTTATGACGTCATATTTGCGTACAAGCTAACTTACCAGCTTAAAAAAACGGAAATGACACAAGTTGAGTCATTTCAATTATATCAGGTATATATCAAGTATTTCCCCGTTAGGACTAAGCTTAAATGGATTAATTACAATAGAAATGACTAACGTGTAATATGACGCAATCCTAAACTAAATTAAATCGGTAATACATTTTTCTATTTAACCTAAGCAATCTGCACATTCTTCAGCATTAAAAGAAATCATAAACTACACATGTTGACGTGCAATAAGACCCTTAACATTTTGTATAATTTGCCACTACAGTTAGTTTTAAAAAAATCTTAAATTCATTTGAGTAATTGAATGTTGTCCATCACGTAAAATAAGGCTTCACTTACATCAACATATGCATGTTGTAAAAGCAAGGAATTAAGTTTATGATTTCTTTTTCGGATGAAGAATGCTAAGATTTCTTGTGAAATGGCTAAAATATTTCAACGGATGATCAGAAATCTACCTACATAAGAAAAACCAGGTGAAACATTTTCACTATAACAAGAATACCCCACACATTTATCATCTGGAAAATAGTTTACTGAATCGGTTCTGTTTTCAATGTATGTCTTCATGTTTATATTATATCTATTATCTTTTATCCAAACTATCTGAAGAGAGTTACGTTGTAAATTCGTTATAGAATCCCTTCTTTTTTTAATGTATACCGGTTGACGAGTGATACTGCCTTAAAACTTCTTTGGTATAGCTTACCATTTTTATATTATATTTATTGTATTTTATACAAAATATCTGAAGAAAGTTACACTGTAAATTCGTTATTTAATCCATTCTGGTTTCAATGTATACCGGTTGACGAGTGATACTGCCTTAAAACTTCTTTGGTATAACTTACCATTTTTTATATTATATCTATTATCTTTTATGCAAAATATCTGAAGAGAGTTATGTTGTAAATTCGTTATATAATCCCTTCTTTTTCCAATGTATACCGGTTGACGAGTGATACTGCCTTAAAACATCTTTGGTATAAATTACCATTTTTATATTATATCTATTATCTTTTATCCAAAATATGTGAAGAGAGTTACGTTTGCAAATTTGTTATAGAAAATAATATTAGAAATGGCTTTTGTTATTTTTTTAAATGTATTTCCTTCACAAATTTGTAAAATCTTATTTCATAATCTAAATATGTATGTTTTGGCGAGTTTCTGTTTACAAGTGAATTTAGAAAGCGGGAACTGGTCACTTATAATGGTATTTCTATGACTCATCGTTTACTATTTAGAGAGTTATTTTCCCAAATTATTTAAATCGACCCCAGTGTACTTTTCTCTCTCTGCTCGTAATGCATTAAAGATGAGCCGCAGCTGCTGTCCCCTTCTCCTGTTTACTCTGACTCTTTCCTGAACCTCTAATGACGGCAAAGGCAAACTATGTCCTTTTTGTGCATGCAATAATTTGCACCTGAAACGCATTGTAAGGTTAGTGTAAAAGATATTGTTTTAAAGGGTTAGAAATGTTGGTGGGTTGGGTGGAAATTAATGCATAAAATTGACTTATCTTACGTGCAACCACAGCAAACATTTGCAATCAAGGATTTTCGAAATATATTCAGAACTACTTAAAAGGTAATTAAGAGGGCAAAATACTTTTAAAAGGACAGAATTTGGACAAAATTTTAAAAACTTCTGTTGTCTTAAAAATCAAGTAAGGTATAGGCTTTATTAAGACTTTTTTGTTGGCAGTAATTTAGTTATTAAAGGAATGAAACTATTTTCCTGGGACAGGTCAAACATATGTTCAGTGGGCAGAAAATTTTCATCTCTTCTAGCATTTAGGAGACGAGTGAAAAGAATTTCAGGTGTCAAACACATTTTAAATCTAACATTTTATGACTGAACCTTAGGTATTAAAAAATGAGAAGGAGGAAAAGGACAAATTTAGATAGATATTTTAGGAATAATAATTTTAATATATTATATTATATTATATATACACTGTCTACTAATAAATATTTGGACAACTATGCAAATGACGATATCTGCGGTTCTGAGGTACATCACGGCCTCCACCGGTATACATCGTATAGGAAACAGCATCGGCATTAGTCGCATGCAAGATGCCGCGCTCGGAGCTATCTGATTTTCGAGAAAGGTATAATTATCGGGTATCACAAATGTGGCCGATCATTAAGGAACATATCTAACTATCTGAAGTACCCAAAATCGACAGTGGCCTATGTGATTAAGATCTGGAAGGGGAGCGGTGATTGTCGGAATGTGCCCCGAGTCGGCAGACCAACGAAACTGGGAGATAGAGACCGACGAGTGCTGTCCAGAGAAATTCGGAAGAACCGCACCCAACCGATGGCCTTCATTCGCAAGGAGATTCAACAAACATCCGGGAATATTGTTTCAATGATACCATCCGTAAGGAAGCACATCTGCTTTGTTTTCATGATCGTGCTGCTAACAATAAGCCTTTGATCACAAATTCCCTCCGCTCTGATCGGTTAATGTGGTGCAAATCACATCGAAATTGGACCGTAGATCAGTAGAAACAGGTTCTTTGAAGCGACGAAGAAAGACTCTACCAACTATTGATTTTTGAATAAAGTTAGTTTATCTTTTCTTTCACAGGTATCTAAATATTTATTGGTAGACAGTGTATAATATCAATGTATCACACAAACATACATACATACAAGGTATGTATATATGTGATTTATAGTTTGTATGTAGCTATAACATAATATCTGAATATATAATATTTCATGATCTCCCCATCTGTAAAATTAAAACATTAAATTGTATTATTTTAGATTTATCTATGCGCTTACAATACATAATAAATAACCTGTGCTGTCTGTAAGCATGTCTTGATAGTTATAGATAATCGATAAAGACACAATTCACATCTTCTGAATTCGATTATTTCCCTTCATTGTCTACAGACGTGTGAATAATTGTCGAGAAACACCATTAAAAATAAAAAGCAATCGATTTCATGTTCGGTACAATTCTTGTCACTCTAAATAACGAGCACGAAGGATGAAAATATATTTTCAGAGAATCATTGAATATTGCCTATCTGTACATGAATTTCAAATTCACCTATGTTATTAATCCAAATTTCAAAGTAACGATGGCTTTTCAGCTGAATGCAATGCTATGAAAAGTTAAATATTTTTATCTCATTAAATTATAGAATAAAACTAATAATGAGATTTATGGAGTTTTATAATATATATATTGTAAATGACACTCTGCTTAAAATAGACATCGTACTCTAATGGACAGTAATTTATTCAGTAGTTTAGATGTCTTGGAGTTAAAGTGCAGGCTTAACAAATAACACAATATACAGTACTTGACATTTAAGTAAAACCGCTCACTAATAAAATTTCATAAACTGTAAAACATGAACTTGATAACTTAAATAAAACTGGGTAAAGAATGAAACTCAGCAAAAAACAATCTTAGCCTTTCAGAACGGCACTCTATCACCACGTTAACTCAGAAGGCTGAAATCCAGAATGCAAGAAATTTGCAGTCACTCCAAAACACCACTTGAAATGCAACTCCACTCCTTCCCATCGGCATAAAAATTAACTGGCAACACCTCTATCGCTACACTTAGGAAAACTTGAACAGTATCGCCATCTATAGAAAAAAAACTAAACAAAAGTCGATCAATATATTGTTGGAATTAAAATAAAATATTGCTAAAAATTACAAAATACTAAAATATTACCAAATGTTTTAGGTTTAGAATAACCACAGATTTATTTTTGAATATAATTGCAATTATGTTGGCTAGTTTTGTTAAAATATCTTTACTTAAGTGAAAATTTTTGACCTACTACAAAACTTGATTTATGTCCATGTTGAATACTGAACAATAGTTAATCTATGAAGAAAATTTAAAAATAAAAATATAGAGCTTATTGAGATATCCCGTCTTTGGTAATCTGAAACCATAACATATAACGTTTGTTTTTATAGTAATAAGTGGATGACTGCCATTCATCTAATAAAAGTGTCAAGATTCTTCACTTGGTTCACGCTCGAATTTTAACTTATTAATTTCGCCAAAGGTTGTAATTTTAGGGATAGAATCGTCACCAATTTTAGAATATAATTATAATTAAGTTATTTGCCTACGGTTAAAAAACCATTACTCTCTCTTTCTCATACACACACGTTGGTTAGTCGGGAGCACTACGGTCTACCTTTTCGCAACACGAGGGTTAATGAGACCAGGACCTACTGCTTAAAGCCTATTCCGAACGACAACGAACATCCATGACCCACTGGGACTCGAACATTTAAACTCCGGTTCCGAAGGTCAGTGCCCTAACCATTCGGCCATCGTTCAGCTACACACATATATGTATATAGGGAAAAAATAAAAACATTTTGTACAAGGTATTGGTAACATTACAAGGTAAAATAAGCATTGATTGATGCTTCAAAAACAAGAAGTCTACCAATGAGGGAGGAAAAGACCTGAGCATCTATGCATTCAAAGTTATAAGACCTATTTTCAGTGGTATTTCAGAGAATAACACAAAGCATAAAATATATAACCTTTAGTTATATAAATTCTGTAATAATGAGAATATCATTAAAGTTAAAAAGAACGAGACAAGCAGGTATGCAGATTGAACTGCCCCTAGTGTCTTTAATACAGTTTCTCCTTTCGGAAGATCAAGGAGTAGACTTAAAAGGAGATGGAAAGATTGCCTTAATGATGACGACTTTAACGTACTTAGATAAAAAGATTTAAAAATATATTTCTAGAAGAAATGGTGCCTGAAAAGGACTATGTAGGAATAACGAAGTCCCTAAAATGCTGACCTGTCAGTTTTACTGACTATATATGCATGTAATATGGGCGAGACTCATCCAAAAGCTCAACATATTTTATTTCTGGTAAGATACATGAAATCCATACAACGGGCAAGAACATTTACAACATCGTCCACACAGACGATGTGATAATGCACACAGACACTTTTCAAGTAGGGATTTCTCATGTAAAAAGACTATGAATAATCCCTAAGCACAATTGATCACGCGATAAAAATACCCATGTTTAAAGAGAAGGCTCTAACTATTGGCTAAAGTAGTATAGGCAGAGGCTGAATTAAGTCTATAGCTTGTCTGGAGGAAAAAATCAGAATTACCGCGCAAACCCCCAACGTACTTTATGAACAAAAGTTATTAAATTAATATTAAAATATGTAAATAAGGGATTTTAATATTATATATATACACATACACAGACGTTCCCCCACGAATTTGTCTTGGGAATGATTCAGCAAACTAAATCGTAATCGTTTCAGAAAGCTCAATATCTCCGATTTTGCTGCAAGAAAGATAACATGTTAGGAAAAATTAAATTAAATTTTAATTAATTATTTTATTAATCATTTTTTTATTGCACGTACGTCGGTGAAATACTTAAAAGATAAGTAAAACCTATAATATTTCATAACTTAAATAGTAGCATTGTAATCTACTCCACTCCTAAGGTATTTAATTTTAAAACCTCCTTTTGCTGAAACTGAAATTTCATTTCTGTGTTGCAACACATATCTTAACCATAAACCAAAGCCAAAGTAATAGCAATTTGCCACACTTAGGTCACTTTTATTCTAAAAATATTTTTATTTTGTTTCTTAGAAGAGATAAATTTCGAATATAATGTTCGATCGCGCTGACGTCCTCGCTATATATATATATATATATATATATATATATATATATATATATATATATATATATATATATACACACTACATTAATTATAGCAAATATTTTAAAGATTTATTTGTATATTTAATTGCATCTTATTTTATTATAATATTTTATAACTTAAATGGTAGCATTGTAATCTACTCCACTCCTAAGTTATTTAATTTAAAAAGCTCCTTGTACCGATACTGCAATTTCATTTCCGTGTTGCAACACATATCTTAACCATAAGCCAAACCCAAAAAGAATAGCAATATGTCACACTTATCTTACTTTTATTCTAAACATATATTTTATTTTGTTCTTTAAAAGAGACAAATTTCGAATACAATATTCGATATATATATATATATATATATAACCATACATATATATACATATATTTATGAATATATATATATATAAATATATATATATATATATATATATATATATATATATATATACACAATACATTAATTATAGCAAATATTTTACAGATTTATTTGTATCTTTAATTGTATCTTAGATTAAAAATTAGAATAAAAGGGGAAAATAACAAAAAATAATTCTTTTGAAATATTTTAGTGTTATTGCTGTTAAAAGAACCCCAGCGGGAATGATATATGTTCATAAAGAGTTTGAAATAAATTTTACATATGTGTGAGTCTAAATGAGTCATTTCGTTTTCTATTTAACTGCTATATTTCTTTGATGTTAAATTTGACGTCGAGAACGTCGTCTTTCTCTCTATCAACTTAAACTTTCATAGTAGAGAAATTACAATTTTTCTAACGAAATAGATAATACCCGACTTGAATTGTGCATAAATATGTAGCATAATTATCTTCTGCTTCCGTTTTCCTAAGTTTGTGGGTTAATCAATTTAATTTAGTTTTGTATTGCTTATGTATATTTTAACCTTAATAAAAGACTTGTCGTTCATTTGTATAACAGTGAATTGAAATCCCACTCTATTGTCCCATATTCCCCATTCTACAACCCGTAATACGAGAAATATTATGTCATTTGAAAGCTAAAATTATATTCTTGTAAAGAAAGGTTAGTTTCAACTCATTCGAATTGCCACATTCTAAAAAGATTCTAATTAATTATCAACAGAATTACCTTTATGTACTTTTCCAGTCCGATTTTGAAGTTTTAGAAAATTATTTGAAGAAGAATAATAGTTGCAAATAAATAATTCCATAAATAGTACTCTTTTATATTATAAAACTTTAATTATATAAATGCATTAGTTGTGGTATTATATAACTTGATATAAATGTGAATTGAATGTCACTTTCTTTTAAGGTTTCTCCGTTAAAATGAAATACCGGTTAATGCAGTGATATAGCCAAATATTTTAGAAAGTGTGCCAAATAAAGTGAAAAATAGTGAACCAAAATTTATTATTATAGGGTATAATTAGCTAATTAAGGCATCTGCTTTCAGAATCTTCAGTCTGCTAATGCAAAACACTAAGTGTTCTTCCACTGAGAATGTTGCTCTCTCAAAACATCGAAACATCTATCCACGTAATTTCTATCTCGATTTATGACTTACTTTAAGCATTTTATGATGCATTTTGACACAAAGGTATTAACGTCTCGAACATTTATCACTTATTTACGCACATCATCAAGGAGCTGCATTAGCAGAAAAATCTTTGAACATCTGAACTCAATCTAAAACCCAAATTCACATTCAAATTTTTATGTAAATTAATAATTAACCTTTTTAGCCGCATCTTTGTAAAAATGTTTTAAGATAATTTATAATACCTGTACTATTCTTAATGTGTTTTCATTTTAATTTAGTGAATGTTGTGGTCTGAGCCAGAGTGTTCCTCGTATTTATTATTTCGTCGAAACAAACTAAGCCCGAGTCATTGTAATTTTAACTCTCTTAAAAAAACATACACTTTTTCATATTTTTATATATATATAATATATAACATATATTTTTGTTGTATGTATATTATATATATTTAAAAATGTATGTATATGTATATATATATATATTATATAATATATATATATATATATATATATATATTTATATTATATATACATATATAATATACATATATATATATATACTTTTATATATATATAACATATATATATATATTTATATATATATATATATATATACATATATATAAAAGTATATATATATATTTATATATATATATATATATAATACATACATATATATATATATTATGTATATATATAAATATATATTTTATATATATATATATATATATATATATATATTTATATATATATTTATTATATATATATATATATATATTTATATATATATATATATATATATATATATATATATATATATATATATATATATATATATATATATTGTGTGTGTGTATATTTAAAATTGAAGAATTAAGCGAGTTATAATTAAAAATAGTTCGAACTCTTTAACGATACGTAATACGAAAAAACAGTCGAGCAAATATACTAAAATTTAAGTATACAAAAGAATTTGTTTAGGTAATACAACGCCAAAAAGGTACTTTAAGTAGGAGTTACTGGTAACATATCATTATCATCCAAATGTGAAAAATGAATATCTAAATTATCATAGACAGAACAAATATAAAAAGAATATTTTTTACACGAAGCAATATGTGTCTTCTATGTCTTGATCACTCAGAAAGTGTCAGAAGTCGTTAGGATTCGAACCTAAGCGGGGAAATCCAAATGGATTTATAGTCCTTCAGGACTGGCCATCGTGATTGGGCCAATCTTCAGCGAGGTTAAGAATTAAGCGAGTTATAATTAAAAATAGTTGGAACGTAATATAGAAACCCACCCGCAAGCGAAATATACAGAGTATGAAGCTAAGCGGAATAACAAAAGAAATGCTTTAGAAAGCAACGTAAAAAGCACTTCTGAGCGGAAATACTGGTAAACATATATGCTTGTCGTAAATTTAAAAAAGTATATCTAAATGGCTTACATAGTCAGAAGAAATTCAATAAAATATATATATATATATATATATATATATATATATATATATATATATACATATGTTATATATATATGTATATATATATATATATATATATATATATATATATATATATATATGTAACAAACTTATTATATCTTAAATTTTATAACAGCAATATAAAATTATAAATATATATAATAATTAAATTTTATTAAAATATGTTATCTCCAAACAAAAGTAATTTTAGATCTTTGTAAGCAACTTACACAAGTTTTTATTCCTGTTTATTTAAAATTTTATTTAGACAATTTTTTTTTCTAGGCAAAACATTTTTTAATCTTAAAACTTCATTTTTTAAAAATTAAATCTCATAAAATATCACTTTGTGATAAATTGGAATAGTATCACTATGAAGATATCAATATGAATAAAACCTATTTGATATTTGTAATGAAAAATTTATAACTATTTTATTTACAAATCTTTACTATCACACTTGACACTAGAGAGCTCCATATTACAAATGTGTTCTAATGAAAAATTTATAAATATTTAATTTACAAATCTTTACTATCACACCTGACATTAGAGAGCTCCATATTACAAACGTGTTCTAATGAAAAATTTATAAATATTTAATTTACAAATCTTTACTATCACACCTGACATTAGAGAGCTCCATATTACAAATGTGTTCTTATCAACTCTCTAAATAGAACGAATTCCGGCCCCCTTTATATAATTTATTACAGAGAACCATCTAGAACATATCAGAGTCGAAAAGTAGCCAAAGGACTTGTAAATTGGGGACTTTAGCTATAAATTTCGCAACAAATATTAGTTGCCAAAAATGACCAACGAGCCAATATCTTCACCAATTTAGAGAAAAACAATAGAAAACTTTTGCCAACATAAGTTTCATCACAGCTCGAAACATTTTCGCACTCTAAACTAAATATTTTTAAAAATTATTTTCCAACAATTTGATTTCCAAATGTTATTAAATATTTTCTCGACTTTTAAATATCTACATTCTATATTAATTACTATTCTGTATTTAGTCTTTGATATACAGAAACACAAACCAAAATTTATTATATACATTTTGTACCACCCTTTCTGCATTTGTTTAGAAAAATTATAGGTAGGTTAATTATTAATTGGTGTTAAAATCTTCTTTACTTAACTTTACTTAACTTTAACTTACTTAAACTTACTTAACTTTAAATAAATGACTTACTTAACTTTACTTTATTTTTCATTTCTTTACCGGCAATTTTTCTAAAAAATTACCGGTAGATTAATTATTAATTGATATTAAAATTTTCTTTACTGGTAAAGGAAAAAGTCAATTATTCAATTCCAGACTCTGCATTCATTATATTAACCATATAAATGTCATTATATTGAATTAAATTGTTTTCCCTATACCAAAGAAGATAATTCTTCTAAACTCCACTAAAATTACTGGTAGATTAATTATTAATTGGTGTTAAAATCTTCTTTACTTAAATTTACTTAACCTTAACTTACTTAAACTACCTAACTTACTTAACTTTAACTAACTTTAACTAACTGGCTTACTTTATTTTTCATTTCTTTACCGGTAATTTTTCTAAAAAATTACCGGAAGATTAATTATTAATTGGTATTAAAATTTTCTATACTGGTAAAGGAAAAAGTCAATAATTCAATTCCAGACTCTGCATTCAATATATTAACCATATAAAATTTATTATATTCCATTGCATTTTTTTATCTATACCAACGAAGATAATTCTTCCAAACTCCACTAAAATTTTATTCCTTTGAGTTCTCCAGGTAATTACAAACATTTTCATCCGTAAACATATCTGTTGCTAAGGAGCGAGCTTAAGAAATCTAGAATATACATCTGGTCTATGTTGAAAGAGAAAAGAGGCTTTTCTCAAAGCGAATCACTTAAGTCCTTAGCTGGAAGATTTACTAACGAGCTTAAAAGTTCAAGTAACTTTCTAAAAAGAGCCTAATTATTTGAGTCTTGAAATCAAGTAACAGAATTATAAATGTTATTCGTGTAATACGCTTTATTTTTATTGCTTTACCAAATGGGTTGAAAAATATACGTGGAGAGGGGTAGAAGCAAATGTTGTTATGGTTTCTTAATAAACTCCTAGAATTGTTTTTATTTTCAGCAGGGAGTTATTGGTTGAGTATAATGCTTCATTAGAGGTTACTGGAAGCTTCTGATGAACTGTGTGGTAAGTTACTTTTAGAGTTAATTTTGACTTTTGATGAGGTGAAAGAAATATATGCAACGTTTTTAATACATATATCGACGATTTTAAAAGAGTAGATTATAACTTAATATATATTCCTCCGTATATCTTTGCTTAAGTGTCTTGAATTTGTTCAAACCTGAAAGAGAAAATTTTTGAGATTAACTTTTAGGAAATAAGTTTTTTTTTTAGATAATTATTTGATTTAACTTTCTAACACGCGTGTTCAGCAATTTTACGAGCTTCGTATTTTTTACTTATTTTGCCATATTGGCATGGAAAATGATAGACATGGTTCGATATTGTTAATAAATTTATTCCTAATAAACAAAGTAACAATATTTATTCAAAATACAAATTATGCCACTTTCAAAATAAAGTATATTGTTTTTAAATGCTTATATAACTCAGATAGAAAGGTAATAATATATTTTATTATAGAAAATATAAAATAATTATTATCTAGTAATTATTATTTAACAATTTTATTTTAAAATCAAAGGCAGTTTAGTTTTCATTAAAGCAAAATATAGAAAAGAAAAAAGGAAAATACATTAATACATTCAAAGAGAGATTTTTAAAAATGTAGGTTTATATTACTTACTTCAAGTGAAGAAAATAAATTACTGGCTAAAATTTTTTTTCAATCTTAATTTTAAATTTAAGGATTTTATTTATTTATAAATTAATAGAATAAAGAAAATAATAAAATTGAATTATTTTTCACTTATATTGCTGTAGATCTCAAATCCGACAATGCTCTTCCTTTCTTTTTCTGATTCAGACGATTATTTAAGAATGCCGGAAAAATCAGTTTATTTTATATTTTGTTTTTCAATGAAAACCGTTATAAAAATTATAAATTCAACTGCATATAAAGAAAAATAAAACACTTGTTATTAACTCAAAATTAGGAAACAATTGAAAAGAAAGTACTTTCTAAATTTTTCCCCATAACCACGCTAGTGTCATAAATTTTACGGACATGTTTATATGTAATCCAAAAGCCCGGTTAAAAATTGAAATTATCATGTGATTACCTGATAACACATTCAGCGTCAGATTGCATTAAAAACCAAATTTGCCGTAAAATTTGGGTAGACGCGAAATTCTCTCAATTTGCTCTCATATTTTCTCTTATTTTCCTTTACAATGCATCATTTCTCTTTTTATATTTCCAGATAATTTTTTTATATCACGTAAGCTGTGTATTTCAACTCTCCTGTCTTTAGTTAATATATTAGTTCTTTAGTACATATATTAAAGCATTGGAAAATATACTTTAATATTAATAATTTTCAAACAAATTTGAATCAAGGGCGAATCAAAATGCCATTCAATCACATAATTGGCGATTCCTTAAAAATCATTATGGTTATAATCGATTAAATTTATTTAAAAATTATTTAAAACTTTTGAATAAGCTTACCATAAATTGGCTTTTAGGTCAGGAAAAATAGTTTTTTCCTACACGTTACTATAATCGGCTGAACAGCCGATAGGTACTCAACCTATAGATGGAGGCTAATAGGTGGCCGATAAGTTAAATCAGCAATATACATGGTTGAACACAACACTGATTTAGTATTACGTACCAATAACTTATACCAGGCCTGTTGAGATAACACAATAAGACACCAGATACAAACGAGCAAAGACTTACCCTTTTGCAGACTCTTTATTTACAATTCTATTTTTGATGAAGAACAATCTGGTGAAGCAAATAAAACAAAGTAAGTATCAACATGGAGTCTCCATATACTGATGAAAATGTTGGATCAATTCCCTGCCTCTGAAATGGTGGAACAGTTCCCTGCTTCTGATGAAGTTATCTGTTAGCTACATTTTGGCCTGCTTTTTTTTCTGAAGGGGCCTTCAAATCCGCCGAGCAAAATCCAATGACTAGTGTTGCCGGGGCCAAAGACGACTGACCCGAGTTAGCAACCCCTCTTGTCCAGTGGGATCGAACGGGGGGTCACTGACACCGCTTTCGTCCTTCGGTCAGTCTCCCGTGCTGGTGTTATCCAGTAGTGTAACTTATTGTTACAATTTTATAATAAAAATTAGCGAATTTTAACAATTTCAGCAGCAAGCTGGACGAAGCAATGGTAAAACTGAGAAATGAAAATTAATGTAATTTACAACTGTAAAATAAATTTCTTCTGGTCTAATAAACATTTATAATTTATTGTTCGGAATAACTATAAATATTAACTTGATGAACAAAATGATAAATATAGAAACTCTTGACAAACACATCTTGATGCCATCGTTGCAAAAAAATTCATTTAAAGTAAATTAAAAATTATTTATAACTTAATTTAAGCTTTTTAGCAATACATGTTATTGTCTTTAAGTAAAATATTGGTGCCAAGATAACAAATCAATTTGTGTGAAACAGTGTGAAAAAAAAAACAGCTTTTGAATTTCTTCTCCCAAACAGAAAAGTCATCTTTCCAAATTGTGTATATGTTACATTGCACATAACCATATAATAACTATTTAATAAATAATATATCCTTTCGATACATTTGTATTGTATAAACATTTTTAGAAGAGTAAAATTAATTCAGATTTATAATATCCTACTACTCCGGTGCCGAACAATGACCCAGTGTTTAGAGCGCTGATCTTCAGTACCGGAGTTCATTGGTTCGAATCCCACTGCTGGCATCAATATTCGTAACCGTTCGGAATCGGCTGTAAGCAGTAGGTCCCGGTCTCGTTAACCCTCGTGTTCCGTCGTGGACCGTCGAGCTCCAAACCAAACCTACTAATCCGGATTAAACTCATAAAAACAATATATAACTCATGATGCACTTTTAAAATCCCCAATAGTATTTTAATAAGAAACCAATTTTAAAGTTAGCAGTTAATGCAGTATAAAGATTAACTTTTGAGATTTTTGTTGAATTTGCTTTACTTTCCTAAAGCCATATATGAAAACATAAATATAATAATACTTGTCTTATGTTACAAATATTTAAAATAATTTTCACTTAATGGAAGCTTAAATCATCATGAAATAATATTTCCAAATAGAAAGTAATACCTTTTTTAACTTTGTTTTATCCATCACTCTGAAGTTTAAATTCGCTCTTCTTTATTCATTTCTTAGAGTGATATATTCCTTCTTGACTGCAATATCTTGAGATATCACCAGACGTTACCCCCTCTTATATCTTAGAGTTTATGCAAAATGATGTCTCCGGAAGGTTAAGAGATGGATTTTTCTATTCCGAGCTCTATAGGTAGTTGAAGAAATTCAGTATTAACAAAAAAAGTCTCTTGATCCGCTCTGATAGAATTTTATCATTCGTTAAAATGATCCTAAGTCATAGAATTTCTGATTTCCTTTGTTCCTTAAAGAAAGCATTTTAAGAATGATTATCTTATTTTAAATAAAATGGATCTATATGGTTGTTATTGAAAATTATATTTTTTTGCATTCCACAAGAGGAATAATCGTACAGTCTTTTCGTTTGAATAAGCAACTTTAGAAAATTATATATTTTATTTACTATTTTATTAAAACATTGTAATATTATTTTCTTGAATTCATTGATAAATAAATAAATAACATTATATTTATATATCTATATATATATATATATATATATATATATATATATATATATATATATATATATATATATATATATATATATATATATATATATATATATATATATATATATATATATATATATATATATATATATATATATACATATATGTATATATATATATATGTATATATATATATGTATATATATATATATATATATATATATATATATATATATATATATATATCCAATATAAAACGCTAAACACAAGTACTTACAAACACCAACCTTACACATTATGTCACATTCATCAATAATGATCGTTCCATTTTTCAATACTGAGTTGACTATATAACAGAAGAAAAACAGCATAAATAAAATAAAATTCTCTTTGATACCTTTGATTTGTTATTACATTTCTCCGAATACTTGAGCCGTTCGATAGTCGAATGATAGGGTACTACTCTTCCGTATGAGAATTCGAGGGGTCGAATTCCTCTGCTGGCATAGATGATAGTAGGAGTTCATAATCAGCTTTATGCGGTAGATCAGGGTCTGATTAGCTCTTATGGAGCAAGAAAGTAAACCATATAACACCAAACCTAAACCTTTGAAATGTTACCGAGTATAGCATTTGCTGGGCAAGATCCCTGCTATTTTTAATTCTGCTTTCAATGATGTTCTTTTTTTATTTACTCATATTTTGATACAAATTTGTTCGGAACTATTAGTAGAAAATTATAACTCCAAACCAAACCAAACCAAAACCTTTCAAATATTTCCTAAGATATCATTCACAGGGCGACGTCCCTGCTATTTTTAATACTCATTTTCTTTAATCCATTATTCACTGCAATTTTTCACGTTGACTGCCAACAGGAAAAACGCTGTTAATGCATGAACGTTACTCACAAGGCAACGACGGATTAACACTTATTGACCTAACAAACTTTGTTTTAAGATCATAAACGTATTTAGAAAATGTAAAAGAATTGAAAGAATATTCAGTAACAGAAGACAATTCATTTTCCTGTTCTTTATTAGAAAGCAGCGAAGAAACGAATGGGTGAAAAGAGAGAAATTAAATTGTCAAATGAATATTCAGAGGTTACCACAATTATATAACTTTTCTCCAAGAGAAATTTTACATTACTGTCTGATAAAAATCTAGGATGACAGAGCTTTTACTCAAAATGGAGTTACATCACCTATCAATAAAAAGATAATTTTCTTTTATAAAATGACAGAAATCAGAATGGATTTAAGGTCAAAGAGAAGTTGTATGTCCTCAAAAATCTTTT
The DNA here is from genome assembly GCA_032207245.1 of Pardosa pseudoannulata. NCBI lineage: Eukaryota > Metazoa > Arthropoda > Arachnida > Araneae > Lycosidae > Pardosa > Pardosa pseudoannulata. Next base: position 194,182,957 of record CM063498.1, read on the forward strand.
AGACTGAGGATAAGAAGACTGTTTTAAAACCCTTTGATATGTAAGACTTCTTAGTTCTTTAACTCTTTAATCTCTCTTTTATTTGAGAAAATACAATGGGAAATCGAGTTTAAGTTATTTTGAAGCCATGCAAGACTAAAATTGTTAGAAAATAGTTATTTCATTAGGAGTCAATATTTCGAATGAATGGAATAATTACTACGTTTGATATTATAACACACATGTCAAAATTAACCTTGTAACATGTACGCTCGAGTTCACTCGAGTGAGCTAAACAGGCCAAACTGTGAACACTCGAGATAATTCGAGATAAATTTTATTGATAATACTGTTTATTCTAAAAGGAGAATTCGAAAAGAAAGATAAAAACAGTCGATGTGCGTTTAATATTACAATATTTGACTATTTTCTACAATGTTATCATAATCCAAAATTGCAGTAAAAATTTTAATTTTTATATTTTTGTAATTTTCTTGGCAAGACAACATTCTAAATTGTGTTTTTTGCATTAAAAAATTTATTTCTTTTGTCTGGAATTTAAAAAAAACTGTGCATTAAGGGGTTAATGAAAGTTTTAAAAAATTAATTCAGTTTGACCTTTGTGTAATAAAGATTTATATTTTTCTCCTGCCTGAAATGAGTTTGAACTAATTTTGCATACTTAAGTTGCTGATTAAGGTTTGGTCGAAACTAGCAAAGAGTTAAAAGTGATTGGTAATTTTGTGTAAATACCCAGTACTGTAAAAGTGGACCATATAGAAAAAACAAATAATGAACATTTATACATATTTACAAAAATCTAAATTAATCATTTAGTATTAAAACATATATATTGGCAACATTCTGCATCTAAACCAACAATACATTTCTCAATAAATAAAACTGGGTGTTAGATACACTTAGCATTGATACAATGACAGATTTATCTTTCTATGCGTTAAGGTTGAGACCGACTGATAGTCTAGGCTATCCACTAAGTAGAGTACTCGTGATAAAATACAAAATGGAAAAAACTGATTCTTCCTGCTGAATTTTGTTTATATTGAATAAAATTAAGGTGTAAATAGAAAAAAATTATCATTAGGTCATCATGGCAAAGGGACCATACTCGATCAAATGTTTTGCCAACATGGAGTCTTGGTCATATAAAGAAAATGGTGTTAGAACTCCGCAGAAGATTTTGAGCTCCACACTGATTCTTCCTTGCTCTCTCTCCTAGGGGGACCTGCAAATGTCTCGAAAAAGTTCGTTGGACATCGCTGTCTGGGCCGAAGATGACTACTAGCGTTTAGCAATCCCTCTTGACTAATGTGGTCGAAGATGGGTCACTCACATCAATTTCGGATTTAGGTCAGTTACGCGCTGGCGTTGTTGAACTGTAACTCTTTGTTACACTATTCATCGAGTTCAGTGTCATAATTAAGAAAAGCTATTAAATTGCTATAAGTTTAAAAAAAGGCTTACATATTCAATTGTTCATATCAAGTACTGAAGACAGAGAAAAATAATTTACAGTGAACATTTACACCCCTCCAAAAGTTAAGTACAACTATTTTATGGGATAAATATTAAAACTTTCTAAAAATTAAACTTTCATAATTTTTATTATAAAGGATTTTTAATGAAAAAATGGGAAATGGAAGTAGTGTTATGAATATACTTTTAAATAGTTAACTATCTTAAAAAATATTGAACTGTTTTAAATTTAAAAATAATAAATTATTAAAATTATTAAACAGTTAACATAAATAAACACACATAAAATTTTAAACATACCCCAATGGATCAAATATAAATAATATTAAAAAGTTTCATAGGAAATGTAAGTATATAAATCAAAAATAACTGTATACAATAATCAAATTGCGTTGGTATGCAAAAATTCACAAAAAGAAACATACAAGATTTGGAACTTTAATAGTGGCAACACTGCTGTAAAAACTCTACGCAACAAAATGAAAGAATGCCGCATATACCATACGTAAGATGCATACCTACCTTGCATCTCAGTAAAAAGATTCGTCCTTGCTAAGTCACGCGCATGGTTAGTGACTCGAAGGCTTGTATTAGCTTGCGGTCTAAAGTGTGTGTTGTCAGGATGCTTTCAAAACAAAAACAACGAAGATGGGTTTAAAATTGAATGTGCTATAGGTCGTACATCACGACAATGTCATCTAGGGCTTCAAGAAGACCTGTGGGAAATCTGAACTGCTTCAAGAAACTGTAGCAAGATGGGCAAAAGCCTTCAATGAAGGATGCCAAAATGGGGCAGACATGCATCGGCCAAGTCGTCCTAGTGTCAGCGAAGCAAAAGTGCAGGCTGTTGCCACACTAATGGACAGTGATCGACGACAAACGATTCGTGAGCTGGCCCGACAGACAGGATTTGCACATACGACTGTGCTGCACATTCTAAGCCCTTACAAAATTCCTGAGATGAAGGAACCACTTTGTGGCATTCACTTCTGAATTGTTCCAGAGATTCTTGCTGCAATAGACCAATCCATTCAAAATATCAACAGAACAGGAGCTGCTACAGGTGTTTTGCGACTTCCACATCGCTGAAAACGGGTTATATTCATGGTGACATGAATCAATCACTTTTGTATTCCATGTAAATAAATAATTGCTGCCACTATTAATGTTCAAACCCTCGTATAAGGCATACATTTATTTCTTTTTTCACTTTGAAAATCATTACTAAATGCTTACAATGCAGTTAATGAATTAAAAATAAATGAGATTGAAAAGTTTCTTAGGAAACGTGAGTACATAAATCAATCTAACTGTATAAAAGGATCAAATCACGTTAGTATGGAACGTTGCACAAGAATCGACTCATGAGGCATAATTTTTTCCTATATCTCTAAATTTACCTTTACAAAATGAAAGTTAAGTAAGAATGTCACTATGAATTAAAATAAATGAGATTGAAAAGTTTCTTAGGAAACTTGATTACATAAATTATTCTAACTGTATAAAAGGATCAAATCACGGAAGTATGAAAAGTTAGTTGCACAAAAATCGTCTCACAAGGCATGTATTTTTTTTTCTTTTTAACTATTTAAATCCTTACAAGAGGAAAGTTAAGTAACAATGTCACTATGAATTAAAATAAATGAGATTGAAAAGTTTCTTAGGAAACTTGATTACATAATTTATTCTAACTGTATAAAATGATCAAATCACGTAAGTATGAAAAGTTGCACAGGAATCGACTCATAAGGCATACATTTTTTTCTTTTTCACTATTTAAATCCTTACAAAATGAAAGGACACTAACAATGTCATTAATGAAATAAAAATAAATAAGATTGCTACGTTTCATAGGAAACGTGAACACGTAAATCAGTATACTTGTATTAAATGATCAAATCGCGTTAGTAGGAAAAGTTGACTTGAAAGATATTCACAAGGCATCCATTTATTTTCTCGCTATAGAAATCCATGCTAAATGAAAAGTAACTAATGCTGTGATGCGATAAAATTGTCGTAAAATTATTGAAAGTCATTTTTTTCACCTATACTGAACATAGAATGTCTCTAAAATATTACAATTTTGTAAAGTATGTATTACTTAAGTTGAAACTTTCATGATTTTTAGTGTAAAAGGAAAATAAATGATAAAATGGGAGTCAAGAAATTTTACTCATAAATATTTATTTTTCGAAGAAAAATTAGTTAAAATGCGTAAAATCCAAAACGTTAATAGATTCTAAGTAGTAGACAATTAATGTAAATAAACGTAAACACATGAATTTTAAAATAAAACCCTAATGAGTTGAAAAATAAAATTGAAATGTTTTCTTGAAGACGTGAACATAAAAGTCAAAATAACTCTGTAAAAAAAAGTAACTAATCACGTCAGTCTGCAAAGTTGCACAAGAAGTGACTCATAAAATATACATTCCCTTCTTTTCTTTCCACTAAGCACTCTAGAATGAAAGTATGCAAATTAGCTGTTATCCGGAATTACCATTTCATAATATGCTTAAATAAAAGTATTCTCAAATAAATGGCTTTCCTTTCTAATAAGCTCGTTAGAAAAGCAACGTCTCTCAAATACCCACCGAAATGGAAATTAGTTTTGAAGTTAGTTTGTTGCCATACAAGAGACGGAATTGGGAAAATTTGAATTACTGGGAAAATAGGAGTTTTTAGATGTTTACTTCTGTAAATATGAAGAAATCAAAGTACAGTAAAGGAAAGTAGCTACAATGTCTTTTAAAAACTTAGGGAATCAGACATTGCTTCACTTTTGTGAGATATTATTTATGCCATAGAGTGGATCGGCATTTAAGCTGAGTACTGGTTTGTACATGTTGTGTAGTACTCTATTACTTTTTATAACTTTTGTATTATTATAAATGATTACTTTAATGGGTTCGAGATACTATTTTAAAATTATAACTGCTTTTTGATAAAATTTCTTCTAGAAATGTACGATTATACTATCATTAGTATACAAATAACCAAATATTTAATATTTTCATATTTCAATTTTAAAATTGCTCTAGTTTTGTATAGTTTTTTTCGATATGTGGCGATACTGGTCGAGTTTTCTAGAATGCAGCGAGAGAGGTGTTGCTAGTCAGTGTTTATGCCGACGTAGAGGAGTGTGGTTGCATTCGACCGGTGTTTGGAGCGACTGCAACTAGCTGGCATGCGAATTTTCAACCTTCTGAGTTAACGTGTTGATATAGTGCCTTTCTGAAAGGCTGAGTTTGTCCTTTATCGAGTTTTATTCTTTATACAGTTTTATTCTTTACCGAGATTTATTCCAGTTTATCAAGTTCATGTGTTTTACAGTTTATGGAATTTTATTAGCGATGTAATAGTCGCGTACGTCTCTGTCGGTGGTCGGGCGAACTTTTATTCTTTTGGTTCATTGTAAGGCGCCGAACAATTGGAAAACGGCAGTAATGGTCGTTTTGGACGCACGGACGATTAGTGTCAAATCTGCCGTTTTGTCAAAGCACCGACAGAAAGAAGAAATTGTTCTTTGTGCTACCGCATCAGCTACTCCAAGGAAAAGGTCAACTGGGGGGGGTGTCGATCTCCCCCAAAACCGAGGTTTCCTGTTGGAAGAAGGAAAATCGGGAGGGACTCCCGGTGGAGCTTTCAGACGAGGAGGTTGCTTTGAATGATAGCCTCTTTCGACGACTTGACATATATTTTTCTTTAAAATGTTTTTGGTTGTAATAAATCAACGTTGTTAAGTTTGAACTTCTCTACGGCTAATTATTTCGTCTCCATACATGTTCCCTATAAGAAACCCAGGCAGAATCATACCCAAATGACTTACAGTCAGAAATAGAACATAGCAGACCGCGGAGCGCGTTTACAAGCGAGTTGTTTTACTTAAATGTCAAGTGTTGTATATTGTTTAAGAGTTTGTCAAGCCTGCACTTCAATGCGAAGATATTTTACCCGACTGAATAAATTACTGTCCGTTCAAGTACGACGTCTGTTTTTTAAGCAGTGAGACATTTACAACAAAAATATTAAATATATCATAATTTCTACCCGTTTTAATTTCGATTTAGCTCATGAACAAATTATATTTAAAATAAATTTTTAACTTTTATTTGTAGGTAACCGAGTAAATTAAATTGGTCTTGGGATTTTCTAAAATATTGTTCAAAATACTGCTTACAAACTTTTTAAATATTCATAACGTTATTATTATTTCCAACGTGGAGGCGCCAAACGATGACCGAATGTTTAGGACGCTGATCTTGTAATGGTGTTAGTGGGTTTGAATCTCAATATTCGAGGATGAATGTTCGTAGCCGTCTGAAATAGGCGTTAAGTACTAGGTCCAGGTCTCATTATACCTCGTTTTACAAAACTGTAGACTGTAACGCTACAAACCAAATCAAACCAATGTCGAGGCATCTTCTCTTATAGCATTCACCACTAACAAGTTTTATAATTGTCGGTCATATTATTATGAGAGCAATATATAGGACGGTCAAAATTACCCAGCAGAACATAAACAAATATAGAGGGTCGTCGTAATTTAGAAGTAGGGACCAAACAGAGAACCGAGCAGAGGTATCATTTGGGATTTTTGAGGACATTGAGGACAAGAATTTATTTTACGTGCAGCAGTCATCATTAATGAAAACGAAATGATTCAAAATGTAAAATATTTAGGTATTTTTGAATGAGTTTATATCTTAAGGTAAATATTTTAAAAATTATTGTTTTTAATTAAAATTATCGAAGACATAACGAAGAAAATACATTAAAGAATATCTGTACAAAATATAAACTATGTAATTTAATTAGAATTTGAAATATATTCATTTGAATTTGAAAGATTTTGAAAAACAAAATTTCAAAATGGTTAGACTGAAAAGATTTCAGCATAAACCTTTTAAGAGGTGCCTACCATTTGTTATATATTACACTATTTCAAGCATCTAAAAAGATTAATTTAACAATATTAATGTAAAGTGTTGTGAAAGGAATTACATAGTTCAATTTACTCTCTTCTTAATACAGCTGTATTGCCCACAGAAAAATTTATAAATTAGGTTATTTTTCAAGAGTATTTATATACTGAGGAGAGAGTGGAGTAAACTAACAAAAAAAAAAAAGAAAAGAAATACCAGCTGATGAAATTTTCTAAGAAACATGGGGTATGGTTTATTTGATTTATAAAATTTTGTAGTATTTTTGAGACTTAAAAATATACAAAAATACACATTTTTTTAGGTCATGTATCCCTAGATCCCTTAAGAAATCCCTATAGTTAGTACTAAGAACTTTATTGGCTTGGTATTAATAAGGTTACTCTCTATAATTTCAACAATTTTTGTCATACAAAAGAGTCTTGAAGTGACTGAAAATGTTAACCGCTAATCATTTTTGTAATAATGAATATTCCTTAGACACTGCAAATATTACAATATTTAACTCCGTATTAATTTCTATACTATCCAACTTGGACAAGTTGTACAAAAATTGACTCATAAGGCATACATTTTTTTCTTTTTCACTATTTAAATCCTTACAAAATGAAAGGTAACCAACAATGTCACTAATGAAATAAAAAGAAATAAGATTGCTAGGTTTCATAAGAAACGTGAATACATAAATCAGTATACTTGTATAAAATGATCAAATCGCGTTATTATGGAAAATTGCACTAAAAGATTTTCATAAGGCATTCATTTATTTTCTGGCTATGGAAATCCATGCTAAATGAAAAGTAACTAATGATGTGATGCGATAAAATTGTTGTAAAATTATTGAAAGTTAATTTTTTTTACCTATACTGAATATATAAAATCTCTAAACTATTACAACTTTTGAAAGGTGTGTATTATTTAGGTTAAAAATTTCATGATTTTTAATATAAAAATAAAATAAAGGATAAAATGGGAGTCAAGAAGACTTACTGACTAATATGTAAGCACTATTAATTGGTTTGGAATGCTACGGTCAACTGTTTTGCAACATGAGGGTTAATGAGACCTGGACCTACAGCCTAAAGCCAATTCCGAACATCCCTGAAACAGTGTGATTCTAAACACGAACTCCGGTACCAAAGGCCAGCACCCTAAACAATCCGCCATCGTTCGGACTGGATTCAGCACTAAGAGTGGGAGGTACAGCTGTATCAGATGTGACATATTTGTTTTTTTTTTTTCCATGATTTGCTGTAATTGTTAATTGACTAGTTGGAGTTGTAATATCGCCGAGGTTGGGCAGAGGAGAAATTTAAAAAAGAAGAAAGCGTATGCAAAATGCGGAGGTAAAGTTGGTAAAAGTAATGCAGCCAAAGCGGAGAAAAATGAAAAGTTAACTGGCGCAGATGAGGAAGTGAACTTCCTTCACCCATTCCGCTTGCCTGATCGAAGAAACATTTGATGAGTAAGTGTAGATAATATTGTTAGGTAGTCACGCATTTTCTCGTTATTTAAAGATTTTATAGATATCACAAAACTTAATAGTGCAATGAAATAAGATCTAACATTAACAGAATAGTTTATAAGATATATTCATCACATAAGAAACAATTAATTTATTTTCTTTAAAATATTTCACATATTACTGTGAAAATACAGCTGAAAATTTGCAAAAGTTTCTTATACAATCAAAGTTTTAATTCATTACACTCACAATATTATATAAATTCCCTGTTCAAATTTTTATATTATAATTAAAAATTATTTTGTTATCAAGATATTATAGAGTAATAAAACAAAACATCAAAATATAGTTTCTTTGAAAATTCATTTTGTTGACGAAAACGTTTTTGTTGCAGAAAATTTTAATAAAATGTTTATTGCAGTTACTGAAACCTCAGCGTTCAACTTCCGCAATTTAGCGGGGTACCCGATTAGGGGTCACGTGAAAATCATGGGAGAAGTATTTTTACCCTTTATTCAACACTGATCTCTCTATTTAATCGTATAGGCGAAAAAAGCATGCTTATTTTCTTTTATTTTTTTCTATTTTGTTACCAAATATCACTAACATGTTTTGAAACAAAATGTTTAAAAATTATATTAATCTAAAAGTAAAAATATCGTATGAATTTTTAACTTATAAACCGGGCGCGGTATTATATATTTTTTGAAAACTTAAAATCTATTAAAATTCTTGTATTCTTTCAAAACAACTGGTAAATATATGAATTGTAACATATGTAGATAAAGAAAATATAAAAAACCGTCTTGTAAAGTACCGGAAAGTATAAAAACTAAGCCTACACGAGGGGTTAAAAAACTCCAGTTTTATAAGTTGGTTGGTTTGGTTTGGTTTTGAGCGCTACGATTACTGTTTTGCACACGAGGGCTAAAACAATGAATTATTCAGTCTAAATTTCACAGCTCTACCAACTCACCTACCGACGAACACTTTTATAAGTTGAAATTAAACTGAAATCGTTAGATAAAGTATTTTTTAAATAATTGAAATTCAACAATTTGTTTATAAAAGAAATCAATTTAACCTAAATGTTCTGATTAGTTCAATTTTTATATTATAATTAAAAATTATTTTGTTATCAAGATATTATAGAGTAATAAAACAAAACATCAAAATATAGTTTCTTTGAAAATTCATTTTGTTGACGAAAACGTTTTTGTTGCAGAAAATTTTAATAAAATGTTTATTGCAGTTACTGAAACCTCAGCGTTCAACTTCCGCAATTTAGCGGGGTACCCGATTAGGGGTCACGTGAAAATCATGGGAGAAGTATTTTTACCCTTTATTCAACACTGATCTCTCTATTTAATCGTATAGGCGAAAAAAGCATGCTTATTTTCTTTTATTTTTTTCTATTTTGTTACCAAATATCACTAACATGTTTTGAAACAAAATGTTTAAAAATTATATTAATCTAAAAGTAAAAATATCGTATGAATTTTTAACTTATAAACCGGGCGCGGTATTATATATTTTTGAAAACTTAAAATCTATTAAAATTCTTGTATTCTTTCAAAACAACTGGTAAATATATGAATTGTAACATATGTAGATAAAGAAAATATAAAAAACCGTCTTGTAAAGTACCGGAAAGTATAAAAACTAAGCCTACACGAGGGGTTAAAAAACTCCAGTTTTATAAGTTGGTTGGTTTGGTTTGGTTTTGAGCGCTACGATTACTGTTTTGCACACGAGGGCTAAAACAATGAATTATTCAGTCTAAATTTCACAGCTCTACCAACTCACCTACCGACGAACACTTTTATAAGTTGAAATTAAACTGAAATCGTTAGATAAAGTATTTTTTAAATAATTGAAATTCAACAATTTGTTTATAAAAGAAATCAATTTAACCTAAATGTTCTGATTAGTTCAATGTAACTTTCAAATCAAATGTAATCATGCAACAACGAACTCAAAACTTGTCATAGTTTCTATTTCACAGACCATGAAGACAAAAGAAAGATTTTATTAAAAACTAACACTATGATCTTTTAAATAAATCCACAAAAGAAATTTTGAACTTTTCACCAAATACCGTCATTAAACTTCAGTCAAATACTTTAAATCAGTGACTATTACACACAATAATTCCCCCGTATTTGCAAAAATGAAAGTTATTTTCCCCTTTAGTATAGTTTTAGAATGCTTTGATTAAAAATCATATTTTGTTAAAATTGAAACTGACTTTTTATCTTGCTTTTAAACTACTTAATTCAATTTGGGATATCTAGCTAATAATATAAAAGAGCATAAACTAAAAAAAATAATAGCTATACTAATATTTTTATTCTGGGTTCTTAATTTTTTCCTTTATTTATTCATATTATCCACTTGCGGTTACTGTTGGTTTATGATGTGGCGAGAAAAAGCAATTTAGTCAGTAATGACTCGTGAATATTTCTGCCGTATTAGGAAGAGTGGAAAATTTTTGCAATTTGGATTTTTAACCCAAAGCCTTTGTTTCATTTTCTGAAGATGGTATTTTCTAAAAAGTGCATTTCTGTTTCATTTACACGCATATTTCACAGATGTAAGTTTACATGCATGATTCTGGGTTATTTTCTGCATGTCTGTTCCCTTTAAGTATGATGAAAATATTCAGTAGGATTACAAAAATTTATCTACGTAATCCCTCGTTCTTCGCGGTTAATGAGGACCAAAATCTTCCGCGATAGCTGAAAAACCTCGAAGTAGGATTTGCCCCTAGGAATTTTCATGCATGCGAGTTAACGAATGTTTTGAATATGTAAACAATATTTATACTTTTCACATTTAAGACAAAAATTACAGCAGTACACGTATTTACTTAAACGTGTCAGTGCTAATTAATTAAGGTTAATTACAAAACCTTATAGAGTAATAAACGTTAATCAACATAGCTTTCTGAGAGACGTGAAGAGTCTCGTGTTGGTGGGGGAGAAGCCGCTCTCACTTGACTCGTAGAAGTTTTAAGCTCACTCGGAGACTCTTCTGCTGGAGACGCTGATGGTAGATCCAGGGGGCTTTACCTTGGAGAGAAACATGGCGATGGGTAGTTATAGTCTTTGTTTATCCTTTTCCTTCAAAATTCCCCTGTACAAGGACATAACCCCGTCAACTCGATTGCTGAACTCGACAGCTAGAACCATATTGTCGTCAATGTCTTGGACAAATTCTTGCAATGTTGCACAATTGTTGCAGATTCTCCAGGGTAAGGCCACGCCTTTCAGTTTGTTTTTCGTCTTCCTCTACATTTTATTCCTCGCTTCCAGACTTTGTCATCTCAAGATCCCGTTGTATTTAAACTCATCTCTTTGTTTGACATGAAGGGATCCTTTTCTATAGCGCATCAACATGAAACAACTCTCATTTCCACAATGTGGCTGCCGCTATGATAATATTTTTTCATTATTATATTTTAATGAATATTTTATGAAAACCCGTACTGTAGCCGCAAAACATGAAGCACAAAGTAGCGAGGAACATTGTAATTATCTAAAGAAAATGTTTCCGAATACACAATTATTTTCTAATTTCTGTGATACTTTTTCAAAATTATTTTTGTATTGAATAGCGATTGAAAAATAACATGAAACTAGATTAAGACTTACTAGGTGATCATTAAATCTGCTCTTATCGGAACATCTCTAATGATATGGAGTTTGTAAAGTATATAAAAGGTTTTTGATTTTGGAGCGCTACGGTCTACTTTTTGCAACACGAGGACTAATGAGACCGGGACCTACTGCTTAAAGCCGATTCCGAACGGCTACAAACATCCATGCCATAGTGGGATTCGAATCCACGAACTCCGGTTCCGAAGGTCAGCATCTTAACCATTCAGCCATCGTTCGGCGTATGTAAAAGGTATAATTATGCGGAAAGAAGATAGGGCAGAGATCAGCAACTTGTGTTTGTGTTCTGCAGAAATCTACTGTTCCCCGAAACTTTGACTGAGGTCTCGCAAATGATCAATGTTTGCTTAGTACAAAGCTCCAAACTTTTAGTACAAGTTCAAATTCTTCAAGGCAATTTGCTTGTATCCATCTATCTATCTATCTATCTATCTATCTATCTATCTATCTATATATATATATATATATATATATATATATATATATATATATATATATATATATATATATATATATATATATATATATATATATATATATATATATATATATATATATATATATATGTAACATATTATGGTGTTCGTCATTTACAATAAACACAGTAAGGTAATCAAAGTGATCATATTTTTCATCCAGAAATTCGTACATCCTTCTTAGGCCTTACAGACACACATTTTTTCAACAGCCCACCATCATGGAATTTATAACATTCTCACTCATAAAAGTAAGTACACACTCCATCGACTTATATAATGACTTTTCTCGCCCTGTCACGTGATAATCGAAACTGGCAGTAATTGGAAACCCTCGTTTAAAGACTTTGGATATTTAAAATTATTGCAATCAGGTGACGCAACTGTCTCCACGTTCCTGATGGACTCATCAAAACCCATAGAAGGAAGCAATCCACCAAACATCTTGCGAAAGACTCGAAACCAAAACCACAAATAAAAAGTTTTTATTCCTATAATTTAGACTTTTGACTATCATTAATTTTTACTGTTATATATATAAGGTGTCCCAAAATGAATGCATAAACTCTGCACGGCTAGATTTCTCATTGGAAGTACATAAAAAACTCCCCAAAGAAGCGTTCTTGTACGATCCATAGTTTACGAGAAAATTACGAAAAACAAAGTATGACGTCACTGCCAGTGAAAGAAAAAAAATCACTTTATTAGACATATCAACTCGTCATAGAATCATTCCTCATTTTCAGAGATTTTGTTACCATTTCCAATAATTATCCCATTCATAGTACAATTATTTGAGCAGCTATTAAGAGGAGAGCGCCATTAATTGGAAAACAAACTTGGCAAAAACTCATCACTCACTCAGCAAAGAAAAGAAAAAAACTGCAGTGCTTCTGGCAGATGAAGAATCTCTCGCTGCATCTCTGATATGTTTCTGCCTCACTTACCCAAGCGTCCTTATTTTTAATTGCGCCCGGGCAATACCGATTTCCCTCCGAAATGCATCATTAAGGGATAGAAGGGGTGCAAAGGGAGAGAGCGGGGCGCTCCCTTCGTGAAAAATACGCACTCTCGCAAATCTCATTGTCTCGAGCCATTAATTTGGTAATGAATCCGGATAAATTTCTAGGCTCTCCACAGCTCTGTATCATAAGAGAGCAATTAAAAGAAAATTTTTCCCGATTTTATGAGTCATTTGTTTTGATACGGGGCGTTGGCGGTAGCACAGATTGTGAGCTGAGGGTTATAGATGGAGAATTTGTGCAAGGCCGTCTCGCAGGACGCCGAAAGGAAGAGAGGAATTAGGCTTTGAGTTTCAAGTCCGGGTCGTAATATTTATTTGTTCGGTTTTTATTGCGCCGTATTAACTAAAGCTTCTTGCATTTTAATTTACTATTATTCGCAAATATCTCTCGAAACGGTTCAGCCACTTGAAAATAAAGTGCCATTAAGCCTCTTCTTTAAGTGATTCCGATGGCTATTTTTTACACTTCAACAGATTTTACACACATTACTAATTTTACGTAGCACTTAAATTGTTTTATTTGGGAATCTAAATAAAAGAAAATTTTAGTATTTTTCAAAATGGAAATTATTTAATGCGGTTGAGTATTTTTGCCAAATTAAAATTTAAATGGTAATTTTTAAGGCTATCATTTTATAATTATAAAAAATTTTATTAAATTAAATACTCTACTGTATAAATATATAAAATTCCATGATAAAAGTTTATGTGCATCTAAGTATATCACCATAAAACTGTTCAATAGCTTAATAGAGAATTTTTTCTTAGTAGTTAAACATAGTATTAAAGACACTTGAAAACCTAATTATGAATTTTGAATTATTGCAGTATAAAATTCCTATTTAAAAGCTTATATTTTTACTGAGTGATTTTTATGACCATTGAAAATACATATCTTTTTTTCTTGCTGATTATTAATAAAATATAATGGGTCTTCAGACAACTAATTACACTCTTTTTAAAATTAAATTATTAAGAACTAAAAAAATAAAAATATCTTTACTTTAAAGGTGATTGATGGATCTTTACCATATTGGACACCATTCTTTTGTATCGGAGTTTACAGGTTCGAATCCTGCTGCTGGTGTTGTTTTGTGTAGATGTTTGAAAATGGCTGTTAACAGTGGGTCCCGGAAACATTAGCACTTGGGTAGGAAAACAGTAGACGGTAATACTATAATAAAGCAAAACAAATTTATCGTATTGATCTATTTAGTTTATATATTATTTAATATAACACCACAGAAAAGATTCGTTTTATAATATGTTCCAATGTTTTTGAATTTGACAAGAATGTTTCTGAACATTATATTACTCTTTAACTGTTTGAGGAGCGGTAGTGTTAAAATTGTCCCAACTGTTTGATGCATAAATATGAAGATGGAATATTTTTTTCAGCAACTCCATATATTGCAATTTCTACATGCACATTGGTATATGTTTAGTTCCTCTACCTAATTTTTTAGCATTACCAATATAAAAAATTTTAATGGAATTTTCTTTCTTTATCAAATTTTACCATGTTAGTTCAACTTATAAAGAAGTAAAACGTAGTAAGAAATCAAACTTCTGTACATTGTGAACCTTTATTTAATCCAAGAATGCTACATTTTGAAATATTAACGGGAATGATAACCATTCGTCTCCAAGAGTACATAAAGTATAAAAGCTAATTAGAATAAAAGTATACCACCTATAGAGGATTCAATGACTCCCTATATTTCAATAAACATAAATCATAGTTAAAGTTTTTTCATAGCAGTCTTGAAACTTATGCGGAGTTCAATAAAATATGGAACATTGTAAACAAAAGTTGTAAGACATTCTTTGCAAATTATACTTTTAAGATGCCAACGTTTTCATTAAGATCAGATTAAATTATTCAGATAGATGCTTATATCCGATTTTAAAAGTTCACGTATAATTTTCCTTGTTTATCAAGAGATAAGTAATGCAGTGAGACGCTTCTTTATCCATGGAGTAAGAAAACTACTTAGCTTTACCAAAGGAATGAATTTGTTTCTTTTGCGTAGTTAGTTCTATTAATTGATAAGCTCAGTAAACTCGAGGGTTGGGGCAAAATTCTTGCCAATATTTTTATACCAGTCAGCTTGGAAAATGGGACATATACAGATAAAAGGACAATGTGTTAACTACATGTGTGGACAATGAATAGCATTGAAATATCGAACACACTATTACGGTAGTATACAGGACAATATGACCTTCACGGTTAATACCAGTCAGATTGGAAAATGGGACATATACAGACTAAAGGACGAGGTGTACTATATATGTGGAAAATGAATAGCACTGAGATATCTTAACACACTAATTTATTATGGTAGTATACAGGGCTATATGACCTTCACGGTGCAAAAGAATGACAACACCTGCGCCTGAAGACCCTCAAAGTAGTCATCTGCTACTGTTACCACAGGCTGACAACCATGTGTGAGGTGCTGAATATGATCAACATCAGTATTTGCCGCACCATGTGTGAATCGGGTCACCTGTTGGCGCACAGCATTGGCAATGTCTTTCACGACACTCACCAACTGACTAATTTCACAGTTCTCTCTGCGCAACTACCAGCTATCATTGAGCCATTTGTTGTTCTGCATACACGTTATGCCTGCAAAACTTCCACAAGACACATATACTTTTGTGATACTTTCACACATCTACAAGAAAAACATAGTTGCCATGACTTATGACCGAACCCTTGTATTTAAGGGTATCAAGCAATTATCCATAGTATATATTTATTACTTGAATAGTCTTTAAATTATAGATGAAAAAATACCAGGGGTAATTTCATTAAAATTATTTAAACCCAAATAAAGTGTTTAATTGATTATACAGCTCGTTTCTACATCATATACCTTTACTAATTTGATATCAAATCTTACGCAATTATTAAGCATAACTGTTATAACGAAACACTTCTCTAAATAAGAGTTCAAAATGCCAATATTACAGATAACCATTCGTTCATAAATAATAAGAGATTTGAAAAAAAATTTTCAATTTTACAACTCCTCTTCAACCTCCACTCAAAATACGTGTTCTGCAAAGATCGGTCGATTTACTTGAAAAATTGAAATAAAAAATAAGTATCTAACGTGTTCTGCAAAGATCGGTCGATTTACTTAAAAATTGGAAAAAGAATTTACCAAGTATCTAACGAGTTCTATGAAGATCGCTCTATTTGCTTAGAAAATAAAGAAAAATTTATATAAAATATACCATTCAAATTTAAAATGGTTAAACAGAAAACAGAATCTCAAAAGGCAGCTCGACTTCAAAAACGTCGTGAACAGTATAGAGCTAAACGAGAAAAAGAAACTTCTGTGATTTTCATCACAAATTTGTGATGAAAATCACACTCAGTTTATTTAATTTGTGATTAAGTGAATGTTTCAGTCTATTTAGTATGAATGTTATGTGTTTCCTTTGTGTTTTCTTTGTTAATTCAATTTGATTTTAAATATTCAATTTTTGTAAAATTTTTCCTCAAAATGTTGTTTTTGTTTATGTATCAATTTGTTGAGTTACGATCCCCTCGCCAGATTTCAAACGCCACGCTGCAAGCACGCCACGCACGCAAGCTGCAAGCACGCCAATTTCGCCAAATGTGGTTGAAGCACCAACAAGATCCATGATTAGAAACAGGAAAGTGGGCTAAGAAGAGGAGTTGAAAAAGAAATGTTGTTACATGTAATAACCAAGGTCATAGGAAAGTACTAAGGGGCCAGTCATATTTATTATTCTGCAGAAGGCAGGTCAGAGTTACTTATTTAGAGTTAAATTTCCGAGCCTTAAGTTATTATTTAACCTCAAACGAAAATCCCAAAATAATTTTCATTTTAATCATAGTTTTTCTACATTACCTACCAGTTAATTATAATTACGTTAGATATAAAACATCAGAGGGAATAACTTTTAATTATGAATCCCCAAATTTGATCTTTCCAATCAATATTAAAAATAGACAGACATTTTAAAAAGAAAGAATATATGTTTGAAATTCAGTTAACTATCAAGGTTTGAAATTATTCAAAATTCACTAGCATTGTCATATCTATTCCATACACTTAAGCATCTCATGACGTACCCTCTGCTGCAACATAAATTCAAATTTATGGGGAGTAACAGAAATTGATTATATTCAAAGAAAAGTAATTTGGATAACTTGGGGACGAAATTTTAAGAGAACATATGTTAAAATTTATCAGCCATTCAATTCTTTCCCTGAGCAGATTTTGCGGTCTGATGCTGGGGACAAAATTAAATATACTGAATTTGATCTGCTGGAATAATGAAAACTGCAACGGAGCGTGAAACCACATGCATTGTCCTATTGTTCATGCTCGGTAAAACAATGTGACTTACAGCCCCTCAAGTGGATCGTATTTTAAAAAGATATTGCATATTTCTTAGATTTTAACTCAAGTAATAAGTATCATATTTATTCAACATTGTATATAAGTATAACTGTGAAAGAGTTAGTGATGAAATTTTAATGGTAGAAAGTATTAGAAACAGTAATATAGTTCCAAATTTTAAGGATACAAACGACGTTGAAATTCAATTTTTTTTAATTTTTGAATTTTAACTATATTTTTTAAAACGAGAATATATAATGTTATTGCATAAAACATATACGACACAAAAGTCTATTTTCTGAGTAATATACAAAACTATTTGATACAAAAAGAATCCCAATGATGTTGGGGTAGAGCTTCGAGCTTCCATGACACAGGTCCGTGGTTTGATCCCTGGTCTGGTTAAGGTTGGCTCTGCCTTTCATCCCTTCAGTGGATAGACAAACTGAGGATCAAGCATACTTGAGAACTAAACACTCAGGATTCCGCGTTAGGACCTAACCGGAATATATTCTTCATACCACAGATCCCTTGGTCTTGGAAACGGAGATTGCCGCTGTCGCGCCGAGGAGTTCAGTTTATTTGATAAAAATTGAGTTTCCAGACAATATTCTTTAAAAGTATTCCTAGTACACAGCATACTAACCAATAGCTTTTATTTTTTTCATTTTATTCTTAGAACTTATATAGAAATAAAACCGGGTATCGATTTTCAGTAAAGTTCAATGCTATTTATATAAGACAAATATTAAAAATTATACAGTGTTTTACCAACTACCTTCCGATGTGTTACGGTACTAAATCCTGCATAACTTCAGAAAGTAATTTGTGATTTTAAAAATTCATACCCAGTTTAATGACTAACATATTAATACAGATTCTCTAAAATGTCAAATAATAAATACAGGAATGTAATACACCTCGAACATTTCGAAATAGCTAATTCATTATATAAAGTTATCAAACTGGAAAATATTATTTGTAAAATCTTAAAAGAACATTGCATGACTAAAAAAAGTTTGAGTGCAGTATAATAATCTTGTTATTTGAAAAATATCTTTTAAGAAAGAATATACGAAATTAAAGTTTTGGGAACAAAAATAGTTTCAAATTTTAGGTCAAAATTTGTCATTTGGAAGGTCCTTTGTCTCCTTAAGAGCAAGTCACAGTCTTACCAAGTGTAAAATACTCATGTATTTAGTATAAGATTTCTGTAAAAAATATATATTTAATTCGTATGATATAACTCTAAAGCAATTATTACCATTTCGGAAACAAGTAATTTATAGATAAAAAGTAGAAAATATTATGCATGACCTTATTGCGAATAAACCCCATTGTATTGCACCCAGATAAATTACACACACACACACACACACACACACACACACACACATATATATATATATATATATATATATATATATATATATATATATATGTCACAGAATTTTCATCACATGACAAAAGCAAGGATTAACTATTAATTTAAGTATAATTCAAAATTTTACACTCGGTTTTCCTCTATTTTTAAATTTTCCAGGATTTGCTGAAAAAATAAATTTTGTTATCATACTGGTAGTTGTGATAGAAGAAATAGTTATGACACTTTAAATTGATTCAATATAAAAAGCAAATCGGTCTATCGACAGTGCAGAGTTATAGCTCTACACAGATTGCTCAAGAAATATACATATTTTCCCGTGATTCCAGGCCCACACCGAGTGAGTTACATGTTGCTCTCAAGAGGATTAGCAATTATGTGAAGTAAGAGTGAGATTTCAACACTTAAAAATGCTTGAAAACACACATCGTTGGGATAACTAGACTGAAAAGTATACCAAAAGACGAAACATTTTCATTATTCCGTCGTTAACTTTGAGAAATATGTATAAGAAATAGGTATAGAGAATACTTCTTTACCTCTTTACCTGATATTTTATGGCTACAAAATAAAATATTATAAAATGAAATTAGTAATTAGAAAATTTCGGATATTGCTTTAGAAAACGAACTTTGATAACAATATATATATATATATATATATATATATATATATATATATATATATATATATATATATATATATATATATATATATATATATATTATATATATATATATATATATATATATATATGTATATATATATATATATATATATATATATATATATATATATATATATATATATATATATATATATATATATATATATATATATATATATATATATATATATATATATATATATATATATATATATATATATATATATATATATATATATATATATATACATATATATATATATATATATATATATATATATATATATATATATATATATATATATATATATATATATATATATATATATATATAATGTCACGTTTTAATAAAATAAAACTAATGTGACGCAATATATGTAAGTACGCAATGTATGAGACAAAATTTGTATTGTCGCTTTTGCTTGAAAAAGATTTTTTGTGCCTTCTGACGTAATCTGACTAAAATTGTACCTTACTCATTTATCAAATCCTACTCATATCATTTCGATTTTCTTCCTGTACTACTCCAACTTTTCTGTCCTTCATTGTCAGAAAGTTTTTCAATATAAGGAATACAAACAAGCTTTTCAGACATTCATTGGCTGGGTCCATTTTTTGAACACTATTCCTCGTTCCACAATTCTAGAACTGCGTCTTATTAGTTCCCGAGACGACATCTAACTCGATTAAATGATATCTTAGAAATTGCTTACCGACATCAGCTGGGAATTTCTCTGAATGTGTGCCGTACCCAACAAACCGAAATGTCCCCGGCTACTTGATTAAACACAATATCGCCTCCCTCCCCCATTTTCGACCACCCTTGTAACAGCTGCGGTGCGCCTTTCCTATTGTTATCCGGATATATTACAACATGATTCCTTATAACTAAACTTTTAAGTTTTAGATGAAACATATAAAGTGAAAACATTAAAAACGGGATCTAAACGGAATCCGATAGAAGAGTTCTCCAATTGATTTTTTAAATTTTTTTAAATCTTTTAGAATTTTTCTCTTGTTTAAAATATCTTAAAAGTTTCTGTGCCATTATACTATGAGATATTTAGTTACTCTATGCATGAAATAAGTGAAATGTATTGGTTTCCGCTTAAGAATGTCTGTGAGATATAGAAATTCTTTTTAAAAAATGTTGAATTAAACCTCTCTTTTTTTGTTCCATTTTAGAATTTTTTTCGTAGCAATATATATGAAAATATTAAGTTTTATTTATAGTTTAATTATGTATTGCATAATTTCTATCAGGCTTCCCATATTTTTATTACTATATATAAGTCTTACTACTTATGTAATAGTCCAAAATGATGATCCATTTATGATTCTGATGATAACATCTTCAAAAACGTATTAATAACTATCTTAAAACGTTATTTCCTCTTTTCATTTATTTAATTGATTAAGAGCTTTGTGAATAATTTAAAGCTTGAAAATTTTGACTTTTGCTTATATTAGAATAAACTACAGATTGGAATTGTGAATATTGTTTATATTAGAATAATTTTAGAGTTTATTTTTAAAGTTTTTATTTTTTATAAAATAGATAAATTTATATAAGCTGTTTAACTTAACCTTATATAAAGCATCTTATATATAACTGAACTTTTAATGATCAGAAATTTACTGTTATCGAAGAAATAACTAGACTTGTTTTTTGATGTTGTTGTTACTCCAGGTTTAAAAAAGCCTACATCATAACCAATAGACCATTGTAATATACGACTGGTACACGGTTAAAAATAATATGCAGCTTAACGTGAGCTAGGAACCACGAGGGCTTACGACGCTGAACTTCAAGAAGGGGTGCGTCTTTCGTTTGATGAGCACCGCTAAGGTAAGGAAACTATTTTGCTCAAGTGAGTTCTCATAATTTATATCCATGAATCAAGAAGTAGAACCCCAGACTTATATATATACATCCTGAGTTATCGTATGGAAACTCTTTTATTAATCAGAAATATACTGTTATTGAAGAATAGCTAGACTTAGTTTTTATTGATATTTTTACTCCATGTGTAGGAAACCCTACACCATGGCCAACAGACCATCGTAATATGCCATTGGTACATGGCTAAAAATAATATACAACTTCACTTGAACAAAGATCCACGACACTACACCTTAAGAAAGGGTGAGTCATTCGTTTAATGAGCACCGCTAGGGTAAGAAAACAACTTTGCTCATGTGAATTCTCATAATTTACGACCAAGCAACAAGAAGTAGAACCCCAGGCTTGGACATATACCTCCTGAGTCATCGGATGGAAACTTGGAGAACATTGGGGCCAAGGACCTATTTTACGTGCTACTGCCTATATTAATAAACAAGATTGGTATTAATCGATTCGAGCCTCGAGCCTGCTACCCTTCGGTTGGAGGTTGCTGCCTTTGCTGACTGAGCTACAGCAGCCCAACAAGCGTTGTACAAGTATAATGGATAGCCGTAAATTCTACTACATCTCCAAAACATCAAAGCATTGTTAACAGTTTTACAGATTTAAATATACTGCATGTTTATATTTAAAAAAGGGTCTGTTTGCAAGTTGATAGCGTGACTTGAAAATAAAGCTCAAAGTAATTTTGGAATGTATGTATAGAATCCTGCTCTACATTCGTGGAAAACATCTTGTATAGAGGCAAGATGCTCATAATATGTTGGTATTTGCCCTAATCAGCCTCGAGCCTGCTACCTTACGATTGGGAGGTTTGTTTGCTGCCTTTGCTGACTGAGCTACAGCAGCCCAACAAGCGTTGTACAAGTATAATGGATAGCCGTAAATTCTACTACATCTCCAAAACATCAAAGCATTGTTAACAGTTTTACAGATTTAAATATACTGCATGTTTATATTTAAAAAAGGGTCTGTTTGCAAGTTGATAGCGTGACTTGAAAATAAAGCTCAAAGTAATTTTGGAAAGCACTGAATCTTGCTCTACATTCAAGGCAAACATCCTGTATCGAGACATAAGGCTGGTAAAATGCGGAATAAAAAGTTTTTAACTGCTCTCTTATGATTCACGAGAGTAAAAATATAAATATATTCGGACTCATTATAAAATTAATGGCTCGAAACAATGCGATTTGCGAAGAGATGTGTATAATATTTAGCGAGGAGACGGGCGGGAAAAGCTCCTATTGCTTTTAATGATGCATTGCTCTGTTAAATCGGTTTCGGTGAAGCGCAATTAAATATGAGGGCGGCAAAATAAACGAAGCATAAAGAAAATTGAGTCGAATCATACGTAGAGTGTGATAGTTTTAATCGGGGGTAAATACATTTTATGTATTTTTTTCTATTTTCGCTTTTTAGAAGATATCAGTTTAAATAGAGGATCATTTAGTTAATAGTTGTTTAAATAATCGTGTTGTAATGAGATAACAGTTTCCGATTGATTAATATTTCTTTATAAAATTTATTACGTGGAGTAATTATCCGGTGACATTTTTTGGAATACTAAAAGGAGAGTTTATATAGTATTAGAATAGGAAAAAAGTAGAGTATAAAAAGCATGAATATTATAAGGAAATGATACAAGATAGTGGTTTTGGGGATTAAAGAGATAGAGTGCCTTTCGAGTTGAAACGTCTTCGTAATTTCTTCCATTGAAGCTGGCAATACAGAGATATGTCTTTATGGCAAACATAGCTGCGAAGTTTCTAAATATTTAGCACCATCCTTGAGCACGTGCTGTTTAAGAAATCCAAAGGATGCCTGAAAAATTGCCCCAATCCTTGGTGCCTGCAATTTAGAAGCAAAAGACCCCCTCCCCCCAGGTCGCTTATTTTATTTGGTGAATACATTCTATGTTTACTTACAATTATACTGCTAAAAATCATAAAAATATTTTTTCTGAGGCCGGAGTGTTATTTAAAAATTGTAAAAATTTTAGACGACTAAAAGCAGCAAAACTTTTTACCTTATGCGAATGGAAAATTCCTTCTTAGTCCTCTTAATAGACATTCTTATGTGCAAGAAAATATAAAACGCACTGACAAAAGGAAAAAGAATATTTCACTGTTTCAGAATTTCTAATAAGAAAACTGAAAGCCCATGTTATTCCTGGAAAGTTTTATTGATTGTTTTAATGTATTTATAGACATTGATTTCATTGAAATAGTCACTTCTATTTGGAAAAAAACACTCTTTTGAAACAAAGAAGCCCTTCGTAGATTATAACATTAGTAGCCAAAAATACTAAGCTGAGCTTTGAATAGAACTTTTACTTTTATTTTCGAGTTTAAATGTATGGAAAAATCAATATGACATAATACCAAACTATCTCGAAGATAATTAAGTAGTTATGATTTTTCATAAAATATGTCAAAGAGGATAATGCGCTGCTGAGGAATATTTATTTCAACCTTGTAGGGCTGTCAAAGTAATTACAGTCACGAATTTTCAACACAGTAGATCTAGCCACATTGTAAAGAGCTCTTTGCTCCGCGACGCTAACGGCCTCAGTGGAAAAGTTTCATTTTGGAGACCATAATAAAAGGGTACAATGCATATCCTATCTTGTTTATCTTAGGGCTAGACAGTCATGAAATAAATAGTAGGTTGTATTTTAGAGTCGTTATAGGTTTAGTTACAGCACTACGGTCTATTGGTTTGGAACACGAAGGATAATGAGACGGGGACCTACTTCTTGAAGCCGTGTACTACCTGTAACCAGCCACCCACCCTAAGTTGGGTGTAGGGTGTTGAATTGCTGTTTCGGTCTGACCGTCCGGCAGCAATGCGTTACGAAGGGGCCAAGTCAGCATTCCACCCATAAAATTTAAAATACATGAAAAAATGTAGACAATCTAAAGAAATAATTACAACCAATGCAGTTTCCGGAATTGCGGCGATTGCTCCGCAGAAGTCCTGCCCAGGTTAAAAGTCCGGTTGACCTGGTGTACTACATAGAACTTTCTGACATGAGAGCAGGTGGTGAGAAAAGCAATAACTGCACAGGGCAGTTGTAATGGCCATTAGTGAAGGGGTACTTTCCCCTTACGGTGTGGTTTTAGGTTAAAATATTCACTGCCGCACGATGTCGGCTTGATTAGCGTGACCCAGTCAACCAGGCCTTCCTTATCAGTACCAGATTATTAGGGTCTGTGACCAAATTTCCTTGGATTTGTCAGAGAGTTTCTTAAGATGCAAGTCGTGTGTCATAGTGAAGTACTGCAGATAGTGATTAAAGTCACCGCCAGCACCGCAGACACAACCTCCCGATGAGCTATCCGAGAGGGGAAGCCTATAGAGATACTGAGGAAAAGGTCCATGGTTCGTGAGGAGGGCATTTACTGCCGCAATTCCACTCAGTCTAAACAATTTCACTTTTCTTAAGCCATAGAGAACCCTACCTGTAGTGGCCGAGTTCCAGTAGTTTTGCCACTCGAGGAGCAACTCTTGCTTAAGTTTTTGTTTTATAAATGAGCTAGTGAGTAGGAGTTTTATTTCTGGCTCGCGAAGTGTCGCTTCTTTAGCCAGCTTATCGGCCGCCTCATTGCCGTCGATGCCACAGTGAGCTAAAGCCGATACTGAAGGCTACAAACATACATGCCACAGTGGGATTAGAACCCACGAACTCCGGTATCGAAGATCAATGGCCTAACCACTCGGCCATCGTCCGTACTGAGCGTCGAGAAGTTTAACACTGGTAGGCGAATGAGATGTGCAGTGGAATGAAGTCATTTGCATTACGATTATTTAAACTATGAGTCCTAGTAGATGTTTATGACGTAAAAACAGATGGGTTCACAATCAAACCGCAGACGAGTCAAAGCAGAATAAAATTTAACTATACAAGGCCATTTCGCAAAAGTCAGCACCGCTTCCTATTTGGTAACTACGACAGAGCTGGAATTCAGTATTACATATCATAGGGTCAGTCCACTAAATTTAAATCCATTTCGCTCTGTTTGAAAAGGCCGCCTAACCTAAAGCAGCCAAGTACATACAAAACCCTAAATCTTTCGAAAGGTAAAGTTTATCAGATTTAGATCTTAATACATTATAAGAATAACACCCGCAGTAAAATTACAGCAATACATTTATCAGAATAAATATTTATTTCATGCATTATTATTTTACTCTTAGTTTATCAAATATAAAGCATGTTATAGGATCCCTATATTCACGAAAAAACAACCTTTACAATAAGTCTCACCTGTGAAATTTTCATCTTATATTTATTCTAATGAGAGCTTACAAACACTTATCTCCAGCATCTCTTCTCCCACAAGATCTGGACGGAAGTAAGTACGAGAAGAAGCTAACACTTTGAGAACACGAAATAACCCTTATAATCTCCCGGACTTGAAATATGGATAAGAATTATTTACTACATTTACCCACGAGGACTCGCGCTTTCCAGAGTTACGAGAGAACGGGTGCCAGGCCTCGGAAGTTTGATACAACATTTTTGAACAAAATACCAACAAAATTGCTTTTAATGATGAACTGAAAATTTATATTGCCAATATACTTTATTAAAGCTTAAAATATATTTTGGAACATTTGAAATATTAATTTTTGAAAGTATTTTCACGGTAGATCTTTCTATTAGCTATTGGAAAGCACAAACATGAGACACACATAAGTTGAAAACTTAAACCTCATCTTTATATTTCATAATTTTAATTAAATAATGATGATTTTTATAGCATCTCTCCACCGACCACACGCACAAAATGAAAATACAAAATTTATTGGGATCTAAAAGACTGCTACTAAAAATTTGTGAAATTTATTTCTATTGGTTGAATTTGAGTAGATTGTCTTTATATAACAGTCAAGCTTCAGATTCTTCAAGGTGTGCATGTCAGAAAGTAAGCCATTCATTTCAGGTAATTTAGAAAACAAAGTATACTTATTTTGATACTCAACTAATATTTGATTATCACTCCTACTTCTATTTCAGTCACAATAAGAACACGAGGTCTTGTAGCAAAAATTTGAAAAAGAACCTGAAAGTAGGTTGACTAATACGTAAAAAGAAACACATTAAGCCTATTAACAAGAGATAATTGCTTTTAACTCGAACCTCTGATAAAACGTGAAGAACAGACAGAAATTCTTTACTTAACCCGATGTTATTATAAAAGGAACGGATAGACATTTCATTGATACCACTGAAACTACGTTACAATTGTAATACAATAACCTCTTATTTAAAAACACTAAAGAAGGGTACTTCCAAAAACCACTGCGTACTCATCTCATTTCAGACAAATGAGCAAATTCCTCAAATTTCTGATTAAAATAACAGTTTATTATTTTATGCAATTACTATAATTCATCTTTTAGAAAAAAATGAAAAATCATTTTTCTGTGTACGTATTATATAGAAAAAATATTATTTCTTAATATTTTGAAGAGTTGATTTTTCAAAAATATTCAGTAATCAATTAAAGTATGTTGAAATGCATAGTTAATAAAGAAACTGAATAACTTAATCTTTTTAATGATACAAAAAATTACTTTTAAGTGTTAAGATATGACTAAAAATATCAATTTTTAAAGCCTTATATTTTTAACGTTCTCTTTAAAGCCATTAGAATTATTTTTTAGTAACTAGATCTTCACAAGATTTTTAATCTTTTTTATGTCTTTAGATTACATTTTAGCTGCACTTTGGGGCATCATTTAATTAAAAATTTTCAGATTTATTTATGACCTGTTGTACAATAAGCTCATTGATACGAAAAAAGGATGAAATTAAAAAAAAATATTTTTCAAGTGTAAAGGAATTTTTTCTTTGTTTTAATAACTTTTCAACGCATAATATTATGTTATCTATGGCAAGATTATTCTGCTTTATTTTTTTTTTTACTATTTTTCCGAAGATTTTGTCCTCTGTCATCGAGTAAATCTCTACCATGAATATTTTCTTACAGCGGGATTCAACAGAATCTCCTTTGAGTAATCTTTTTTAATAGTCAAAATGTATAATGTTTTAAATAATTTATAGTATTTCAGTAATATATATATATATATATATATATATATATATATATATATATATATATATATATATATATATATATATATATATATATATATATATATATGTCGGTTGGTGTGTGACACCAACTAAGAAGGACAAGGAGTTTGACTTTTAAAATAAATTTGATGTACAAATAATAACGGTACACATTTGAATTTCACGACAAGCACAAACAATTATAAGATAAGGTAAGTAGAAATTAATGCAGTGCACTCTATTGTGGCACAGGTTAATTTTTAGTGAATAAACGAAAACTTCTAAACACATATGGCAAGAGATTGTTTGAATCGACTTAGATTGCTGTGCTTTGTTAAATTCGTTTATGCATGATTGAAGACCCTAAACTTGATGAGTTGAATGAAGTAAAGTTGGAAAATGAACTTGTTAAAAATATTGTATTTCCTCAAGGAAGAATTGTGATATTTATATAAATAAATAAATAAATAAATAAATATATACATATATATATACATATATACAAGTACACACACACACACACACACACACACATATATATATATATATATATATATATATATATATATATATATTGCCTGTCTGTGCATGCAAGTTTTTACATGTTCGCAATGTTTATGATAGAGCTACCAAGAGTTTGGACAGAAAACTTTGGATAATCCTATGAATTTATTGTCGATATTAAACTCTCTTCTGTCTTCCTGTCCCGTGATATGACATTATTACAAACATTAACGTTGCCAGTTTATGAGTCAGGGATTACATTAATTTTATTCTTGTATTTCATAAATGAAAAACTTTAGTTAGCTAATTTTTAATTTAGAAAGGAAATTTTTACATCGTATTTAAAAATGTTTTTTTAATTCAAATTTAAATAAAGAAACCATACTATTTAAAAAGCTTAGTTTAATGACAACTGTACCATGGAGTCGATTGATAAGGACTATATCTTGATGGAGCTGAATACAGTGAAAATTATTTGATAATGAAAATATAATTAATTAAATATAATGAAAATATTTCTTTTGAAATGGAGTTAAAATAACTTTCATATAGTAATTCCATTTAGTTTTGATATTTTCCCATCTTCTATATTTTATTTTTCTCTGTTTTAAAATAATTGCCTTAGCAAAATTTTCCTTGTTTTATCTGTAACAACATTTAAATTTTTATCTCCCTGATTTTGGTAGCAAATAAAGCGTTTACTACTGTAATCAGATTGGTAATACTAAATCTCATTAATTATAAGTACATATTGTTATTTTATACCTGCAAAATAATTTTCACTATCTTAGAAATCTGAGATATCTGAGAAAGATTTTTTGGCTTCCGTTAGTAAACATAATGAATTTTTTTTTTTTTTGGGGGGGGGAGAGCAGATGATTGATTAGCTTCAAGTCGAACTTTATTATTTTGTTTATTGTTCTTTCATAGATATTTAAAAGTTTTATAATAGCTCTTTGTTGTATTAGATTTTCATTTAAAATATAAAATGCAAACTTTATATTTTATTACAGTATCCGTGCATTTTGTTTAGTGCCATTATTTCCCTTTTCTAAGTCAAATGTATATTCCGACATTTTTTTCCTTTTTTATTATTTATGACACTTATTTACGGGTAGAGTTATTAAATCCATGCTTCTTACATCTTTTTTAATTATTTCATTAATAATATTTTTCCTCTGAAAGCGTAAAATTATTGTCTTCGAGCAATTGTTCCTTTTCCTGTGACATTTTACAGCACAGAATATTTTTATGTTGCAGGCAATGTTTAATCTCTGTTCTTATGTGATGCCAGTCATTTTTTATTTTCACATTTAAATTTATATTCATGGAGATAGTACAAATCATTACAAAAATGTGTGAACACCCCCCGTAAATTTAATAAATTTGTCTTACACGTAATCGAATGATTGAATCTGAAAAAGATGGTATCATCTTTTATAATAATTCAGTTATCTGAAATCATTTTAAGATAATCGAATAATTTAGCAATATATCTTTGTCAAGATTTCTTCCAGTAACACAACAATTCAACAAAACATTTGTTAAAATACATAAAACTAATCGAATGTCTGCTTGGAAACAACAGTATAAAAAATCGAGGAAAATGCATTTGACGCAACAATTGATCTTCCATTCCATAACTAAGTAACTTTTCCCTCCATAAATTTTTAGATCGATTAATCGTGTTTTAAGTATCCGCCAAATGTATGTGATGGTTAAATTCAGTCGATGTGTTGTAATGATGAAATTTTTCTGATTACAGGTATGATAAATTGTTTAATTAAGGAATCATAATGGATTGTTTAATTAAAGAAAAAAATTACTCAATATGATTAAAGTACAAAAGTTTCATCATTTTTTTTTGTTAAAAGTTCTAAAATTTCCTTAATATGTGCTTCGATTTTGAGTAATTGTATTCCATCAATGTTAATGCAAGTAACATAAAAACTGAAAGAAATCTTCATATTTTTTCAACTTTCCAATAATATATATACTAGCAATATTTCAAGAAGTTTATATATATATATATATATATATATATATATATATATATCTGTAATATATCAAAATTATTTAACTTTAATATTTCCTTAAAAACCTCCTCTCTCCCATTCTAATTCCTTAAAATCTTTTTCCCAGTTTCTACATGTCTCAATCAAAGGGCATCCTCGACTTAAAATTCTTTTGCTATATTTCCTAAAGCTTTCTGTCCTATAGATGTAAATTTTCTGTCTATTCAACACGTTTTCCAGCTGTCGCTGGCAAATGATACTGGGTTTTTCTGAAATCAATACTTAAATTCGTTGAGTAAGTTTCTTGTCCCTTGGGAAATTTCTTTCTGTTTTCGCTCTTGGGTGCATTCTGTTCAAGCAGAGTGATTTTTGTGTCGTTCTCTTGTCTGTCGTTGACTAGTAAAGATGTCCGTTTTAGCAGATCTAAAATAAAGTTTTAATTAGACTTGTGCAGGTATCTTTCAATGACCCGAATTCATCGTTATTACTGTTAGCTGATTAGCTTTCTCCTTGTCCAGCAGTTTTAATTATTGTATTAAATATATATCTTACAAATAGGTTGTTTTAACTTATAAATTTAATCAATTTAAACTTTCGTTGCATAAATTCCCTTAGTAAACAATACTCATAAGGATAACTGCATTTCAGTATTTTTTCTTTATTAAGGCTACACACTTTTAACTTGTAAAAAGTATGCATATTATAATTTTTTAAGTTTATTTTTTTAATTATTACCTCAAATAAAGATTTCAGTAAATAATAAGTTTTATTTATTTTTAGGAGAGCTAAATTTTAACTTTTAAAAAGCAAAGTTTCTTTTTTTAAACTATAATATTTTAAATAACTTCTCAATAAATCATAATGAATAAACAAATTAATCAATCAAGTTTTCTTGCAGTAACACAACATTTCAACAAAACATTTGTTAAAATACATAAACTAATCGAATGTCTGCTTGGAAACAACAGGATAAAAAATCGAGGAAAATGCATTTGACGCAACAATTGATCTTCCATTCCATAACTAAGTAACTTTTCCCACCATAAATTTTTAGATCGATTAATCGTGTTTTAAGTATCCGCCAAATGTATGTGATGGTAAAATGCAGTCGATGTGTTGTAATGATGAAATTTTTCTGATTACAGGTATGATAAATTGTTTAATTAAGGAATCATAATGGATTGTTTAATTAAAGAAAAAATTTACTCAATGTGATTATGGTACAGAAGTTTCATCATTTTCTTTTGTTAAAAGTTTTAAAATTTACTTAATATGTGCTTCGATTTTGAATAATTGTACTACATCAATGTTCTTGCAAGTAACATAAAAATTGTACGAAATCTCTATAATTTTTCAACTTTCCAATAATATATATACTAGCAATATTTCAAGATGTTTATATAAAGCTATATATATGTGTGTGTGTGTGTAATATATCAAAATTATTTAACTTTAATATCTCCTCTCTCCGATTCTAAGTCCTTAAAATCTTTTTCTCAGCCTCTCAATGTCTTAATCAAAGGAGTATCCTCGCTTTAAAATTATATCGATACATTCCTCAAAACTTTCTCTCCTATAAATATAAATTTTCTGTCTATTCAACACGTTTTCCAGCTGTCACCGACATATGATTCCGGGTTTTTTTTTAAATTAACACTTAAATTCGCTGAGTAAGTTTCTTGTCCCTTGGGAAAATTCTTTCTGTCTTTGCTCTTGGGTGCACTTTGTTCAATCAGACTGATTTTTGTATCTTTCTCTTGTCTGTCGTTGATAGTAAAGATGTCCGTTTTAGAAGGTGTAAAATAATGTTTTAATTAGACTTGTGCTGGTCTTTTTCAATGGTCCGACTGCATTGTTATTACTGCTAGCTTGTTAGATTAGCAGTTTTATAATTATTGAATTACATATACGTCTTACAATAGGAATTATAATTGATAAATTTAATCAATTTAAACTTGTATTGCATACATTCCTTTACTAAACAATACTTATAAGGGTAACTGCATTTCAGTACTTTTTTCATCATTAA
>CM063498.1:194222492-194242492 GCA_032207245.1 Pardosa pseudoannulata
ATTTATAGTTAGTGGGAATTGATTCCAAAGTTTAATGATTTCTTCCGGACAGAAAGCCAATTATGCATGTAAATTACTCATTTATTTAAATTGATTTTTTTACAATAATTTTTAGGAAAGTTTGTATCCAAATGATGCTATTAAGTTTAAAAAGCTATGTAGATATAAAAATAAGCATAAAAAATTGACATTTTTTTTACCTATAATCCCGAAATAAAATGAACCTGGAAGGGGTTAAATTCACAACTTCCAGTTCCGAAGTCGCTACTTCCGCTTTGTTTTGACAGCTGTCACTGTTGTTAAAACATCTGTAAATGCAGTAGATCCAAAACAAAAACAAATTTAGAAACCTAAAAAATTTTACAACAGAGAAATAAAACAAATTATGATGTTTTTCAAAAAATGACGTTTTCAACGTAGACGGTTTCCTTAAAGAATTGTTTTTTCTAACTTAAAGAAAACTCATTGAGATAATACTATGCTATGTAAGTACTTACATAGCAACTTGTGAAACATACATGTGAGAGTGCAGCAATGTTTTATATTAGGTTTGCAAAACTGATTTACTTGCCGCACTCACACTTTGTGGGTTGCATGCCCAGGTATTTTTCCGCGACTCCAGGAAGCGTGTGGTGTGAAAACAATTGCATTTAAACTTCACCAAGTTCTGGAGAGTTGTGATTGGTCTCCAGGGGGCGATTCAGGACCATCTTTAGATTCCCGGTTCTTTTGGACAGAGCCGGGAAAGGACGCATTGTTCACAGGATAGTGGAACAATGAACGAATCAGCACAGGATAGTAAAAAAAGTCTAGGGTTGCTGGAGTAGTTCAGAAGGAAGTAAAAGTGTGGACTTTAGCAATATTTTTATTTCAGGTGTAGCACATGGAGTGATTATTTTACTTCTTGATTTTTTATATATTTTTTAGCATATTTCTTTGCCGTTTGTTCTATATTTGAATATTGTAAAATAAATCAGTGGCATTTTACTATTATTAAAGATGATATAAAGCAAACTTGGGTTATTAATGACTTTGAAATAATAACTGTTTCCAAATTCAACACCCGGGTTTGTTCACTCATACACAAAATACTAGTCAAAAGTACGTGTCTTAATCTAACCTTTGGCCAGGCCGACTTCTCAACTCCATAAAATAGTCAGCTTCTAATTGGGTAAGGGAAATTTATCCCAACGAATTTAATAATACAAGTTCTTACTTAAGCGGTTCATTTTAACTTGTTTGTTGCTTGAGAAGTCGATCTGCGTAATGAGGGGTGCAAAACAACTTCGCTTTATGAGGTTCTGCTCGTGCCTGGTTCTGGGTTAGCCTAAGTTTTAGTAAGGTCAAATGCATTCATTTTTGTAATCGTTTTCAATGTTTTTCTTTTACTAGTAGTAATATTGTTTAATACTTTAAGTTGCCAGTTTAAAGGATTCTATACCATGTTTATTTGCCTTAAACTTTTCCTTTGTATGTTTTAAGTAAATTAAACGTTAGTTTTATTTGTAAAAGTTTGTTTATGTTCATTTACATTTAAAACACATTGCTGATACTCTGCAACGATAACTTTTACAATTCCATTTTTTTTCACAATTTAAGACTGTTTAAGAAGTCTGTTTAATTTTTAGTTTGACTAAATTAGATTGACTATCAATAACAGCAATGTACTACACTACAGCAATACATGCATAATTTTTATTTGCTAATAAAACCCTGGGGAAAATCATGTTAGCAATTATCCCAGTTCAAAATGTCCCTTTTTGAATTTTTGAGCAGTACCATTTGCAGGGTGCATTAC
Organism: Pardosa pseudoannulata; assembly: GCA_032207245.1. Lineage (NCBI taxonomy): Eukaryota > Metazoa > Arthropoda > Arachnida > Araneae > Lycosidae > Pardosa > Pardosa pseudoannulata. The sequence goes on from CM063498.1 coordinate 194,224,291, forward strand.
ATTTCTCTTTCCCTTCCCTGATACGATAAAAAATTAATTTAAATTACGACCACAAATCAAAGATAAACGGCTCGCAAAAGTGTGACAGCAAAGAAAAAACTCGCTCTCTGTAAACAGCATTGGGTGCAATTCCGAATGAAAAAGGGAGGTTATAAAATTTTAAATAGCTCATATATTAAAAATGTAACTCGGGATAAAAGGGTCAGAGTAACAATTTGAGCTCGACCATAAATAAGTACTTTCACATGTGGGAAAAAAAAGCCTTTTAATTTTATCAGATTAAGTCGAGAAAAAATATTGACTTTATACAATTACTGGAGCGTTAAAGATGATATAGGAATTAGTGTTAAAAGTATTTTTAAAGTTTTATTTACGGGCATATATTTTTTACGAGTAGTACTTACTTTTTAATACGATTTAAAAGTTAAGATCTATAAATGTTGTATATTTTTAGGAAAGAAAAGTATTTAATTTTCACCGTTTAGAAATTTATAGTTTGAATTTTTAAGTATGCACTTAAGGCCTAGCAGGTAATTAAATACATTTTTTTTTCTGTGAAAAAAAGTATGTAAGGTAAGCGAATAGACGAAAATCTCATTTTAATGCCTCTTAATGAACTAAATGTATGCATTTGCAGAGGAAGATTTAGACAACTACTGAATTATTGAGGTATTGAGATCATATTAATTAATTTAAATATTAATTCTGCAGAAGGAAACTAAAGTAATTTAAACTAATTTAAAATACATGATTCAAGTACACTAAAATATTTTTGTAATTCAAGCACCAATTTTGTAGAGTATTAGTGGGATTTTTATGTTCTTTTAGAGTTTTAAAAGGTTTTGTGGGTTTTTTTTATTATTTACGACATCGGTTTAAGCATTGGAAAATTCAGAGTAGCAATTTGATCGTGAGTTCGTTTAGAGGATAAATAAGCATTTACATTAACCAATCAGATTAAAGGAAGAGATCCAATGGCCATCTTTAATATTACGACCCATCGAAGATGCACAAAAAGGTCCATACACCCTTAGAAGTAGTAGAGTGAGCTAAAGAATGTAAGGAATTCCAAAAGTGTGCGCCAGGATTAGAACCCAGATTAACTGAAGAAACTGTGCTGTCTTCCTCTTTTTATAAACTCACCACCTAATGAGAACTACTTAAAGTCCCAAAAATATTCTAGAAAATCCAAATCCTTACCCGGTTGGCGTAATTTTAGCGAGATATAGTAGTATATCGCAAACTAGTTTCCAGAAAAATTTAGGGATATCTCACTAAATATCGGGAATAGTTACTGCCAACTGTATTAAAACAAGCTTCGCCTGTATTATGTTTTTACGCCGGGACGACGAATAGTGTATGAAATCTACAATCAAAGGCATTCAACAGTATTTAAATCGTATTTCACATATATTTTCCGATAATTGCAGTATATATACACACAATAGAAGTAAATATTAATTTTATTTATTGACATTAGTATACAAATTCGTAACAAAATATTTTCAGAGATTTAATTCAGAGATTATTTTCAGAGATTAATATTATTGAAAATGAAGAGAAAGAAAATCTTAAATTTAAATATATAGCATATGTTTTAAGAGTTCTAAACAGAATGATGATAAAGAATTCAATAAAATAAATAAAATTTTCTCTTTCTTTAATTCACTAATAATTTTTAAGTAACAACATATAAAAGGGTATAATTTTTTTGAATATTTATTTTCTTTATATAAATTATGGAGACGAGGAATCTTAATATAATTAAGACTATAAAAAATTTATGTCAGGTTTAAAAATGTAAAATTAATAATTTAGGGGTCTGAGGGCAAAACAAGCAGAGTACTCTTTTAATTCAGACGTATTAATATTTAATAACTCATTATAAAACCACTTAATACGTAAGATTTGAGAAAGAGCGTCTTGATTAAGGGTTGCTCCATGAATCCTCGCTAAATGTCGTTCCATTGTTGTAATGTGGACGCTAGTTATGTGCAACCATTTTTCATGGTTGACTGTTAAACTGTGCAATATACATTAATAAAGACATTATCATAAAAACATTGAATCTATATAACTCATATCAAATACGTGTCATATATATGTTATCATATGTGTTATCATACATGTCATATGAGTGACATATATCTATTTTAAAACTTCTAAAACCATCTAATGATAAATCTTTGATAATATAAAATAAAATATATTTTTCGTCCTTTAACTTACTAAAACTATAAACTAATGACACACATAAAAAAAATTATAAAGTTTCTCTGAAATATTTGTTTATTTTGCATAAATTATTGACTATGAAGACCAGATATGTTAATATAACTCTTAAAATATAGCAGGATATTTGTTTTAAAACCTCTAAAAAGAGGGATGAGAAAATATTAGTTGAAATAAATAAGAAACGTTTTTTACTCTTTTTAATTTTTTAAAATTATCACAACACAAAATACGCTACAAAATGCATCTAAATGTGTTTAAAAATTATTTAAATAATAATGGAGAACAGAAATCTTAATATGCATTTAAGCACAAAACAATGTTTACCTAAATTATGTATTTTGGATTTTTTATAAAATATTGACTATACAGGCCAGAAATTTTCATATTACAAAATATAACACGTTTGTTTAAAATTTCTGATCAGATTGATTATAAAAATTAAGAAAAATTAAATAATTAAAAAAAAATTCTGTTTTAAATTTACTAAAGATTTTAAGTAGCAAAACAAAAGCTCTATAAAATGTGTCTGCATATATTTTCTGATTTTATATAAATGATCGATTACAGGTACCAGACATTGCTAATATAAATTTTAAAATATAATACGATATTTGTTTCAAAATCTCTAAACCGAGTAATGATAAAACCTCCGGTAACATAAATAAAAAAAAAAACGTCTTCGCTCTTTTTAACTTACTAAAATTATTAAGGAACAACACGAAAAACGCTATAAAGTTTGTCTGAATACTTTTTTCGGTTTTATATAAAAACCTTCCTGTATTCACATTCGAAGAGTAATTCCGGTGGTGGGTTTGCCTGAATTTTTATTCTACGACCCTCTCCTTTTTTTTTAACTTAATAATATACTCCATTGTGTCTCTAAACAGGGCTGCACCAGGAGTCTCCTTTTTTATTATGTTTTTCAGCTGTATTTTCTTTCCTCAGAAAATTCTAATTTCAGGAAGAATTCTGTTTCTCCTCTACAGGGAGAAAAAAAAATCTTAATTTTTTTTCTGTTTTCGAGGCGAAGAGGAAAATAACAGGATTATATACATTGTCTTTTCTTCGGGTTCTTGGCTTGTGATTATTTTTTTCTCCTTTTTACAAGCTTCTATTGAAGCGGCGTGGATATAACAGCTTTTAAAGGAAAGAGAAATGAAATGCTAAGGAAAAATATATTTCCGCGCTACTTTATAACAGAAAATATTTTATTTCATGTAAACATTAACCAAATAATAAAATGGAGTAATTTAAATTATGATTTATAACTTAGAGGAAATTATGTCCGATGACATTGTCCAATGTTATGTATTCATTTAAATAATGATATAAAAATCTGATGTGTAGTCACCACATAACTTCCTTCTACTTCTATTAAATAACTAGCATATTATAGCCCGTCATACGACGGGATCAGTAAAATGTTAATTTTTCCAATTTGTTGTTAATACCGGTGATAAAATGTTCATTGCAAGAAAAAATAATCCATGGTTAAATTTTAAATTATCACTTATGTACCTGATCTATTACTTAAGCCAAATATATAACAAAATTATTTACTTAATATCTTAGTTCAGTGATGAAACGTATGAAAAAAATGCAGAAGATATTTAAATAATTTAAAATAAGATTGACGTCATAATGGTAGAAAAAATGTTACGTTTACCTATGTATTTAGGGATAAATTGATAAATTTTAACACATGATCATACCCAAAGAATTAATATTCGTTATGACGAGGTTATATTTATAATTATATGTTTAACTATTGATTATAATGTGTATACTTTATTGACAAAAATGTTTATAATGCTGAAATTGAGTAACTTTATAGGATGTAGTTGAAAGATATAATAAATTATAAATCCCACACAATTTCAAAGGAATTAATGTGAACTTAGTAACTATTCTACCAGGGTGGATTCCATAATAACAGCATAAGTGGCTGCTATACAAAGTATGCATAATATTGGAGCGAATTAAGTTATTCTTTTTAAGCAGAAAGGCTTATGATCCTAACATTCTTTTGCCTCATAGGATGTAGCCGATAAATTGTAAATCCCAAGAAGGCTCAAAAGGAATGACTGGTAACTTATGTATTCTTCAAAATAGGATCTCATAATAAAGTATAAGTGACTCATATACAAAGTTCGCATACGTACCATAGAAACGAATTACGTTATTCATTCATAGATTGAGATCTGCGTTAGAATTCCTTATTGGAATAAGATGGAGGTTAGAATAAATTGTAAATCTAAAACAATTATAAAGGGAATTACTGTGAACTTAGTGCACATTCTAAGATGGCTGACACCATAATAAATATATGAGGGGCTGTTATAGGAAGCATATATGCATTATATTTATATGAATTCCCTCTCCAGTTACTTTAGAGATTGTAGTAAGTTGAATGTAATACTGAAGTTTTGTTTTCTTCAGAGATTGAAAGTGACATATTTAATAACTCAATCCGCAAAGTCAGTAAAGTAAATAATTAGAACGAAAGTCCGTTAAGTAATTTGAATGAAATTCATTGCTAATTACTAAGTTCTTCTGGGTCAAAAAGAAATTTAAAGTTTGCTTCACCATGTTGAATACACCCCTATGTTAAAATCTTATTTCTGCAGCCTTTATAAATAAACAACTATCAGCTGCACTTCTACATCTGATAAGATCCGTTAACCTAAGACTTTTATGAAACCGATTGAGGGAAAATTCCTTGGAAATGACTGAAATTTAGGATCTTCTATTTTTTTAGGACAACCTGGGATGGTAGTATATTGAGTCGTCTTTTCGAAATACCATTATATTGGGAGTCTAATTTCGACTACTACTGAACTTTGAGTACTATATCACTACAAATATTTCGACACACGTTTCTTCATACACATTCAACATTCTCCAGTAAATGTCTTCCGGTTTTCGGTTCGAAATATGTGCAGTCTAGATTTGGCATGACAATCACACCAAATGACCATGAGCACTGAAGTAACCATCCCACTGATTCACTGTATTGAAAATATCGATATGGTAAAAATCTTCTTTCTGTTTCTTCAAGAAGTCTGTAACTGTTAACTACACATCTTTGTGAAACACAAATTGCATGGCAAGAAATAAGGACTAGAGGTGATTGCTAGAATATTACAGATCAATTTGCATCATGAATCGAATCGCTACCAGCACTGAACTTTGAGCACAATTTCGCTACTGTGATTTCTTATAAACATGCATCTCCGTGCACGTTCTTAATCAGGTTTTATCAGTTAAGAGCCTGAAAATGAGGATATCACCTTATTGGTCCGGTTTGGAGGCATTTAGTAGTACCTCACCATTATTAACCTTTCAGGAGTTCCACGCACACTTTCAAAATAAACAAATGTCCCAATAAACCGATGACTCGATTTCCTTGCTTAAATACCCACATATACCATGAATTAATTAGCATATACGTTGTAACTACGCACTTAAGCAGAAAACTTTTTGATTTCCTCCCATATTTTAACTATTAAAAAACTATCAGATATTCTTTTTTGCTTCGAGTTTGCCGTTAATGAATTCAAATCTAATATGCGTAGCATTTAAAACTTAAAATTGCTTCAAAATTAATTCTCCGCGAACGTGTGAACAAACATAAACTCTGATTGGGCCGTGATAACGAGGTGAAATTATCGCTTTCCTTTTTGGCGATAATATTTCTGAAAAGAAATTCTCATGATAATCAGCCTAGAGTGCATAATCTCCCACTTAATGCGTCACAATAAGAGATATTGCGCAGAACACAAATTAGGCTGATTTGTTTTCCCGATGGCAGGATCTAAAGAGTCTGCCTGAATGAGCAAAAGGCTACACACACTTAAAGTTAAATCAAATGCACCAGCTGCAGACAGTGCTCGCGATAAGGGGCAGGTTTTCAGAGGAACGAGGTCGAAAAGTGAAATATAAATAAATGACAGGTCGTAAAAAGCGGAAGGGAAATCTTTGAGCAGCGAAATTAGCAAGTCAGATGGATGTATTTCCCGGGACGGCATAAAATCCTCTTTTAACAGTTGTGCTGAACGATAAACATAATAGAACCGTTTTGGATGTGTCGCATATTTAAAATTTTCTCTAGCATAATTTATTTTTTTAAGAGAATAACCATTTATTTTACAATTTTTTACAGCCTGAAATACTGAAATCAAAATATGCAACAAGAAAAGGAAAACCTTTGAATTCATGTAAAAATATTTGTATTACTTGAATGAAATCTACTTATTAAAGATTTGACTAATCATTATTTTAAGTTAATAATTTGAACTTAAGAATTTTTTAAACTGAGCTGGAAATTCCGTAAATAACGATAGATATAATTTTAAAATAAACACTAACTCTATTACTAATGAAGTCCATATTTACTGAAACATTTACACCATTTTGGAGTCAGTACTCACAGATGGTAAATGTAAATTTTCGTATTAACAGTTATCTGACATTAACACTGATTTTATTACATGTTAATTTTGCTTTTAATTTTCCTTATTTCTATGAATATATATATATATATATATATATATATATATATATATATATATATATATATATATATATATGTCAGGTTTGGAAATCGGGGAATTAAATTTAAAGAATTTAGCCTTAAAATAATAGCGAACTCATTTTTATATCGGCAATAATCTGACACGCGCCCTTGTGGCGTAATGTTACAGCGAAAACAAGACCATCGGAAGGTTACATGATCAAATTGATAGGTGAGGTAAGCAAAATTCACTCAGTTGGCGAGCGACGTTAGAGCTGGCAACAACCTTCACGTCACTCATAGAGAAGTTTAAACAAAGGAACGAAACCAGTAATATTAAAAATGTCTTAGAACTTAATAAAGAAACTTAAGATGACTTCAGGAGATTGGATTATTTATAAACTTGTCTACGGAGCTTACACACACACCACACACACACACACATATATATATATATATATATATATATATATATATATATATATATATATATATATGACAGCCATTATACCATGACCAAGCTAGTAATAATATGTAGAATCACATTTAGACCTTAAAATTACTCGCATCCGGCGTGACATTGACACCAAAAGGTTTTAATAGCTAGTCGAATGTAACTGGTACCAAGCGATCACCAACTAGTTGGACAGAGAAAAGACGGTGAGTGTGTGTGTGTGTAGGGGGGTATTATGCTAACACGGAGCACATTAGGATCCATAATCTCCATAGAACAATACCTGACATCTGTGTACTACATAAACATCGTTTCAGACCAGGTTCGTTCATTCGTGACAACAGTATATCTGGCAGTAAGGGGTGTTTAGCAACATAATGCAAAATATCATAAAAGTTGAATCATCAACGAATGGTTCAAAGAACATTCCAGTGACTTTCAAGTCATGTCATAGTCTCCAAATGCACTTTATATTAATTTAGTAGAGCATTTGTAGTCCCACCTGGAAAAACAATTCCGGGATGACAAGCTACTTCCTGACAATGAGTGGAACTGTAGACCGGGAGCCAGGGTTTCCTTTAGCAATCGGTGCACTCCCACAAGCCCGTCGATGTGATAGACCCGAAAACGTTATTAGTTATACCATACAACTTTCTTCCATTCTCTCTAATGTCCCATTGAGATGTTTCTTGGCCTACTGGAAAGGAAGCTGTTGGGGACGTACCTTCATAGCAGGAAGATGCTTCAGTCTTCCACAGAGTATTCTAATACGAAATGTAAGATTCATATGGTGTTGAGAAACACTGTCAGGGTCGCCACTAATGTAGCCGGGGATGATTTCGTTTGTTTTAGTTCTTCGGCCACTGCGAAAAATGCTTAGCATTTTCTGTTCTCATCTGATTGGTTTGGTTTGGTTTTGGAGTGCTACGGTCTACTTTTTGCAACACGAGGGCTAATGAGACCGGGACCTACTGCTTAAAGCCGATTCCGAACGGCTACGAACATCCATGCCATAGTGGGATTCGAACCCACGAACTCCGGTTCCGAAGGCCAGCACCCTAACCATTCGGCCATCGTTCGGCCCTGTTCTCATCTGGAATCAATGCGCCGTGGACGACTCACCTCTGGAGGCTACATGTCGTTTCAACATCCATACACCAATTTCTATATGTGCTCACAACTACACGTGAACAGCCCACTAAACGCTTTGTTTCTGAGATTGATGAATGAAATAACTAAGCCATAAGGATTTCCCCATTATGAAATTTCAATGATAGTCAATCAAGGACGGAAATCAGCTACTCTCTCCATTATGATGCTAATCGAACTATGTTTGGAAATACAAAGCATACTTTCTTTATATATACCAACGTCAACCACGCAAGCGCAGTGGTTTTGTTTCTGGGAGAGGCGTTATTATAAATGCTCACCTATATATATATATATATATATATATATATATATATATATAGAGAGAGAGAGAGAGACCTAAAAGCCACTACATTAAGACCGCCCTCCATTTATAACAATGGCTTCGTTCATGAACAAAATCACTACTCATCCGCGGCTGATGGTGGAGTTATATATAGCAGCATTCTCTTTCCAAACATACTAACAGAATGGTACACCAAGTCATAAGGTCAAAGAGTGGTTCGAGGGATATTCCAGTGACTTAAATTTGCTTAAAAATTAACTGTCTTCCAACTTCACTTGGCATTGGTCCAATGGAGGATTTGTGGTCTCCCCTGAAAAACCTAATTCCTGCTGCAACGCAACCGCCTTGCAATGTGCGGAATTGCAGAACCAGATGGTCATCACTTTGTACTAGTTACCTCAGACTACCTATAGGCACCTTATGGAGTCAATGGTATACCTGGTTCTGGTGGTTTTGAGGTCTAAAGGCAGTCCTACATGTTATTAGGGTCGGTGATGATGCAATAGCTATTCGGTGCATATATACACACATATGAGCTGCTCAGTGCACACATTAACTCAATTTTTAAAAAAATTACAAATATATAATAAAAGAACTTATAAGGTGCTAATAGTAGCCTATTCACCGACTCACTGACCCAAAAATTTTCATTAATCCATGCTGATAACTAAAATTGGGGAATATTGGTTGAAATGAGAACTTCGTGGCATATTTTGTGCAATAATGTTCTAGTTTATCAAATCCAAAAAATGAAGTTAGTCAATGTGTGTGCATTGAACTTCTCATATATCTATATTTGTGTTTGTGTGTGTGTGTGTGTGTGTGTGTGTGTGTGAGAGAGAGAGAGAGAGAGATGGAGAGAAAGAGATATTATTTGTGACAAGGTTTGTGCTACTAAACTAACGTAATCATTTTACTAGGTTAAGTATGAATGAGTATCATTATGAATAATCAAAGCAATAAACCTTAAGAAATCTGTCCCGTGTCATGTTGCGTATACACGATTCTGAAATTTCTTAAAATCACACATACTTACAATAATACTCATAAACGTGACTAGAATGCAAAAGTTTCCAATGTATACACCAATAAATATATCTTTGTGTGTTCGATATAGTTATGTTATTTTTTTAAACTTCTACGCATCAGTTTACTGATAGGAATTGAATATAGCAATACACATATAACGGAGACCTACATCGTAGAAAACAGATTTTTCCTAGAAAATATCCTATTATTTCCTAGGATTACTAAACTTTATGTTTTGTATTCAGTATTGTCTTCGTCCGAGATTGGATTAGTTGAGAATCTGAGGAAAGCTCATTCCCATTTATAATCCCTTTTCAATGATGGTTTGTTTCTTTCACGTCAAAACGGAAATATTTCCCTTTTTTATAAAGCTTTCCAGATATGATTTGTGTCTGATATCCTTTTTTTCATAGAACTTTTTGTGGGGTCGATTTGATTTCTGTCTATTCGACAGATCTCATATATATTAAGCTGAAAACTGTAGAATCTGTATTTTGACAGGGTGGACTAGAATTCTGTGATACCTTTTGGTATAAGTTTATTAATAGTAGTGCAACATCTTGGAATGATATGACACAAATTGAATTTTGCTTCTGTTTTACTAAAAGAAAAAAAATAGTAATCACTGTATAGGGGTCAAAGCCGGAAATGAGGCAACGAGTATGAAATGAAATGTGTCTTACACGCCTTTACCACTAATCCATGACAAATATATAATATAACAGAACTCTGTTAAGTTTTATGAATCCGTTGGTAACGAGAATGACTATGTGCCGAACTCTCATAAAATTTTAGGTAGGCAGTTGGCAACAAGCCAACTGCCTACCTGAAAGTTGAGCAGTACATTGTCGAAGTTGAGCGGTCTGCGATGAGCAGAGGGATTTTTTTTGTGAAATGTATCTGTAAATGTGCTGTGTATAATGTCTGGGTGCTGTGTAAAATCAGTTGCTTAATTTCTACGTTACCACTCGGATCACATGGATTTGAATCTTTACTCACTGCATGAAATTATAGTTCCTTTATTTTAATTACATACTGTAACGTCACGGGATCCTTGGGTAGCACGTAGGTGTCGAAGTTGTTATGAAACGACGTACAGCTTAGAAACAATAACAACGTTTATTCTTGATTAAAATGGATTATGTACAAATTTTCCAAATGGAAATCAAAAGGCTGAGACGGACTGGTGCAGACCTTAAAGTCCCAGGTTCGAGGCGAACCTAAAATAACATTTTGCAGACAGGTGCTGAGCGATACCGTTGTAAAGGGGTACAACTGGGTCTGCTAGAGTCCCACACAAAGCTGGAGAAAAGCTCTCCAAAAAAACCAACCGGCACAAGTCGAACCTCTGTTCGTTTTCCGTCCCGGGAACTCTCCGAAAAACTCACGCCACCTGACGTCACCTTTCACCTTTTCCCATTGGCTTTTTCTTTCCGAGGTTCCTATCTGGTAGCTTCTGATTGGTTCCTTTGGTGGCGCCTCACAGTTTGACATTTCGTTGTCCCGTACGACCTTCCAATTCACCTCGGACATCTCAAGGCGTGGTCGAAGCGAAAACCCTTTGTAGTGTAGTATCAAAAACCCAGACTAGTGTCGCCCTGCCCTGGCCTTTAACAAAACCTCTTTTTGAAGCCAATGGTGTGTAGCGACGTCACAATACATTTTAATATTTTATTCGATTCATAATTATCATTATTTGCATATTATCCTCAAGGTTCAAATTTAATTTCGTTTCTTAAATTAACAATTTTGTCTGAGTAATGCTCAATTACTGATATCGGGCGGTGACTGGAAGCATTTAATGGAAATTATAATTATTATGTTGTTATATTTAGATTATTAATTACATAGATATTGCATTCTAAAGTTAAATCTTTTAGAATTACAGCATTTCCTCTACTCCGTACCATATATTAATATAAAAACAGTAAAAATTCAAAATTAATTTTTGCAAGTAATAGGTTTCTTTTTCACCAAATGGGTTTTCTAACATTTAATTCATTAGAAAATATATTGTGCACATCCTAAATGGTGGTAACCGTATTTAATAAACCTTTCCATTGGCCAATTATAAACTCATAAAATCATAACTCACAAAGAAAAAAACTCATAAAATCTAATAAATCAAACACCAGAAGTGTTGAAATGTTGGCAAAAGAGGCTGTTAAAGAAGTTTATTGTGGCTCAATAAATAAATAATAATTGCGTTTTAAATTTCTTGAATCGTATAAATACATGCAGTTATAAGTAATGATTCATGTTGTCAATTTGTATTCTTTCGTTTGACCCCACTCCACTTTCTTAAAAATATAGTTGTTGTAATACTAATATGCTTGTTCAAACTTCGGGTAGACCAGTGCTTCTCAATATGGGAAGTAAGGTTACAAGTTAGGTGATATAGTATATGTACAACTTAAGTATAGTCAGATAAGAAAACGTGAAAATACAAAAAGAAAAGTCTGTTAATGCTTTGTTCGACATAAAAGGAAAGACAAATAGCCAAACTCAACTGGCTTTGCAAGAAAACTGTTATTACCACTTCCATGTTCATATTTAGTGGATTATGGCTTTAGTACTGTAAATGATTTTCTACTGGAGACAAGAAATTCACTAGATAGCCTCAAACGAGGATATTTTAGGCAGAAGCTGACTAAATCTGTGCTTAACATAAAATCTATTTGCAGGAGCCATCAAGCACAAGGCTTTGACTAATTATTTTTAGGTGTATCATATTATTAGATCCATTTTGGTAGTCTTCATTTGATACATACGTTCAGCTCATTGTACTTGAATAAAATAAAATTTTCCAGTTTTTATTACTTTAGAAGTTTACTTTATCTGTATATCATATTTACATCCTACATACATTTTTAGACCTTTTTTTTTACACTTATAGTAACATAGCCCATAGCGTAGCGTAGCTGATGTTTTTGATGCCACTTGGACAAACCAAGGATGATTTGACCCATACACTACTCGTTTTAAAGCAAAGGGATGAGTCTTTGTTTAAATGAACACCACTAGGATGTAAGAAGAACTTTGTTCTTAAGTGGGTTCTTCGTAATTTAGAAGCAGGAACCAAGCAGAAGACCTATAAAATTCGCCTGCTACCCCACAGAAATAGTTTGAGAACTTGGAGGCCAGTGTGGCCACGAAGCTATTTGACGTGAACAAGTTACTTTTAACGAACACGGCGACTCTTAGGCATGCTCGAACTCCGAATTCACAACCTTCCAGTTTCGAGATCGCTGCCTTTGCCGACTGAGATTCCGCGGATTGCATTACATAGCTGTTCGAGGGAAGATCAGTGTAAGTGTGACCTCAAAGGGTTCAATTTCTGAAAACTCCAGTTATTAAAAATGTTCACAATGTGGCGGCATCATATACTTTAAAACGACTCTGTGGGGAAAAATCAAAAAAACGTTGATAAGCAGTAGTCTAGACCAAATAGGGATCTCAGTCAATTTACCAAAGCATTTAATAGTCAGTTCAGGTCTTCAAATTCCGCAAATAAGAAAAATGGATTATCGAAATGGGGAAATGTGTATCAAAAACCAAGAACAAAAATTTTAAAATTGCAGCATATCATGTACTGTCAATTTTTAGATCGACACTTGATATTAAAACATTGTACTCTACGTTGAAATTTGTGAAATTTATGATCCGATCAAAGTTGATATATCAACATCTAAAATAGTTAATAAGAAGTTCAATTTGTTATTAGCAAAGTGATTATAAAAAACTCAAAGTTATTAAGGACAGCCGCATTAGATGGTTAGGATACCTTTTTAGATATGAAGATTCTAACAAAACTAAACTAGTGACCTTCTGAAAAATTGAAGGCCAGCGAAAAAGAAGAAGACACCCCCCCCACCAGGTGGATAAATTCTGTAGAGAGGGATTTAAGAGAACTGGGAGTCCATCATTGGCGATCTAGAGTCAGGTGAAAGAAGCTCATGGAGACGGTCTTGGATTGTAACAGGCTGTAGTGCTGCGAAGAAAAATTGTTTGGTTTTGGAGCGCAACGGTCTACTTTTTGCAACACGAGGGCTAATGAGATCGGAACCTACAGCTTAAAGCCGATTCCAAACGGCTACGACCATCCATGCCACAGTAGAATTCGAACCCACGAACTCCGGTTCCGAAGGCCCTAACCATTCGGACATCGTTCGGCTGCTGACGTTGAAGAAGAAGATTATAAAAAACTAGATTCAACATTACGAACTCATATTCCTTGTAGTTTCCGAATTTTAAATAAAATTTCTAGATAAATATATGTAAACTACCAAAATATATACATTATAATTCTATATTTTCTAAAAAGAATTTAAGTTCGACCCCAAGATTTCGAAGTAGGTAAATTTGGATCTTCCTGTAAAAAGCGTATACATCCCTGTATTAATTAAAATGCACTTAAATACGTATATAAAACTTCGGTCAATTACTTACACTAAAAATCCCTCTTTTATTATAAATATTAAAAACTTTTGTCTCTTGGATGCCATAGACGCAAAGAACAAAAGTATTACATCCAAATACTATATACCTATATTCTTTATGAATGAAAAATGTTATGAATCAAAAGGTTTTCCTACAACACGCAAAGAAAAGATCTGTTTTCTTTTTCTAGACAAACTTTTTTGAGGGCGTTTTATGATGAAAAATTAGTCTTGGTAACTTGAAAAATACTTTACCTGGCCCTCAAAAATTTTTTTCTTTTCCTGACAGTGAAATTTATTCGGGTGAAACCGCGAAAATTAATTCTTGGCCTGTTGCCAAAAGCGAAAGATAAGAAGAAGAGTAAACGTTCAATAAATTGCCTTTGTGGTTATTCTCAAAACTTAACGATGGAACTCCCGGGTATAACCGGGACTCTTAAAGCTCATTGCTTTTATGATTGATTTATTTTACTCGCTGATAAAGTGCTTCACTTATAGCGACATGTCATTGAATTAGATTTGCAGTGTGAAGAGTGTAATTTTTATTGAGAAAGAGCACTTTAATATACCTATCTCAGTGTAACGAGATTCATTTAATGCAATCATGTAATTGATTTATTTAATGTTTTGTTTATCATGAAGTTTTCTATTCATAGTGCTTAATACTAACCGCTTTACGCCCAGCGTTCGTCGTGGGTAGAGTTACCAAATTAAGATATATGTATATTTTTTCTAAATTCAAATCAATTTTTAGATTATATCACGCTAACACAATAGTCGGCAAACTTATTAGTTAAAGAGCCAAATATAAACATTACACCAATTAAAATAAAATTCAGAGACAAATCTGCCTGTTTCGTAAACGTTTATTCCACTAAATAAGTAGTACTCTAAATAAAACTAAATTTCATACTTAATAAATATTTATTAATGATATTTATTAATGGTAGATAAGACAAAACTGTTCACACTCCAACTGCTGGTTTGTAATGCCAATTTGCACCCCTCACTACTTTAGAAAAAGTATGCGCGAACATGCATATGGTACCTTTGTATCACACCGGAAAAACATATTCACAATTTCAGCCAGTAGCTAGTACATGGTTTGTGTTTACGTTTACGAAAACTAATAAAATTAAACTTGATGTTACGTATCTTTACAACAATATAAAATTTTAATTACCTATCTATCTTTTAACTTAAACAAAAAGTTATAGATGTTCCCAATTTATAGAAGAATTTCAATTTCTCAAAATAAGATGTCATATTTTTCTTACCAAGTTTTTTTTTTTTTAAACCCATATTGTACCACACCAACTAAATATTTCTGTAAGTTAATAAAATCTCATCCATATCATTAATATGGTGTAATTAAGCATATAAAACCAAAATTTTGAAAAAATATTTTTATTTTTTTAAGTAATTAGCTGTCCTATAAATAGGACAACGGTCCAATACACTGCTAAAATTTAACAAATATCACTTTCATCTCATTAGGCTGATTCATAGGTGAAATTTATAGAAATAGTAAATGTAAAGTCCAACATTACATTTTAAGCATACTGTTGTTGTTTTTTTCTTACAGTTTATTAACTATGATCTTTGATAAGGGATAGTAAAAAAAAAGGATATTCATTGTACGATGCTAACATCCATAATTTATATATAAATTTTAAAGGTTTATTTTTCATGAACATCTTCTAAATGTGCCTTCCTATATATCTTACCATTCTTTCATCGACGGTGAGATTTTCAGAAAATATACCAAATTGCGTCAAGGTTATGTTGATTTTGTCATAAAGAGGTCGAATTTTATAATAACAATCGTGTGGATGAATTGAAGAATTATCGTTAAATTGAATAAAGGGCTTGGTGTCATTCTGGACATAGCGTTACTCACTAATGTAGGTCCATTTTCCCAGTACATTTTTTCGCTTGGTAACTAATAGTACCTACTAAAGAAATTGCGTGAGTTCTGTTTCAGTAATGCTCAAAGAATGTGTTTTGGGGGGAGGAGGGGAGCTGCATACCGATTTGTTTCTGTTTAAGTAACAGATATTATGCCATGAACCATCATGTGGAAGAGTTCAGCTGAAGTTTTTCCTGCAACCACGCTTATAATTTCATAATCTCGTGTTGAAATTGAATCACTTAATAATTCAAATTTTGGTTGACGTTTTACCCACTGGGGTTTTTTTCGGTGGAAGATGACATTCTTTATAGTTATTTGATAAAATTTCAATACCAGCGGTATCTTAAATTTTTAGCCCATCATGCATTCATGACTTTTCACATTTTGTGGCTGAATCATCTATTTCTTCTTCATCACTAACAGAGTCTGGATTAGGAGGAACAATACCAATTTCAAGATCATCAATTCCTCATCACTTAAAGAATTCATATATTCGAGAGTGTCTTGGACTGTTGGAAATCTACGTGGCATTTTTATAGAAGCAAAATGCAGAGTAAAGTATCCAAATTTTTAGCAGAAAAGAAATAGAGCTGCATGCAGCACTAAACACTAAACAAACTTCAACCAAGCATGAGAGTAAGAGATTAAGTTTATCTTGCAATCTCCTGTTTTCCTGATTACAATAGACATATATTTCCCCTTGTTGTGTCCAGGTGTGCGAACAGGTGTTTGAACAGGTTTTCATTGAAAGATAAGAAAAGAATGTGCGCTTTGAATGCAATAACGAATTCGTGGAAAAATAATCCGGATTGGACCGTCGTCCTATATTTAGGACACCTTTTTATATTTACAAAATACACGTGTAAAATATATTTTTGAACAAAAACGCTCAGCTAAATTATTAGTTCTGTTTATAAACTGCAAGTAACCTCCACGAAGTTTGAAAATAATAATAATAATGAATATAAAATTAAAGATTATAGAATCACAATTTTTAAGGGGTTGCTGAAAATAGATTTTACAATCCAATATAATTTTATTTCTCACTATTTTTTTACTATTTTGCTAAAGTGTATCTGTTTTAAAGGTGTTAAAATAAAATCCACTGAGGAAATAATTATAACTTTGTTATTAAATGGATTTACATTTGCTGTCCTATTTATAGGTCAGCGGTCCAATATGGGTTAATGAAAATGTTATTGTGCCTTCCGTAGATATTTGTGCTAGAGACACACTTAAGGAGCCAAAGAGCCACATGCGGCTCTGGAGCCGCACTTTGCAAACCACTGCGCTAACAAGATAAGCAATTTCGAAAGAAAAATAAAATATTATTTTCATAAATTCGAACCACGGTAGATTACCTGGCAAATGCACCGATTTCATAAACAGATATTGTGTTTGAGCTTCGAGTGAGTCTAATATCCGCCGGACATATTATCGTCGAATGGAATATTTAAAACATATTCGTGGTTGAAATATCCTACAAATTAAATTGATAACTCTGAAGGTGCCCGTCAAGCCAGTCTTCTTTTCGTCCCTGCTTCTAAATTCCGAGTAAGAGCAATGTTACTCGCGGATAGTGCTGGGCGATATCAGAAATTTAATATCGCGACATATCCCCAAAATTTTATTGATATCATTGATATTATCGTGATAATACTTTAAAGCAGAAGGGAAAGGGAAAAGGGAGCGCGATCAAGCATTCAAGGTCAATACTTTTGATAGTATAGTTCCAGATACAACCATTTTTAAATAGCCTTAGCTGTCTTTCATTCCAACCCATTTTTTTCTCTTCATAATAAACATGTTTAGAATTATAATACTAGCAGTGGTTTTTTTCGGTCTTATACGAAGGCTTCGTTATCTGGAAAAGTAAGTTCGATCAAACATTCAAGGTCATTACTTTTGACATATCTCTATATTATTCCAATAAATCAGAACACTGGTGAAAGAACAAACAAGTTTTGTACTCATATTGCTAGCAGTGCAATTTCCAGTCGACACGAATTCTTCGTTATTCGAGTTCGAATTCGAGATATTGCTATATAATACAAAAGACCTGGACGGGGATGAGATAATCCTTAAAAATTTTCTGGCTTGTGTGTTTCCCAAATACGCGAATAAATAGGCGATACGGAGTCAAAAGAATGCAATAACATGAAATAACATTACTTTATGCGGAATA
>CM063498.1:194247492-194302492 GCA_032207245.1 Pardosa pseudoannulata
GCCAGCACCCTAACCATTCGGCTATCGTTCGGCATATAGATAGATACACACACACACACACACACACACATATATATATATATATATATATATATATATATATATATATATATATATATATATATATATATATATATATATATATATATATATATATATATATATATATATATATATATATATATATATATACATATATATCATACAATGTAGTATATTGTTTTATTATGGAGAATCTGAGATAGCCGATGCAGCCTTTAATCAACTCTGTTTCCGTGAAATTGTCCCAACATTATGCGTTGTATAGCTGGAATCTGAGTTTAAACTAAATGATATTTCATATCCTGTATCATATTAAGTCCTATATTATCGTAATGATAGGAAAATTCTAATGCACATATGGAATGTTATCAGTTTCTCTCAAAATAACAAAAAATAATACTGTGCTATCTAATAAATTATTTTAAGTAAATTTGCAGTCTGGAATCTTAATTTCGAATTGTATTATACGTTACTTTATGTCTTGAATACACTCTATACACATAGACATTAAAGTGTTTGTTGGGATCATAATTAGTTTACACATGAACCATTAAATTTATAAAAACATATTATATGAAACAGATAATTTCTCATTTTTTTAATTTACTAGTTATTCATAAATTAGTTTAAATTCATCTGGTTAATAGTGGACCGTAAATCAAATTTTTCTCCAATATTTTTTATGCAAATTTAAACCTTGTAAAACTCAAATCGTAAAGAATAAAAAGACAAAATATGGTTTCAAATATACTCTTCAATGTATAATGAAGTTACGTTCAACGTGGCTAATCCGTTTTGTGACGAAAAAGATATGAATGAATGTATAAGACTTATGTATACATTTATGTATATACATTGTGTGTAATGAATATTTTTTTATAAGAATGAAAATTCTTCTACATAGGGGTAAGACTGTGGAACCAACTTGAAAATAAATTCTAGCTACGTCGCAGGTATCTTTTTCAAATTTAAACGCCATACATTTTTATAAATGTAGAGATATAAATAACATACAGCGATTTGCATTTTTGAAAATTTTAAATGTAAATGTGCCATAATTTATCATAATTTCAAAGACGTTAAATTTATCTAATAAAAGTATTCCCTATCATAAAAACATCTTTTGGAAACATATGGAAAATCTATTCAACTTAAAAATTCGCATTGATATTTTTTATGTTTCAAACTGCCAAGAGAAACAGATTTGATGACGATACAATAATCTGAAACATTTGCGAACTTTCGAAGTTAAAATCTTCTCTAAGATGTTCTTTATCCGATTATGAAACAGAAGAGGAAATCGAAAATTTAATTTCACTGAAAACAAACAATTGGATCAAACTGAACCTTGAGAGATTTACGGAATGTTTTATTCTCAAGAGATATATCATTTGTCGGAGCCGTTTCTACTGCATTCATTAAATTTCATGGTAGGCTTAAAAATAAAGTAATTTTTTAAAGAATATCTCGCACGTTGTTTTTTTAAATGTCGGTATAAATGTAAGGATAGAACAGTTTAGTAAGAAGCATTAGCATAGATTTAGTAAAAATTGTAATTCTAAAAATCATTTTCTGGTAAATCTTGTTAGAATTTATTTATAAGCTCATAGTTTAAATATAAAATGCTTTATTTTATAAATGTATCTCTTACATATGACGTAAGTGTCTTGGAGATTACATATATGCCGTATAAATAAATACCTTATCACCCGTGAAAATATATACGTTGAAATTCAACGCTGAAATGCAGTGTTCGATTCCTTTTTCTAGTGCAGAATTTCTCGTGGTATAGTGAAAAGAATTCAACCAATCAACAGAACTATAGCACGTCTATGTGAATTAAATTTAATCTGTTGAAAATATTTAAAAATAACGAAAAAATCCACACAATCTAAGGAATCATGAATTAAATCTTTTCCAGATGTTATTCCTGATACTGCAAAATCAAATCAAATCCAACTAGACAGTGTACTCTGTGCTCCCACAAAACAGATTCCGGAGGTCAGCCAGTAAGAGACCAGATACCAGACTGCAGAATGTCAGGTATCACTTTGTGTTGTTTCAAACACTATTATACAAAGTCTAATATTTAATATTTTCCATTTTCCCCAGATAACTCGAGATAGTACACTAATATTAAAACTAAATGCTTTTACATCTGTAAAAAATTAAAACTAAACAAAACTTACACATTTTGTTTTGTTTCATTTTCTCGTATTTAATAATAAAAAAAATAATATGATGATTATTTAGTAATTTTTTTCAAAAACATTTGTTAGGAAAGTGTTTAAACGTACCTTTCTTATTATGAATCTAAAGTCCAAATTTTTATAACTTCTATTTCATAGATTGTAAAAACAAAAGAAAAGCTGAAATCGAAAGTCAGTATTCTGATATTTTAAATAAAATCAGTTAAAGATATTTCTAATTTTTTACCGAAAATCGTCTTTTAAATTCAATCACATACCTTGATCAAGAATTATTTCATTGTTTATTATAATCTTTTATATATTGTTACCAACTTCAAAGCTGGGTTAGGGGATTGAATGGACTTTAAGTAAGACAGCACTAAAACAATTATTTATTGGCAGACAGTTGGAAAATACAATGCCAGAAAGGCATCAAGGTTAAGGTACTGCACACTCGTACCAAGATTACAAAATCATCGCGAAACAACTCGAGCACAATGCCGTGGGCTCACGTACCTCTTTCCGCATCAAACAGAACAGAAGCACCGGTAAAACACAACACACTGTGCATACTCTGTACTCCTAGAAAACTACTTACCGACCCAGCCGGCTTTATATAGGCCCTAAGAAACTGGTCGAACATTCCAGATTATACCAGAAACCAGAACCGGAAGTTGTAAAGTATCGCCACACTTGGCAACATTTGGCGACATTTGGAGATGTTTGGGATAACTTGGCGACAAAAATAAGGTGCCAAAACTGTCGCCAACAAGCCGGTATCTCGCCAAAATACCCATAGAGTCCCAAGTTAAAGTTAAGGTTCACTAACAAATTCATAACAATATTTTATTGAAAAAACTGCTTAAATTCATAGTTAAAGTACAGTACAAAGTTGAAAATTAAAAAAAATACAATTAAGGTATCTTGTTTTATTGAAGCTAAAATTTAAGAGTTTTTCATAGTTTATAAAATTATTTTCCTTCTAACATTTAAAGTACCCACCCACACAGAAATCTGAAATATATTTTGAAATCCTTATTTAAAATATTTCTATTAATTTAAGGAAAAGACTCTTAAAAATAAACCATTAAATCTCAACTAGGACTAAATTTTGTTCTTCTTCTAAATAATATGTTGTTGTATAATAAACCAGATAATCTTTGTCGTTACAAGCTCATAGCTTGTAACGGCATTTGCTGGTGGATTTCGAATCTAATAAGCCAGGAAATCAGTTTCAGAAGCCCAATAAATCTTCAAAGCTTTTTTCTATTGAAGCTAAAATTTAAAAAAAAATTCATAGTTTATAAAATATTCTAATTTTTCTTCTAACATTTAAAGTACCCACGCACAGAGAAATCTGAAGTATATTTTGAAATCCTTATCTAAAATTTTCTATTAATTTAACGAAGAGACTCTTAAAAATAAACCATTAAATCTCAACTAGAACTAAATTTTGTTCTGCTCCTAAATAATCTGTTGTTGTATAATAAACCAGATAACCTTTGTCGTTACAAGCTCATAGCTGGTGGAATCCGAATTTAATAAGCCAGGAAATCAATTTCAGAAGCCCAATAAATCTTCAAAGCTTTGTGTTAAGACTTTAAAAATCTTGTTTACCCTTAATTTCGACAGCATCCATCTTTCAAGGATCAATTTATTGTGAACTTCTTGTATGAATACTCAAAAGTGATGGGAGGTAAAGGTTTTGGATATTAAGAGGTGAATTAAAGTAGGATATTTATTCCTAGGATGGAAAGGAATTTTATCATCGTTTTTAAATATGTACTGGAAGATTTATAGTAAATCTAAATTTTAATATTTTGAATCTGTCATTTTATTTTCTTATAGCCTAAAACGTCTCAGATACACTTAATTTAGCCAGAGTATATTGATAAATTTTTAAACAATTTTTATTTACTAACATTACATTCAATTTTAGTTTTTCTTAGTAACATACATTTTAAATTTTTATTTTAAAATCTTTGGTTGATGTGATGCGATAGGTGTAGCATTTATGCACCACACATCGCGGGTTCGAATCCTGCTTTTGGCATGGCTGTACTTTGACGTTTAGAATTAGTTTTAATATATTAAGAAGGCAAAATATCTTTGAAATAGCAGAAATCTACCAAGAATGATCTTTTTCTGAAAAAATCATGTTGGATGTACGTTCCATTATCAAAAGATATTTTAATAACAGTATTATTTTACTGTACAGAAATCTGTTTTTTTTTTTTTTCATTTAATCTCTAAAATATATAGATAAATTTTACTTTTCTGAAATTGAATTAGTAATTTAAAAATATTTCAGACGCATTACTTTTATGTATTTCTTATACAACCTTTTGGATATTGTCTGTTAACGTTTTTATACTAATACTAGGATAGGCTGTTTGAAATTGCAAAATATGTTTCTGAGTCATACTGAATTTAACACCGTGAAACGATAAAAAGTGCTAAAGTATTGCATAACTTTGAATAAATATGTTATATAATAACACATAACGTAAGAGAAAATCGATACCCTCATTTCTACACAAATTCTAAAGATAAAATGAAAAAAATATTAAGTAATTGTTTTAATGTTGTTTACTAGGAACCTTTTTAAGAAATACTGTTGAAGGAGCATTGTAGTCCAACATTTCAATCAAGTAATATAGATAACTAATAAATTTTAATGTCCTTTATATTTCAAGTAACATTGTATATTCTCAATATCAGTATCATTCAAATTTAAATTTTAAAACTTAGATTCAACGTCCGTTCTATTCTTAAAGGAATAAGGAATTCAATGTACCAATTTTTAAAAATTCAACTTTTATCTTTTTTCTTATAGGAATACTAAATATTTCATAATAATAATAATAATAATCATAATACATAAATGATGCTAGAGTCTGAAATCTACAAAAAGTAATTTAATAGTAAATTACTTTTTAAATTTATTATTAAATTACTTTTTGTCAAGAATTTAAAAGTAATTCTTGAGGAAAATACAACGCATTTTCGTAAATATAAAATTTACAAGAACATTCCTTAATAATGTTTCTAGTGAATTACAAACTAGCCAATCGATGTCATTTCTTCATAATATATTTATGATTAAAAAAATTGAGCACTGATTTTCACTTAAAATGAGCACAACTTTTATAAAATATCCAACATTTAGCCCGTCATATGACGGGATGAGTAAAATTTCTAATTTTCCAAAATTGTAAAGTACCCTAAGAGGCAGCTAAAAAAATGAGTTTTTTTTGTCAGTGAGAATTATCTAGTTCACGCTTAATAATTTGTGTTATCTTTACTGACAGTATGTTAGTTGCCAACTTATCTTGTCATATTAAGGGATTGTGCGAACAGCAGAGGTTTTAATATTCACAATGATTATTTGACAGTATATATGAATGGTGTTCAAAATTTAGTGAATCGATTGCAAACCGTGTGGTTATGCATAAAAAACAAACACACAAACGAACAAACTTCTTAATTTTTAAAGACATATAACCTAAAGGCGAGATATTTTTTAGTCTGTAGAATAGATTTCTACACTTTAAAAAAAAGAGTTTGCTATTAATACCGATGATAAAATTTTCATTCCAATGAAAAATAATTGGTGATTAATTTTAAAATTGTCACGTATGTACCTAATCTATTATTTAAGCCAACTATAAAAGAAACCTATTTACGTAATATCTAAGTTACGTAATATCTCAGTGATAAAAATATGAAAATAATGCCGACGGTATTCAAATAATTTCAAATAAGAAATGATTAATTGATATGTTTAAAGGAATGACATCATAATACTAGAAAAAATATTATTTTTACCTTTTTCTTATGTGATAAATTGAACCATTTAATCACCTGATCTTAACCGGGGAAAATAGAGCTTGAAATAATGGCATTAAAATTCGAAAAGGGGAGGAAAGGGTGGATTTCGAACGTTTGAAAGACGGCATTATTTTTCGCTCTGATATGAAGCATATTTATACTAATTTATTTTAGAAACAGATCGATAGTTTAAGAGATGATAAATTTTACTCGCTTTGAATTTTGCTAACTCTAACTCATCCAGAATCCAATATGGATGCCTCTATCCATTCCAGGTGCAACTGCTTCATAAATTCAAGTGCAACTTTGGCTATTACTATATAGGGATAATTTATACTCATTTTTTAAGTTATAACATGTTTTGTCTAGTTATATTTTTTCTTCATAATATTAACTGCTCTGTTACTCAACAAAATATTTAATATTTTAAAAATGCATATCCAGTTTTGTAGGAACCCCCTAATGTGCTATGTCTTAAAATTTGATAGAGGCTAGAAATAAGGCAATGCACCTCGAATGGTTTAAAGTCAAGAATAAAGTAATATAAAATATTTTTGTATTAAAATGAAACAAAGTAATCATGTACTTAGAAAAAATCAACTCGATTATGAAATTTTGGTTAGTTTAATATTTTTTGTGAGAAAGGAAAATGTCTATATATGATTTAATTTGCATTTTTCTAGAGAATTTTGTTCAGAATATATATTGGTGAATATCTTATATAGTTTTTATTTACGATGTTCATAAATTTCCTAGATTATTTATTATAGATTGAGTCAAAATAAACAGGAAATTTAAACAACAAACAAAATTACATTATGTCCTCATTAGTGATAAGCTGTTATTTGAAGGATGCAATTTGTAAAAAAAGAAACTTTTTGGTAACACATTTAGTTCTTATTACATGTAAATATTTTACTGCAATCTAAAGCTTTATTGTGGTGTAGGTTCTATAGACGAAATTTAAAAAATAGAAATAATAACTGTTTGTGCACAATAATTCATAAATTTTTCAGTTACTTACTAAGTTGAGAAATTGCAGTTGATAAAAGAGAAAATAATTTTAATTAAATAATTCAATATTATGCATTGCCCGTATTTAGGTATTTTTCATGCACAGGATGGTTTTGTAGAATTTGTCCATACAATTAGTACTTTTCGTTCGCCTACAGAAGATTATGTTTTCATAAATTTAGCCATTGTCAAATACAACGATTTCTTGAAATTATTTCAATAATTCTGTTCATTCAAAAATGACAAGTTATTAACACGTAAAAAGATGCGTTAAACATTGTCTTTTATAATTTGTACAAAGTGAGTATTTTATAATATATAATTTTTATTTATAATTATTGTTAGCATATTGTTAGTTGCTAAGTACATCAATTTTCGTTGCGATCTTTATCTTTTTCAGTAATAACAGCTTTCTTTAAAGTTAAATATTCTAATGACTTTTAAAATAAACATTACTCTTGCTCATTCTGTACCTTGCTTAACAGTCAAAACTGAAATTAAAACTATAGTTTATGTTGGCGTTTTTTAAATCCCCACAATTTTCAAAAAACTCGCCAAAAGACAGTCTATTATTTGTTTCCCAAATTGTTATAATGCTCAATAATGATGTTCAGCATTATTTATTCAGAATGAATGGACAGGAGATAAATAACATCTTCCGGAATCAATCCCACTGCAACGAAGCATTAAACTCACCGCTATATAAGATTAGAGTGAAACTTGTTGAAATTCTTGCATGTACTAGCATATAGCCCGTCATATGACGGAATCATTAAAATTTTTAATTTTCTAAAATTGTAAAGTACCTTATGAGTCAGGTAAAAAAATGGTTTGTTTTTTGTCTGAGAATTATCTTGCAACAAAAAATAATCGATGATTCAATTTAAAATTATCCCATATGTACCTAATCTATAAGGCAATTTCACGCAGCATGGCAAAAACTCAAATTATGACAATTCTGGCTTTATTTTCAAACGGAAGGGCAGTTTTTTTTGTCTATTGGCTGTTGTAAACATGAAAATGAATGGGAAGGGCATTATAGTAGTTCGTGACATTGCGACAAATTGCCTTATTATTTAAGCCAAATATAAAATAAAATTATTTACGTAATATCTAAGATCAATGATAAAAAATATGAAAATAAGACCCAATTTAAATAATTTAAAATAAGAAATGATTCAATGAGATGAATAAAGGAATGACATCATAATGCTCGAAAAATGTTATTTTTGCCTATTTATTATGGGATAAATTGATAAATTTAATCGCCTGCTCTTAACCGGGGAAAATAGGAGTTGAAATAATGTCATTAAAAGCTCGAAAAGAGGGAAGGGGTGGATTTCGAACGTTTTAAAGGAGGCAGTATTTTTCGCAGTGATATGAAGCATATTTATACCAATTTATTTTAGAATCGGATCTATAGTTTAGGAGACGATAAACATTACTCTTTTTGAATTTTGTTAACTATGGATAAATCTATCCATTCCAGGTCCAACCGCTTCATTAAATCGAGGACAGACCTACAGATAACTTAGGCTATTATTATATAGGGGATTAGAATTAAAATCAGTTTTTTAATGAAAGTAATAAACATTTGATGTAAATGTTAAACAGCATAAGCTCCTATAAGTAGTTTAACATTAAAAATATCCATTACAAAAATATTATATCAAACCAGCTGAGGTTTTCGGGTTTAATTCCTTACAAATTCCAGTATTTAACTTAAATTGAAGCAAAACCACGAGATTTCTCCGAGGTGTGAGCTTAACACTTTCAGTGAAATCTTTCTTCACGTAACATGATAGAAAAGATTTTTTTATTTTCTGTTCTACCTAATATACAGATACCAAAGTTATTTATTTCGTGTGAGAGTAAACATAGCCACACCTTCTTTGGGAAACAACCTAATTTCGCTACGAACACACTCGAAAAACTAGCTCATATGTAATGTAGGAATAATCTTTATTGAAAAACTCATTTAAACTGGACTTTAAATAAATTTTTCTTCAATTTCTTAAATTTTTGGTGAGCAATAAATATTTAAATCTAGGGAACTTATTCCATTTAACATTGGAAATTATTTATAAACTTCTTTCACTCTGTGGTAATCAAAACTAAGAGATGAAATGTATACATATCAAACGCAATACAAGTGGTTCAAAAATAAATTTTGAGAAAAAATCAAGGAAAAACGATAAAGATTTAATTTTTATTTGATTAAAATGTATCAACTTAGTTTAAAAAGTATTATTGTTGAAAACTTATTAACACGTTGTCTGACACTTGAGTCTATAGCCGTCAAAATGAAGTTCATTTTGACAATGAAACAATTTTTCAAGTGTAATGAAGTGATGATGCCCAAATGTAAAATTAAAACGTTGCTACTCAAGAGGGTAGCAGGCAGCTTGACTGTAATCGTTCGTGTCATAATCAAGAATTTTGTTACTTTTCCGTGACTCTGACAGAATTCTTATATTTTTTACAGTTCACTATTGACATGAACGCTAATAGCCGTCGAAAACGAAATTGTCGTTTGTAGACACTACGGCTATAGCGGCACAAATGTGCATTTATCTGCGTACAAGTAGAAGCCTAATGTCATGTTTTGGAAACAATTTTTTAGGTTAAATTTCGTTTCCCACCTGTTCATTTTCCACATCGAAAGTAATGTGTAATAATTATATAACTATAATAATTTTTGTCATTTATTTTTGTTTAATTATGAACTAATATTTCATGTAAAATTCCCAAAAATACTTTGCATACAAAAAATTGCTTATTTGAATAATTAAGGCTGTCATTAACGTTTCTACTTTTTTGCTTTTATAGCCACGATTGTTCCATTACTTAATGTCTAGAGTTCGCTGATGTCGAATTAATCAAAATTAAGTGTATTTAAGCAGAAAGAGTAAAACTATACTTCTAATATTCTAAAAATTACAAAAACATATAAAGTCAATTTTCGAACTTCACTTGTTTCTACTGTCCGTCAATATGTTAAAATTGACAAAGTAAATAATAAAAATCATAAGCAGGAATAATTAAAGAAAATGGTGTTTTTTTTTCTTTTAAAGACAATCAGATATCAGTGCGGTAGTTATTAGAAAAAAATTCTCCACCAAGAAATACTTTACAGGTCGAGCATGGATTAAAAAACAGGGAATATCTGATTCACTGAAGAGAATAATCCAAACCATTTTTTAAAAAGAAATTCTTTGAACATGAAATAACATCTATAACAAATAATTTAACGTCTTTAAAATTTATAGGACACTTACTGATAATATAAAAAACCATACCACTAAATGGTATTTGTATTAAATCTTACTGACATTTTAAACTTTATATCAATTTTTTTTTATTTTACATGACGTATATATACGTCGACTAAAATGAAATTTTAGATTGACAAGTATACACGTCAAACGGAAATTACTGTTTGATGTGAACGTTAATATCCATTACAAAATTTTTATATGTCTTGGATAGACATTTTCTAGCTTAATTTAACATGTTCAAGGGGTTGAATTTAAATAGAAGAATAACCACAATACTTCTCTCCATAAAATATTTCTTCTCATATAACATATTGATAGAAATATTTTTATCTCAATTTCTGTTCTTCCTACAGAAAATCAGTTATTTATTCCTATGAAGAGAAATATATTCATACCTTCTTTTTGAAAAGAACCAAATCTAACTGCCAGAAAACTTAAAACACTACCCCTTATATAATAAGACTTTTTATAATTTGTTTAAAGCTTTATTGTATACAGTATATTGTATAACACTGTATCTTTTGCAATGAAAAGACCCATATTTTTAGGCATCGGGAAATGGGCTTTTATTTTTATTATTAATAGAATCAATAATAAAAGTAAAATGTTAAAACAATGTAATACAACGTAATAAAATTTAATAATGCTATAAAATGTTAATAACAATGTTTAATCTATCTCTTGTGTTTGGCCTGTATGTCCTAATAATGTACTAACTTTCTTTTTTGAAAACGAAAGTCTTCAAAGTCTTTGTTGCCGAGTGGTCATGGTATCAGACTGCGGTTCAGGAGGTCACCCGGGAAGCCGAAGCTCTTTTAATTTAATTTAATTTACTTTATATCTAGAAAGGACTACAATATTCTTTAAATTGCTTGAATGGTTTTCCAGAATATTCTACGTTGGTATGAAAGAGAGAGTAGCTCAGGGTAACAATCAGTTACACTAATGGACAACAGCAGCGAGGGAGACTGACCAAAGGACGAAAGCTATGTTAGTAATCCTCCTTCGACCCCATTGGACAAGAGGGGTTGCTAACGCGGGTCAGTTGTCTTTGGCCCTGATGACAGTAGTCATTGGATTTTGCTTGGTAGATTTGAAGGCCCTTTCAGAGAAAAAGCAGGCTAAGACGTAACGAACGGATAACATCATCAGACTTCTCCACCATTTTTTTTACCTGAACGGATAGCGTCATCAGAGGCAAGGAGTTGCTCCAACATTTTTAGAGACTCCATATTAATACTTAATTTGTTTTATTTGCGTCACCAGATTGTACTTCATTAAAAATAGAATTGTTAAATAGCCTGCAAAAGGGTAAGTCTTAGCTAATTTGTTTCGGGTATCTTATTCCATGTGTTATCTCAGCAGGCCTGGAATAAGTCATTGGTAAGTTTGAATTAATTCTCATTTTGTTATCCTTCTGATATGTGCTAAATAAATAGCTTTACGTTCCCGCTATTTGTGTTCCTCGTCTGTTTCCCTAACATCAACCTGACAATATAAAGTAGGGGCAACTTTTATTAAAATCGTCGTATCAATTGGAATAAAAGTAAATTTTTCTTAGATTTTTAAAATAAATTTATAATGGGAACGTTAAACAACCTAACCTCTTATAAGTAGATTCGAATTAGAAATATCTATCATAAAAATTTATGTGGCATCGGTTAAGTTTCTTCTTTAGTTCCATACATGTTAACTGATCTAAATTTAAGTATAACGTAGACACTTTTCTCCTGGTGAGAGCTGAACAGCTTAAGTAAATTCTTTATTTTCCCAAGACATAATGATAGATAATTTTTGCTTTATTTTCTGTTCTACTTAATACACTCATATTTTTAATTTTGTATGTAAGTTCTGCTTCGCAGTTGCATGCATTCGCATTAGTTAACGTGATTATTGCTTAAAAACATTCAGCATACGCTTTAGATAATTTATGCACAGTGGTAAACTCCGAAGCAGATGCTAAACCGCTCCTTTTAAGCCTGTAAACACTTACGCATGTTAAAAGCAATTAATTTAAGAACACAATTCATTAGCTCGACACAGCGAAGTAGCTTTTAAAATTGAAAGGCTTTGGGAGCAATAACACAGCGCGCTCAGCATGTATGATAATGTTCC
Source organism: Pardosa pseudoannulata (assembly GCA_032207245.1). Classification (NCBI taxonomy): domain Eukaryota; kingdom Metazoa; phylum Arthropoda; class Arachnida; order Araneae; family Lycosidae; genus Pardosa; species Pardosa pseudoannulata. The sequence goes on from CM063498.1 coordinate 194,259,962, forward strand.
CAAAATCATTAGAGATTAAAGCTTTTTGAATTAATGAGCTGTATTAAGATTTATACCAGTCTAATGCAATAGGGCTCCAAGGGGATTAAGGCCATTAATTCATTAACGGAAGTTTGATCGTTTTATTAGTTAGTTTATTAAGTATAATAACTGCAAGCGAAATTGCGCAGACGTATATTTCTTTTATACAATTTTCCTTTCAAAATGCTAGGCCTGGAAGTAATAAAGAGGCAAATAGTCATTTCCATTTTACTTCAAAGGTACTGCCTTATAGCAATTAAGAACTTAAAAGCGGAAATAATTAAAATTAAATTTTAAAACTGATAAAATAAATCATTTTAATCTTTTATAATTGGTCAAAGAGAAAGGAGGGATATTTATAATAGGATGTAATGGTAAGAAAAAAAAAGAACATTTATTCCAAGTCCGTAATATATTGAATTAAGTTACTGTGCGGTATTTGTGTTCATTTGATTAGTAGATTTTTCTGAGTCTACTAATCAAATGAATCTGCGGTTATAATTTCGTAAAGATTCGGTTACAAAACAGAGGAGAAATGTGGAAATACTATTTATATTAAATGTTTTTGGTAAACTTAATAACATGAGATTGTTTCTTTAAATTTTGAATCATTTGGTTATTATCTACTGTTGAAATTGGTTGTATTATATTTTATTGTTTGTAATTATGTATAATATTCGCATTGTAATATTTGTTTGGATTATATTGCAAAGACGTTGTTACAAAATGTATGTTTAGTGTACCCTTATATCTCAGAATAACAATGTGTAATGTGTCTTATACCATACATGTTATTATTTGCAATTTATGAATTACTTTATTGAATAAAGAAGTGTTTCTTTGAAATAAGAATCATTTTGTAAAATCTAGATTACTCAATATAGATAAAATGGAAAATATTGTTTCTATTGGTCGTAAATTTAACTTTTAGAAAACTTAAAAACACAAGATTGCTTGCATTGTTTATATTCCATTTTACTTTAAAGGTATTGTCTGATATCAATTAAGAACTTAAAAGCGGAAATAATTAAAATTAAATTTTAAAACTGATAAAATAAATTATTTTAATCTTTTATAATTGGTTAGAGAGAAAGGAGGGATATTTATTATGGGATATAATGGTAAAAAAAAACACTTATTCCAAGTTCATAATATATTGAATTAAGTTACTGTGCGGTATTTGTGTTCATTTGATTAGTAGATTTTTCTGAGTCTACTAATCAAATGAACCTGCGGTTATAATTTCGTAAAGACTCGGTAACAAAACAGAGGAGAAATGGGGAAATACTATTTATATTAAATGTTTTTGGTAAACTTAATAACATAAGATTGTTTCTTTAAATTGTGAATAATTTTGCTATTATCTACTGTTGAAATTGGTTGTATTATATTTTATTGCTTGTAATTATGTATAATATTTGTATTGTAATATTTGTTTGGATTAAATTGCAAAGAGGTTGTTACAAAGTGTATGTTACTGTTATATAAATTACAAAATGTATGTTTAATGTACCCTTATATCTCAGAATAATAATGTGTAATGTGTCTTATACCATATATGTTATTATTTGCTATTTATGAATTACTTTATTGAATAAAGAAGTGTTTTTTTTCTTTTTAAATAAGAATCATTTTGTAAAATCTAGATTACTCGATATAGATAAAATGGAAAATATTGTTTCAATTGGTCGTAAATTTAACTTTTAGAAAACTTAAAAACACGAGATTGCTTGCATTGTTTATATTTGAATTATCAATATCTGATTAATGGATGATCATAAATATTACGAAATTTTAAAACTTAAAAATATTAGAATCAATTGCATCAAAAGTTAATTTCACTGAAGATGTTGTTTCTTTAAGTAAATTGCTGGTTATTTTATAAATTTTCTCTTAGTAATATTTTATCCATTAAATGTATATATAAAAAATTAATAGAATCTAAAAACTTTTAATTTAATTATCTGGAATTTATGTCGCTGGTATAAAGCTAAAAAAGTAATAATGATAGAATGTACATAACAAGAGCAAAAAATTCCTCAAATTCCATTTAAATTTTAAGCTTTTCCGCATTCTTTTCCAAAACAATGGAATGTGATATTTATAAGAAATAAACTTTAAAAAACATAAAATTATAAATCGTAAACGTACTGACAAACATGAAAACATAATTTAAAGAATAAACTGTATTTAATTTGTGTGTTTTATTTATTTGAAGTAATTTGTTTGACAAAGGATTGTTTTAAATAAGGATTTCTTTGAATTCCTAAAAGCCCTAGACAGGTTTAAACAAAATCTAGTAATTGCAATCACATATACACAGGGAGGTAGATGTTGACATGTCTGTATATATATGTATGTAATATATCAAAATTATTAAATCTAAAATATCTATCTATAATTTTTCTTTTCCCCTTTCTCACTCTTTCATACATTTTCCCAGCCACAAAATTTCAGGAATTAAAAGGAGTGTTCACTAACTTAAAATTCTTTTTACCAGTCTCCCAAAACTAACACTTTAATAAAGGCTGGGACTACAGTTTAAACCCTCAGAGAAAGGGTCTAACCAATTATAATTCTACACTGCTTTAGTGGATAATTTAGGAAATTCCCAAACACAAATTAGATGCAAGCTATCGGGAGCAGATAAGAACCCTTCCTCCAACGTTCTATTAATAAAGATCTTTAACTAAAACGGCGTCATTTTTATGGGCTATGACTTCAACCACCCACTGTGAAGCCCGTCTTATTATATATATACATATATATACATACATACATACATATATATATATATATATATATATATATATATATATATATATATACATATATATACATACATATATATATATATATACATATATATACATATATATATATATACATACATATATATATACATACATATATATATATATATATATATATATATATATATATATATATATACATATATATATACATACATATATATACATACATATATATATATATATATATATATACATATATATATACATACATACATATATATATATATATATATATATATATATATATATATACATATGCATATATATTTATATATATGTATGTGTGTGTGTGTGTGTGTGTGTTTGAAGGAGAGAGACTCAGGACATAGAAGAATAACTCTTTACACATAAAATATACTACCAACATTACTTTAACAAACATTTAGGGGAGATATATACAGAGGGGTCTACGGATAAACAATTAAACTTTGTTAATTAAGGCTCGAAGGAATATATTATTCCTCTCTCCAACATACGTCACACAGTACTCAGAACTGTCGAAAAACTGTGTAGTGCGCTTCTCAGGAGTGGGTAAATGGAATATGTTCAATCTCGGCTATCTTGACGGTCAGTCGCCTGACGAACTGAATAAAGTAAAAAAAGGGGGATAGTAAGAAAAAGGGGAAGGGGTTAAAGATAGAGAAATTAGAGATACAAATTTTGTTAAAAAAATCAAAGAACAGGGTTAAAAATGCACAGAAAACAATTTTTTTTTAAATGTGCAAAGTAAAGATAAAACTAAAAATATGTAAATGAGCAGAAACAAAAAGCTTTGTAATCTTGAAGTTAGGTGATGATGGATGTCAAAGGCTTCATGTGATCGACAGAACTGAAGGTGACATAAGAACCTGCATGAGTGCTGATTTTTTTTACCTCACAGTGGTCATGATACTTTATTTTAGTGATTTCGTAAGGGCCACGGAAGCGTTGACGAAAGTTCATTCCTGTAACATATTGAGTTCTAGCGATGCCAACCATGTTCTGAACTGATATTGGAGAGCTTTTTTATTATGTTTGTTGAAAGTGCGTCGGTTAGTTTCTTGAATTAAAAAAAAATTCTTTCGTGATATTGCGCAATGTGTTACGAAGATCAGTAATAGAATTTAGATATTTCTCTTGAAGAAGTTGGACGATTTCAGAGTCTTCCTTATGCCTTCATGTCTTTATATCTTTTTTTCAGTACGCTGAAATGCCTCAATATGTTTGAACCATTTCAATGGATCATCAATTGATAACTTAAAAAGAACTTGAATAACTATTTCTACACTAGCATATAGCCCATCATATGACGGGATTAGTAAAATTTTTAATATTCCAGAACTGTTAATTGCCCAATGAGGAAGGCAAAAAATGGTTTGTTTTTTGTCTGAGAACTACCTGGTTCACTATGAATAATTTATTTATCGTTATACTCCTCTAGAGTCTCCCGATCCTGTAATGTAGTTTAGAATCACATTGAATTCATTTAGTCAAATCGTGTGGTTATGTATAATAAACAAACATACAAAAGTACAAACTTCTTAATTTCAAAATATAAAAATTAAAAGTTAGATATTTATTAGTCCGTGAAATAGACTTCTAGACTTATATGAAAATAATTTATTGTTAATACCTGTGGTAAAATTTTCATTGCAACAAAAAATAATCGATGATTCAATTTAAAATTATCGCGTATGTACATAATCTATTATTTAAGCCAAATATAAAAGAAAATCATTTACGTAATATCTAAGTTCAGTGGTAAAAGATATTAAAATAGTGTAGACGATATTTAAATAATTTAAAATATGAAATGATTAAATGAGATGTCTAAAGGAATGACGTCACAATGCTAGAAAAGTTTGTTATTTTTACCTCTTTATTAAATAATAAATGGATAAATTTAATAGCCTACTCTTAACCGGGGAAAATAGGGCTTGAAATAATAGCAGTAAACTATCGAAAAGGAGGGAATGGTTGGATTTCGAACGTTTTAAAGACGACAGTATTTTTTGCTGTGATATGAAGCATATTTATACAAATTTATTTTAGAATCGGATCGATAGTTTAGGAGAAGATAAACTTTATTCGCTTTGAATGGATGCCTCTATCCATTCCAGGTCCAACCGCTTCATAAATTGGAGGACAGAAATACAGATAACTTAGGCTATTATTATACAGGGGATTCTTTCAATTTTCCCATTACCCCTGGGAATGACGGTTGTAATGTAAATGATTTCTATGCTTTGCTCTTTGCAGTACTCATGAAAGTCGGTTGAAGTAAACGCAGATCCACGTTCTGTAATTATTCGAAAAGGATTGCCGAAAGTTGATTGTATGATTAATAGTTTCTAGAGAACTTGCTTAGTTGATGTAGATTAGACTTGAAATAAACCAGGTCTGTGATGGATAGGAATATCATCAGACAGAACAATGTTCGTAATCCGATGTCATGACGTAATCCATAATTCAAATTTGAAATTAATAGAAGTACGTCATGTCGTTCTTGGATAAATAGAAAAATTAAACGCAATATAATAATAAAATTTCTAATAAGATGCAGTAACCTTGTTGGTAATGTTTATAAAGTGGATGTATGCATAATAAATTTTCTTTACTTTGCTATTCGTAATGATTATCCAAATAATTTTTTAATTACTGTTTTACAGATTTTTTTCAATGTAAATAGAAATGCATGTATATATTGATTTTTTTATAATAATCGAATGTCTTTAAAGGCTTAGTCTAGTCGTATAGGAGCTGAAAGATGACTGATTGGTTAGGGTGCTGGCTTTCGGTACCGGAGTTCATGGGTTAAAAATCCCACTTTTACATGGATGTTCGTAACCATTCAGAATCATCTTAAGGATGTAGGTACCTGTCTCCTCAAGTGTCGCAATAAACTAGACGTAGCACTCCAAACCAAACAAAAACTAGTTGTAAAGAGTACAGTGGTGTTAACCTATATATTTTATTGCTGTGTTGCTGTGCTTCGGTAGGTATGCATTATATTCTACGTTAATGCTGCTTAGATATAGTTTTGTGTAGTTATTGCTTTCTTTCAGTTATTCTATATTTTCGGTAACATTAATCAAGACTGATAATAGGTTTTATGATAGTATATCACTCCAGGAGTGTAGTATACACCTAAAGCATGTTTAACTGGAATGAGGGGTCACAACTCCGCTCAATCATTAATGACATCATTTCAATCCATTTATAATTTATAATTTATATTATATAGATATTTAATTAATATAATGTACCGTGTTTATTTTTAATATATTTTCATTCACATAATATCCTATGACTATGTAGTGCAGTATTGCATGCAACAGCATGGATAATTGTGATATTTCTTGACAGTTTAACTAATTACTCATTTAGTATATATATATATATATATATATATATATATATATATATATATATATATATATATATATATATATATATATATATATATATATATATATCTGTGTGTGTGTGTGTGTGTGATGTCTAAAAAAGAGGTAGTTAGAAATTACGTGAGTTAAAAGCTATTTTAAAAAGTGAACTCTTTTATAATAATAAAATAAATGAAAAACACCCACGCTCGCGTAAGCTTTTAGGATAATACGGCCAGGCGGAAGCATTTTTGAACTATTTGATAAGCTTGCAAGCAGATAAGATCAGTCAGCGCGTGGACATGGAACTGTGAACACCTATTCCACGCTTATCTCCGCCACGAACAATGAAAATGGCGCAAGTTTTGCTTTTAGAATAAACGATGATTTAATAAACTTATTATTATCAAGAAAGACTATTTTCCATTAGCCTTAACTCAGGATCACGACACGACACACACACACACACACACATATATATATATATATATATATATATATATATATATATATATATATATATATATATATGTTATGTGTGTATGTTTACGTTCTTAGCAGTAGCAAGTTGCAAGGTTATGGGTGTTTAAATGTTAAAATTATATTTAAAACAATTTGTTTCATATATCAGTAATGTAGGCGTTTATAGATTTTTCTACCTCAAGAAAGACACAAAATAATAAAGTAACAACTGCAAAAATAATATAATTTCTTGGTATATACTCGTAAATTTTCTTTTCGAATTTTCGATTCCCTCCGAAAAATTATTTCTAATTTTCTTTACATGCCATTTATTCTACATTTAAATTTGAATTTAAAAAAATCTCGATATATAGTTAACAATATATAGTTAACAATTTTTTCTTTTATAGCGACTTCCTGTACTTATTAATTTTTTAACTAACTCCATGGCTGCGAGAAATATACTGAGTTGGCAACCCCGTTACTCAATTACTAATTACTTTTCTGACAGTTCTTCCATTTTCCAAAACTTAGAGAAGGAAATATCTTTTATTTATATCATTAAATAAACAGAAGACGACGAACGAAAGAATTTTAATTTTCCAGTTGCAAAAATGACTTTACTTTTTGAACAAATTTTTTAAAAGCAGACTTCTATTTTTAACCCCAAACCATTCTGGGCGGAATAATTTTTATAATTAACAACATTTTCTGAGAAAAAGGGGAGCGTATAAAGTTATGATTATAATTTGATTATGCCCAGAAACTCATCTTTTTTCCTTTATTTGCTGGAGAATAATTAATATTATGACTACAATTCTCAGAGTAATTAAGATAAATGGAAAATGAATGTTCTTTTCCCCCAGTAAATAAAAGCAAATGAAAGATAAGGTATGCAGTATTTCATAAATAGCATTTAGTTAGAAGCGTAGATTACAGATATATGTTAAATTTACACTATTAATATTGCATTCATTATTAGATAATTGTAGTGAGTTATGATGAAATGCTTAGAAATTATCTTAACTGTCGAGACACATGTATGAGAATAAATCCCTCCTGTAAATAATCCTGGATATATTATTTGCTGATATATTATTTACTTTCCTAAATATCTTTAACAATAGTTTATATACAACAACATATTTGCTGTATGTGATCTCAACTCTCTCGAGATATGAAATGTTGTATTTTTGGATGAATCATCGAGCGAAATTTAAACGAAAGTTTCAAACGATAATACTGCATACTCTATCTTAAATATATGCAATATATGCTTGGCATTGAAAGTTATTTGTGACTTGTTGTTAATCGGTATAAAAACTTGTTGTGGGTTCAAAATAGTGGTATTTTGTTTGTTGTCAATTAATATAAATCTTGTTGTGGGTTCAAAATAGTGGTATTCTATTTGTTATCAATCGATATAAAATCTTGTTGTGGGTTCAAAATAGTGGTATTTTATTTGTTATCAATCGATATAAAAACTTATTGTGAGTTCGAAATAGTGGTATTCTTTCTATATAAGAACTTAGCAATAAATCCAAGGTACAGATGCGATATCTGCACCGCTTCTGCCTTCCATATTTTTTTCTTGGCGATCTTGCCAAAAACCCCATTTTCTGAAAGTCGTCAAACTAAAATGGCTGCAAAAAATGGTGTTTTCTGAAAGATCACAAAAAACAAAACATGGACGGCACCATATGGCTTTTAAAAAACCAAAGTTATTACAAAATTCTACAAAAAGGAAAAACACAGCATATATTTTACAGATTTTTACTATTTAAGAACTGTATGATCACACCAAAAATAAGTTTTATTATGCGTTTGTATAGTAAATAATCATTGAAAAATTCTTTAAAACAAATTTAAAATTTTTGAGGGTTTCCCCCCCCCTTCCACCTTAATGATTATTACATACAACAGAAAATACATATTACATACGCATATTTTAATAAGGACAATTAAATTTATAAGACCAACCTCTGTTAAAAAATTATGAAATAATACCCTCCTGTTTAACAAATAAAGAAAAAGTTGATCGTATTACACCTTCAGCCCTACATACGCGTTGCCCTCCCCACGAACTGCATAATCCCCGAAAAAGCTCCTGATACCTCATAACCACGTTAGTTATAGCTAAAACTTTCGGTACAGATGCATTTTAGACGCCGTAATTTTTTATCGCCAAATTTGGCGATTTTATGGGGCAATGACTATGTTGGTGTGTTTACCCTGACTTTGGTGATGGGGTATGACAGCTCTAATGTGTTCTTCACCCCATTGGAGCACGTGATTTCTGACATCAGTACCCGACACTATTCGACAAATTTGCATCTTAGCTATTCTTTTGGTTTACATTAAGGTTATTTTTTTTTCTTATCACTTTCTTTGATTTAGTTAATTTAGTTATAATGGATGAAGTTATTTCAGTTCTTACTATTTTTGAAATTGTTAAAAAGTATCGGGATATTTTAAATCAAACAAGATGTTTTGGTTTCGAACATTTATGGTTTGTTCTTATTTTCTGGGATATAGTAATTTAATTATGGCGAGTGTAGTTATTTTGGTTCTTACTATTTTTGACATTGTTAAAAAATATCAGAATATTCTTAGGTGTGAGGGGTGCGTGTTTTCTGAAAGATCACAAAAAAAAAAAAAAAAAAAAAAAAAAAAACCATAGCGACGGTCACGTGGCATATTTGAAACACAACATTAACAAAACTAAACTTTAAAAGGAAACAACAGATTAACATGTATTATTAAAATAAAATTAGCATAATAATCATCATTTTTTACATTTTTTAAAAAATAAATAACAGATTAGTAATATTTATGATATGTGTCAACAGAGTAAACACAATATATATCATTTTAAAAAGCACTAATATTATAAGAATCTAACATGTGAGGGGGTTCCCCCCCTCAACCCCCCCTCCCCTTGTGCAAAGAACAAAATAAAAATGTTCCAAACCAATTAACTTAGAATATCCTGATACATTTTAACTATTTCAAAACCGAAATAACTGCACCCGTCTTAACTAAATCCCAGAAAATGATAAGAACAAAAACAAAATGTTCCAAACCAAAGCATCTTGTTTGATTTAGAATATTTTGATATTTTTTAACAATTTCAAAACCGAAATAACTTCACTTGTCATAACTAAATTAACTAAATCCCACTAACCAAATACATAAAAAAAACTCAAATTTGGAATTCCATCATCCCCACAAACGTGCCGTTTTGAATGAAATGCAAATCCAACCTCATGTCTAAGAATTTCCTGATATTTCTTCACAATGCTACAAATAGTTAAAACCGAAATAAGAACATCCGCCATAGCTAAATACCAAAAATAATTTACCTACCTACGAGACAACGTACTAATCCAAGTCTGGAACGAAAAAAATCTTTAGAACAGAAAATTTGCATAGATAGCCGGGTAATGACGTCAAAAATCACGTGCACCAATAGCTTCCATATTCCCCTATCAAAGTTAGGGCATATACAGCAACCTAGTCATCGCAACAAAAAACCCCAAGTTTGTAACATAAAATCGCCAAATTTGGCGAGAAAAAAACCCGGCGGCTATAATGCATCTGTACCAACTTAGATATTACGTAAAGGATTTTCTTTTATATTTGTCTTAAATAATAGATTAGGTACGTACGTGATAATTTTAAATTTAATCGTCGATTATTTGTTGCAATGAAAATTTTATGACCGGTATTAACAAATTATTTTCATATAAGTCTAGGAGTCTATTTCACGGACTAATAAATATCTAACTTTTAATTTATATATATTTGGAAATTAAGAAGTTTGTTCTTTTCTGTGTTTGTTTATTATACATAACCACACGGTTTGACTAAATGAATTCAATGTGATTCTAAACTGCATTCACAAGATCAGGAGACTCTAGAAGAATTGAAGATAAATAAATCATTGAGAGTGAACCAGATAATTCTCAGCCAAAAACAACAAAGCAGTTTTTACCTGCTTCATAGGGTACTTAAAAGTTCTGGAATATTAAAAAATTTACTAATTCCATCATATGATGGGCTATATGCTAGTTTTTTTAAATAACGGGAAAAATTATAATTATGCTAATTTTATTTTAATGATGCTTTAAATTGTTAATCTAGTTTTTTTTCTTTTAAAGTTTAGTTTTGTTAATGTTGTGTTTCAAATATCCTATGTGATCGCAGCCATGTTATTTCTATCTTTTAGAAAAAGCTTACCGCCATGTTTTTCTACTTGGCGATTTTTCAAAACAAGCTTTTTTCTGTTGGTAGCCAAAAAAAAACATGGCGAACGGGACCGGCGTCTATAATGCATCTGTTCCAAACGTTCAAAATATTGTGCATTATGCACAACTAGAAAGAAACATACTAAGAAGAATAACATAAAATTCTTGAACCTGACCACGCCACAAGACACATCCGAAATCGAGGAATCCCGTAAGGCAAAATAAATGGCAAAAATCAAAGAAATGACTAGAAAGAAATTATTCAAAAGAGCCGGGTGGTGACGTCAGAAATCACTTACACTAATGGGGCTAAAAGAACGAACCAGGGTTTCCACTACAATGCTCCAATATCAAGGTAGACAAAACTAACCAGTCATCGCCCGCCAAAACGCTCAAAATATCGCCAAATTTGGCGACAAAAGCAGCGGTGTAAATATCGCATGTGTACCCAAAAGGAAAGTTGCATCTATTAATGTTCTGTATATATATAGTATATATATACAGAACATGTATTAGTGTATTCTGTATATATATATATATATATATATATATATATATATATATATATATATATATATATATACATATATATTTAATCTCGTGTTATAAAACAGGGATGATCAAACTGTGTCCATTAGTAAACACTCGATAGAGTTCATGTACTTTCTAATTGAAAGAAATATAATTTATTACAGTAAATGTAGTAGTATTCCATTAATTTACAACAAAGTTTGAACCTTTTATAAAAATTTAACTGTTTTAATTATTATTTAATAATAATAATTTAAGAATAAATTACATCATCTTTTTAAATAGTGTTTCAAAATTTATATAATTACATACACATATGCATTGTAATGAATAAATAGAATTTTACTTTGAATAACCATGAATATTGAATTTTGGTTTTCTTTTAAGTCAGTTAATTAGCATAAAGTTTCAGCAGTAATGGTAATGGATTATTGAATAAGATAATTTCTTACCTTTAATTTTTAATCCCTTTGAATTTGATTTGAAGAATCCTTAGAAATAGAAACGGTAAGCCCAAAACAGAAGTCTATTGTTGAAATGAAACTGTCTTTAAACACGCCCCGAAGAATTGTAGTTACACAAAATTAATTTAGAATTAGATTTCAAAACACATGTTGAACACTGAATACGATAAAAATGAATAGAATTACATAAACACCGAATACCAAACCAACAGCCATCTTTGCTGTTCTTGAACACTAAAAGGAAACAAAACAATTAAGAAAAACCATTGCATCGTGATGCCATCTGTTGAAATAGTAACAATTAGTACAGAAACCATAGACAACCTTATAAATCAAAGTCATTGTATGTATGTATGTATGTATGTTCTACATCTCCTCCTAAACTCTTGGTCTGATTATGAAATACATTTGTATAAATATACTATGTATCACTGCAAAAAATACTGTCAACTTTAAAACGTTCGAAATCCATCCCTTCCCCCCTTTTCTAGCGTTTTATGTCATTATTTAAAGCCCTATTTTCCCCGGTTAAGAGCAAGCGATTAAATTTTTCAATTTATCACATAATAAATAGGTGAGAATAACAATTTTCTTGCATTATGACGTCATTCCTTTAACCATCTGATTTAATCATTTCTTATTTTAAAAGATTTAAATATCGTCTGCACATTTTTATCCCTTTTATCTCTAAATTTAGATATGTGGTTAATTTTCTTTTATATTTGACTTAAATAATAATACATTTCAGGAAATTTTAATTTTAATCATCGATTTATTTTTTGTTACATTGAAAATTTTCTCATCGGTATTTTAACAACAAATTATTTGTAAGTCTAAATTCCAAGGAGTCTATGTCATGCGAGAAAATATCTAGAGTTCAATTTATATATCTTTGTATATTAAATTTGTTCGTTTATGTGTGTGCGTTTTATTCATAACCACACGTTTGATTTGCCAGTGATTCAGCAAATTTTCGACAGATTCATATTTATCGACAAATAAACACTGTTAATATTAAAATCTTTGTTCCCCATCTTAATACGTTATATGGCTGGATGTACTATAGTTGGTAGTTAACGTATGGCCAGCAGTCAGTAAAGTTGTTTTAGTGTTATTTTCATATTTTATTATGTCAAAAAATGTTCATTTATGTCAGGGTCAAATAAACATGTATCTTAATGCTTATTGTACACAATAAGCAATAAGATACATGTTTATTTGATCCTGTATATCAAGAACAGAGCCTGTTTGGTATATTTTTTATTTTGATACAAATGATCAGTGTTGATATAAAAGAAGTTTAGAGGATATTTAGTGATACCGAAAAATGAACGTTACCTTTGTCTATTTTCTGCCTATCCTATCACGTGATATGACAATATAAAGCGAAAATATTTTACACATATATGGGTGATATTTAAAATTAAGTCTACGTTCGGAGTGCCCTTTGGCGTTAAAAGGAAGAATTGTTCTCGCCAGTTCATGTTTATTGTCAGATAATTTGCTTTTAGCAAAATTTATCATATAGGAATAATAGTTCGTTGCAGCCAACTGTTGTTGCATTACATATTTTACCATATTACAAATGGCATCTTTAGAAGTTATTTCTTAAACTTTTAAAATGTTTTTCTTTTCTCCAAAATTAATAGAAGGACAAAGTCGGCAATGGATGGCATGATGGACAAGAGTGTTATAAGGTATAAGGTTGGTCTCGAGAATTACGGTGTACGGTCCCGACTTTCTAGTAGAGAGAATGGCGGTCTCCGACGAAAAACAAGATCCGGCAATTCGGAGAGACAAGTAAACTCCTCTCGAGCTAAAAAAAAATCCTTTCCTCCTCTCAACCAATCTTTTTTTATAGATGTCCCGGTTTCCCCTGTGATTCTTTCCGGAACTTTTCAGAAACAGCGTGACAGAATTCTGCTGTCAAAAGACCCTTCTGGAATCAGCTCACGCGTTTCCAGATGTGGCCGAAGTTCTTTTTATGTTTACCAACCAGCAAAAGATTAACACATTAGTGGCTCCATTAACTTGGTCCATATGTGGTTAAGAGTGGACCCATCCGACACTCGATTTATAATTATCATCAGAATCTCTCGACACAAAACAGCAGACAGACCGGCTCCGGCGTACTAACATTTTTAATTTAATTCGACTTAAATGATTACTTCTGTTTGTGTACTAAAACTCGGTACATAAAGGGCTTTCTTCGCACTTTCTAGTCAGTACGCTGATCTATCTAAAGGTAACAATAGGTCTCTGATTCGAAGAACCTTTAGGCCGACCTTGTGTTTCATTTTTTTTCATGTAACGGATCGTTACAATATATTTATATGTGGGAGTTTAAGGACTTATATTGTTTGTTCGACTTTCAACGTAGATTTATTTGATTCTGGGAAAATAGTCTATTGATATTGTTTAAGTGTTAAGGTTTTTTTTAGTTATACAATGCCTTTGAAATGTACATCGTTGACACCATTAGGAAGTTAACGACTTTATCTTGGAAAATATTTGATTTGAATAGTTTTATAGTTTATTTTAGAAAGTATTTCTTTTATAAAAATGTCAAATGTTGTTGTTATAAATGTACAAAACTAATTTTAAAGTAGAATGATGATAAAGTTTAGTCTAGATGCTTATATTATTTTCCTTTTTCATTAAAACAAAAAATTTTCCTGTCTTAATCTTGTTCAACTAGCATATAGCCCGTCATATGACGGCATCAGTAAAATTTTTAATTTTCCAAAATTGTAAAGTACCTTATGAGTCAGGTAAAAAATGGATTGTTTTTTGGCTGAGAATTATCTTGCAACAAAAAAATAATCGATGATTCAATTTAAAATTATCACATATGTACTTAATCTATTATTTAAGCCAAATATAAAAGAAAAACACTTACGTAATATCTAAGTTCAATGATAAAACGTATGAAAATAATGCAGACGATATTTAAATAATTTAATATAAGAAATGATTCAGTGAGATGGTTAAAGCAATGACGTCATAATGCTAGAATAAAAGTGTTATTTTTACCTATTTATTATGGCATAAATTGATAAATTTAATCGCCTGCTCTTAACCGGGGAAAATAGGAGTTGAAATAATGGCATTAAAAGCTCGAAAAGAGGGGAAGGGGTGGATTTCGAACGTTTTAAAGAAGGCAGTATTTTCGCTGTGATATGAAGCATATTTATACCAATTTGTTTTAGAATCGAATCTATAGTTTAGGAGAAGATAAACATTACTCTCTTTGAATTTTGCTAACTATGGATGCCTCTATCCATTCCAGGTCCAACCGCTTCATAAAATCGAGGACAGACGTACAGATAACTTAGGCTATTATTATACAGGGGATAACAATTGGAAATTTCAATATAATTAATATATATCTGTATTTATTACATAGAATTTTTATGCATTAGTTCCCTTTAGACATGTTTATTTAATACTGTTATACGTGTTAGTAAAACAGTAGCAAGATTTGTTATTGAAGTAGTCAGCAGATTTTGTCTTACCATCTATTTGAGTATTTGAGTGAAAGTAAAACCATTGGTTTGTGAAAGAAAAATAATAATCTTGTTACTGATGACATATTAATCTTGTAAAACTGGTACCAACTGTAATATTGTTAGATCTACATTGTTGCCTCGCTAATTCGCGCTTCATGTTTTACGGTTTCAGTGCTTCGAGGGGTTTTCCAAAATATTCACCAAAAAATAAAAATGAAAAAATACAACCATGTGTGCAGCCATATTGCGGAAAGGAGCGTTGTTTCATGTTGATGCGCGAGGGAGAAGGATCCCTGCATGTCAAACAAAGAGATCAGTTGATTCAGAGTACATACTACGGGCTCTTGAGATGACAAAGACTGCAAGTGAGGAAAAAAATGAAGAGGAATGCGAAGAACAAACTGAAAAGCGTAGCCTTACTCTGGTGAATTTGCAACAATTGTGCAACATGGCAAGAATTTGCACAAGACATTGAAGACAATATGGTAGCTGTCGAGTTCAGCCATTGCGTTGACGGGGTTATGTCCTGCAGGGAAATTTTAAGAGAAAAGGCAAAACAAAGACAACAAGTACCCATTACTATGTTTCTTCCCATTATAAAGCCCCCTGGCTCTACCGTCAACGCCTTCTGCAGAGTCTCCGAGTGAGCGTAAAACTTTTACAAGTCAAGTGAGAGTTTCTCCTTCGCCTCTCAGAAAGCAATGTTGATTAATGTTTATTTGTTGTTCAATTAACCTCATTAATTAGCACTGACATGTTTAAGTAAATACATATACTGTTGTCATTTTTGTCTTAAATGTGTAAAGTAAAAATTCTATTTACAATTTTAAAATATTCATGTGCCCGCATACACGAAAATTCCTAGGGGCAAATCATACTTCGAGGTTTTTCAGCTTTTGCGGAAGGTTCTGGTCGCCATTAACCGCGATAAACGAGGGATAATTGTATATTCTTCTTTGTTGATCAGACATTATATAATAAAAAAGAACAAAATTAAGCATTACTTCAGCAGAACTAAACCATGTTTTCACTAGAAGGACTGCAAAGCAAAGCTTTCGAATGCAGGAATATGATTAGTTTCAACGATAAATTTACAAATGGAATAATTTAATAAAATATTTTTAAGTTAAATTTCCAGAATTTCTGAGGTTAATTATTAAAATAAACAAGAATGAGCATCACAAATATTATGTAAAACAAATCTAAGCTTAAAAGAAACACAAAATCAGTTTCTTACGCAATTATTCATGGAGAATAATATTAAAAAATAAACACAACTGTGGGATCCCGGAAAACTGTTCACTTCTGAATTGGAAAAAGTAAAGCAAATCAATTCTTACCAATCTTAGTAGGGTAAGGAAGCTGAAAAATTCTAATCAACGATCTTCTTATTTTATTATTCATTAATTCTACGTACTTGAAAAGGGAAAAGAAGCTTTCATTACTTCTTTTGTGCTTGCATCTGAATTGATAATTGTGTTTGCTCGAGACAAATGATTTTGCCCTCTCCAAATTTGTATAAAGCACGCGCATGTAATTCAACTGACGTTTATTTCCTCGGAGCACAGTTTCTTGTAATTTAGATGGTGATATTACTTGGAAAGACGTGTGTAGATTACTACTACCCCTTTGATTGGTTTGTAAAAAAATAGATTAAAAGAAAAATGTCTTACTGCAGCTTAGGGGAAGGAAGAGTGTAGTATCTTTCTAGACTTAAAATCTTCACTATAAGCTTATTTTCAGCTAATTGTAAAATAAAACTTCTACTCTTTTTTAGAATAAATTTCTTTTATAAAGTTGTTTCATAACGTAATCATAAAATGTTTAATCTTGCCATTAAAATAATATTTTTAAATAATTTTAAAATTGTATATCAAATGAGTGCAGTATCACTTATAGGCAAGTAAAGTTTTGAAATATATACATTGGACACCAAACTTTATATCCCATATCACATGTCTTTGTTTGTAAAAAAATATCATAAGACATTAAATGTATAGCATTTTAAAATTAAAAATTGCTTTAAATATTGCTTTTAGTATTCACCATGCTTCTTCCCAGGTGGACGAGTTTATTTATCATGATTGTTAGCGTTAGAGTTTTCTTACGTGTTGTTTTTGTTGAATGTATTTTATTGTTCGTTTTGATTTGTTATCTACCTGGATATATATGGCTAAGTTTTTTGTCTTTTTCAATTTTGTGGTAATTTGTTTGGAGACACTCTTCTAGAGAGGACATAAACTCATGGAAAAATCACTTATTCTGTAAACGTAAAAGATTGATATATAGCATCTTAACATTATAAACTATAAACTGTTATGAAAAATATCTCATAAAACATTAAATGTATGAATTTAAAATAATTAATAACTTGGTGTAAAAATTTGCTTTTATTATTCACCCTGTTTCTTTCTGTGTACTACTTTATACATCTACATTGTTAGTGTTTTCTTTTTAATTTTTATTTACTTATATGTTTTCTGTTGAATCAAAGTGTCCGTTCGTTTAGATTTTGTTGTCCACTTGGGTATTTTTTCTAAGCTTTCTATCTTTTTAGACTTTGTGGTAAGTTGCCCGATGAAACCATCCTAGACAGGATAGAACCTGATGGTTTAATCAATTATTCTTTAAAAGTAAATAATAAAAGTATACTTTTTAAAATTAATATCTGTGGTGATTCAACAACTGGCAATAACAACTAAAGTCGTTTCCTCGTTTATATTTGAGCTTTACGTCCTACGCATCATTCCTGATTAAGGACGTTGACGTAATGTTCAGTGTTTGTAAATAGTGTCTTGTATATATTATAACTAGTGTAATGTATTTTCACATATTATTGAAACATGAATTTATCGATCTGTATTAATATTTGTTTTATAATTCTCGCATTTTTATTTGTGGCAACACAGCATCTTTTTAAATATGCGAATATCTGTAATATCTGAAATGTAAGTATATGTTGTCAGTGTAACAGTAGCAGATAGCTCGGTTGCATCGAAGGTGCTGATATTTGTTTATGTAACTTGTATGTACTTTCAGTGTTTTAAATTTCTGTAACGTTAGTTCAGTTTGATATCCAGAGCTCTACGTCATTCATTGTACTATCCCCTATATAATAATAGCCTAAGGTGTCTGTCGGCAAATTTTTGAAGCGGTTGTACCTGGAATGGATTCCTCGGCTAAGGGCAGGCGATTAAATTTATCAATTTATTCACGTAATAAATAGGTAAAAATAACATTTTTTTTCTAGCATTATGACGTCATTCCTTTAACCATCTCATATAATCATTTCTTGTTTTAAATTATTTAAATATCGCGTGCATTATTTTCATACGTTTTATCGCTGAACTTACATATTAAGCAAATAATTTTCTTTTATATTTGACTTAAATAATAGATTAAGTATATAAGTGATAATTTTAAACTCAATCATCGATTATTTTTTGTTGTAATGAAAATTTTATCATCGGTATTAACAATAAATTCTTTTCATATAAGTCGAGGACTACTAAATATCTAACTTTTAATTTATATATATTTGGAAATTAAGAAGTTTGTTTGTTTGTTATACATAACCACATGGTTTGCCTCAATGAATTCCATGTGATTCTAAACTGCATTACAGGATCGGGAGACTCTAGAGGAGTATGACGATAAATAAACTATTGAGAGTGAACCAGATAATTCTCAGCCAAAAAACAAACCATTTTATTACCTGCCTCATTGGGTACTTAATAGTTCTGGAATATTAAAAATTTTACTGATCCCGTCATATGATGGGCTATATGCTAGTCTTAAATAAATGCCTGTGTCTAGATCTAGTTGATTTATTTTAACAGCACTGTGTGAATCCCTTCTGAGCATGGTTATATATAATGTGATACTTCTTTAAGAATCGTTGAGAGATAGCAGGGGTCCCCATATATCTACAAGCTATTCAAAATTTCAAATGTAGAAAAATTTACACTTGGTTAGTTGTATCATGCTCATCGAAAATACATAAAGATCAATGGGCGTTTATTGATGCCTGGCTAAATGCGTATAGTTTTCCCTAAACTCTCTCCATTTTTGCAAATCTGCATGTCTCGCCGGATATGTGTTCTGGTGAAATCTTCTCCACAGGCCAATTGTGACAAATCCTATATTTTCTTTATACAATTTTATAAAACCAAAGTTTTCTGTCTAGTCATAGTCTTGGGAGTTTCTTTGTTTGCATTAATCTCCTAAACTTTATTAACCCTCCAAGTGGAGCTCATCGAGGAAAAAAAAGTCTCCAAATATACGATAAAGGTTTATTGTGTCAGGGGCCAAAGCGTTCTATGATTTTTTACGTAACCCTTAGTTGACTAGAATGGAATACCCTGCCTCGTTATTGTTCCTTTACTTCAGGTTAGACATATATAAACAGATATTATAGATTTTAATTTTTAATACACATAAAGCTCGTCGAGTCTCGAAGATCATCCCATAAGAAATAATGGATTCTAAAAGAACAAATAAAAGTATTCTCTGAGAGACATATTTTTTTACGAAAGTCATCCAAGATATTTAAGTGGTGCAATTAGAGATAGATCTGTCACCGCAAACGAAATACTTCGAAGTAGAGATTTACAGAGCCATGAAAAGCTATCAGCGTCTTAGTGCCTCAGAGGGTAGGGTAGCATCCCTCAATAAATGTTAGTCCAAGAGGGATGCAGTTCCTGAACAACCGACCTGACCCTCCTACCGCAAAACACCATGGAGGAGAGCACTTAAGCATAAATGTACATTACATATATTTTCGGAGCGTTTTTGGAGGTCGAAAATTGTACGTTTTGAAGACATCAGCAGATTGGCAGAATTGTACGTGCAAACCGCTTAGAGAGTTAAGCTATAAAATAGAATATATCAACACAATTGACGTATACAATTAATGTTATGTAATATTATAGGGCTGTCATGAATTGACAATTTATCTTGCTCATTTGTTGACCAACAAAAACATAAGTCAGTGCAACATAATACTTTCATTTTTAAAACACTTTAATTAATCACAAATGTATAACTTGACATCGACTCATCACAGAGCAGAGCAATGACTTTTTCCCACAACACTAATCAAAACCAAAAAGATATTCTATTCGAAAAATAGAATCTGTAGTTCTTTATAGGTTATATACTATTACAATGTATGGTGTATAATATCATAGTTTGTTATATAATAAATATTTGATGCATTAGAATTATATCATTAGCATCTACCACAACCATACCCTTTGTTGTGGTAGAGCAGACCATGAAAGATGCAGGGTATCTGAACATCATTGCGGACCAGTTTCACCCTTACATGGCGTAAATGGAATGTTCCAACAGCACAACGCCCCGTGTCACAAGGCTAAAATTGTGTTGGAGTGGTTACAGGAACATAATGTTGAATTCCAGTTAATGTCCTGCTCGCCTAACTCACCGGATCTCAATCATTACGCTGATGTATTAAAATTAATCTATTAAATGTATTAAATTGAGGTCCACAGAATTATAATTAATTTTTTTATGAATGATAATTAGCATTTATTCTAGTTAAATATTTTGTTTCTAAATTACGAATTTCGGTGTTCATGGATTGAATTCCGCTGCTGGCATGGATGTTCGCAACCCTTAAGAATTGGCTTTAACCCTCCGAGTGGAACACATCGAGAAAAAAAGTCTCCAAAATATACGCTAAAAGTTAACTGTGTCATTAGTCAAAGCGTTTTTTGATTTTTCCTTGACCCTTTGTCGACTAGAATGGAATACGGGAAACCCACCCTCGTTATTGTCCATGTACTTCAGGTTATAAATAGATATATAAATAGATATTATAGATTGCTAATTTTTAATACACATAAAGCTCGTCGAGTCTCGAAGATCATCCCATAAGAAATAATGGATTCTAAAAGTACAAATAAAAATATTCTTTGAGAGACTTGTTTATATTTTTTACGAAAGTTATCCAAGATATTTAAGGGGTGCAATTAGAGATACATCTGATACCGCGAACGAAATACTTCAAAATAGAGATTTACAAAGCCAGGAAAAGCTATCAGAGTCTTTGTGCGTCAGGGGGAAGGGGTAGCATCCCTCTTAAAATGTCTGTCAAAGAGGGGTGCAGTTCTTAAACAATCGATCTGACCCTCCTACCGCACAACTCCATAGGGGATAGCACTAAAGCAAAAATGTACATTACATCCATTTTTGGAACGTTTTTGGAGGTCGAAAATTGTACGTTTTTAAGACTTCATCGGTTTGACGGAATTGAACCTTTGAACCGCTTAGAGGGTTAAGCAGTAGGTCTAGGTCTCATTAGCACTCCTGAGCAAAACAATAGACCTTACCGCTCCAATCCAAAGGAAACCTGAAAAGTTCTAGTGTCAACTGACGGGTAGTACCACCCGGTTTGAAATCTTTATTCTAGGTTCACTTAGTTAATTTCTATTGTGATGATCTAAACAACACTTTTCGTACAAAAAGACAAATTACTAAAGTGAGCCTAGGAACGTTAATAAAATACATGCTTGTTTTTCGTTTTGGTAATGTGACCACAGCAGAGAAAATTTGCAAGAAAGTATGCTTAAACTTAAGTATAATTATCTATTGATTTACGAGATTTTTACTACGATGTAAATATTCTTTGGAAAGTGACATGAATTATGGGGTACCATAAATTGTTTTTATGTCTAAAACTTACTAAAACCAGTTACTGATTGAGGAATTGTAGGTAGAATTGCGGACGAAAGTAAGCAAAACTTTCACTATCAGTAACGAAATATTTCATACATACATTTCTCAAACAATTCAGAATAATTTAATTTTTGAGAAATAAAAATGTGTCTTAAATATTTCTTTATATTTTCAGGAAAAAAAAATTCTATTTGGATAAAAATAATTTTACGTTCTTCTCAAAAATATCAGTTAAATTGGAAGCTTCAAGCCCATATTTCGTATTCATTATTTTATTACCATCTTAAGCATTAAAAATAGTACTATTCATTAATGTTTGTTTTTACGCATGATTTCCTAATTATGTTAGTTCAGGATAACGTTTTTCAATTCAGTCTCTTTTTCATACTTTTCACATCTATTTATACATCAGTTATTTCTATTGAAACAATGTAATAAAACTGATTACTTTTCATTTACAATAGAAGTATTTTCCGCTTATCTGAATTTCTAATTTTGTCTGAATGTGTTAATATGAATTTTTTCTTTGTTTCCTGTAAAAGATACATAAAGGAGAAAATAATATCAATTGTTTTTTGCTTAGTTAAATTTCTTTGATAATTTATAAATCTAAAACACAGTACACTTTCAAAGAACTTAAATTAATTTAAATAAAGAGAATTTACTGAAGTATATAGCATTTGACTAAAATAAGTAAAATTTTGTTTTATTTACCCCTCGTCGCACATTCCAGGAATAATTGAATTGATGCAGTATTGAGTTGATTTACATTTCTTTTTCGGAGACTTTATTTTTCACCTCTAATATGTTAAGTCTATATTTTTCAATACATTTATACCATTTGAACAATATTACGAATTGTTTCTAAGGAATTATTTCTAAATATGAATTTTCTCTTTGTTTCCTGAAAAACATACATAAAATGAGAAAATAATATCAACTGTTTTTGCTTAGTTAAAATCTCTTTGATATTTTATAAATTAAAAAACCGGTACACTTACAATAAAAATAACTTAAAGTAATTTAAATAAAGAAAATTTACTATATTATATTACTATATTTACTATATTAATTACTATATTAAGTATATTACAATTGTCTAAAATCAGTAAAATTTTGTTTTATTTACCACACGAAGGACATTCCAGGAATAATTGAATTGATGCAGTATTGAGTAGATTTGTATTTATTTTTGGAGACTTTATTTTTCCCCTCTAATATGTTAAATAGGTCTATATTTTTCAAAACATTTATAACATTTGAACAATATTACGAATTGTATGGAAGGAATCATTTCCGAATATGAATTTTCTCTTTGTTTCTTGTAAACCATACATAAAGAAGAAAATAATATCAACTGTTTTAGCTCAGTTAAATTTTCTTTGATATTTTATAAATCTAAAAAACAGTACACTTACAATACAAAGAATTTAAAGTAATTTAAATAAAGAGACTTTACTGAAGTATATAAGATTTGTCTAAAATGATTATCATTTTGTTTTATTTATCACACGAGGCACATTCTAGGAATAATTGAATTGATGCAGTATTGAGTTGATTTGCATTTATTTTTAGAGACTATTTTTCACCTATAATATGTTAAGTAAGTCTATATTTTTCAATACATTTATAACATTTGACCAATATTACGAATTGTATGAAAGGAATCATTTCTAAATATAAATTTTCTCTTTGTTTTCTGTAAAACATACACAAAAGAGAAAATAATATCAACTGTTTTTGTTTAGTTAAATCTTCTTTGATATTCTTTAATTAAATAAACGTTACACTAACAATACAAATAAATTAAAGTAATTTAAATAAAGAGAATTTACTGAAGTATATAAGATTTATCTAAAATCAGTATCATTTTGTTTTATTTACCACACAAGACATATTCTAGGAATAATTGAATTGATGCAGTATCGAGTTGATTTCCATTTATTTTCGGAGACTTTATTTTTCGATTCTGATATGCTAAGTAAGTCTATATTTTTCAATACATTTATAACATTTGAACATTATTACGAATTGTATAGAAGGAATAATTTTTAAATATCAATTTTTTCTTTGTTTCCTGTAAAACATACACAAATAAGAAAATAATATCAACTGTTTTTTCTTAGTTAAATTTCCTCTGATGTTTTATAAATCTAAAAAATATTACAGTTACAATACAAAGAACTTAAAGTAATTTAAGTAAAGAGAATTTACTGAAGTATATAACATTTGTCTAAAATCAGTATTTTTTTTAACCACACGAGGCACATTCTAGGAATAATTGAATTGATGTTTATTGAGTTGATTTGCATTTATTTTTGGAGATTTTATTATGCACCTCAAATATGTTGAGTACGTGTATATTTTTCAGTACATTTATAACATTTGAACAATATTACGAATTGTTTCGATGGAAGCATTTCTGAACATGAATTTTCTCTTTGTTTCCTGTAAAAGGCACATAAAGGAGAAAATAATATCAACTGCTTTTGGTTAGTTAAATTTTCTTTGATATTTTATAAATTAATAAAACGGTATACTAACGATACAAAGAACTTAAAGTAATTTAAATGAAGAGAATTTTCTGAAGTATATAATATTTATCTAAAATCAGAATCATTTTGTTTTATTTACCACACGACGCATATTCTGGGAATAATTAAATTGATGCAGTATTGAGTAGATTTGCATTTATTTTTGGAGACTTTATTTTTCGACTCTAATATGTTAAGTAAGTCTATATTTTTCAATACATTTATAACATTTGACCAATTTTACGAATTGTATATAAGGATTCATTTCTAAATATGAATTTTCTCTTTGTTTCCTGTAAAACACACATAAAGGAGAAAATAATATCAACTGATTGTTCTTAGTTAAATTTTCTTTTATATTTTATAAATCTAAAAAACTTTACATTTACAATACGAAGAATTTACAGTAATTTAAATAAAGAGAATTTACTGAAGTATATAACATATGTCTAAATTCAGTATCATTTCGTTTTATTTACCACACGAGGCACATTCTAGGAATAATTAAATTAATGCAGTACTGAGTTGATTTGCATTTATTTTTGGAGACTTTAATTTTAATCTCTAATATGTTAAGTAAGCCTATATTTTTCAATACATTTATAACATTTGAACAATATTACGAGTTGTATCGAAGGAATCATTTCTAATATTAAATTCATTCAGAATAAATTACGGTTATAGGACTTTTAGAATATTAAGAAGTTTCTTACAATCCACATCTTTTCCAAGCACAAATTGCATGGAGGGTTCTGTAACGCTCTATAAATGTTCTTGTTTATCATGATATCTCTTTATCATGATATCTTTGTTTGAAATATTTATTAAGATAAAATTAAAGAAATCCCTTAAAAGCGTAGTATAAGGAAATTATTCGAAGATCTTAAGTAGAAGTTTAATATGCAGGTTATATTCTTCGTAATTACTGCCAAATAAATGTACCATTTGGTACCATTTTACAGAGAAATGGTACAAAATGGTACCTTTATTTCAGTATGACGAAAGTGTGTATGACAAAAAAAAAAGATTTCATTACAGTAAAAGAATTATATTATTTGAAAAAAAAATTTGATAATGAACCGGATACGTAATTTTCTTGGAACAAAATATTTTTCCATATTTTTGTACATAATCTGTCATTTCGAAGTTCCTTTACTTCTTTAAAATATATTTTATTTTCACAGACTCCAGTTGAATACCAACAAATTTAATTACGATGATTACTACAATTTATAAAAGAACACAAATCGAGCGAAATATATAAATATTTAGATCTTATATTTTTAGATCAACAAATGGAAGTTAGTTATAAGACCGAATTGAATCCATTAGTAGAACGTTGTACATTTCCGCTTAAGTCATTTATCTAATCTTTCCTGAAATATTGAATAAGCTTTTTGGTAGAACAGAAGAGAAAATCAATATGCCACATATTTATCACTACTTATTTGAATTTTGCTTTTATGCTAAATCAATTACGTTTAGGATTTTTATGGTGTATTTGTAATTTAAAAATTAAGAAAGGTAAACGAAAGCGACGTGTATTAGTACATTTACTTTTCCCATGAGAATTTTAAAAGTTATGTAAAAATAATAAAAAGTTCTTTTTCTGATAAAAAAAAAAAGTAATCAAGGCTGGAGAAGTAACGCCCGAATTTATATATTTGTCTAAGCAAACGTTTATAAAATTTTCCCTTTTATCCAATAAATCATTTCCACCTATTCCCTGGATTTTTACCGCATTTCTAAACATGTCAAATGCTTCAACAGTTCCAATGCAGAAAAAAAATATTTTTAAGGTTACTTGAACTGAAATGCAGAGAGTGGGGAGATACCGGAATGACTCTAATCAGAATTCCTCATTTTATTATTCATTATTTTCTTCCATTGAAAAAAGAAGAAGAAAAATCTATATAAAATGAAAGTATTCATTACCGTTTTGTGCCTAGATTTGAATTCATAATTGAGTTAGCACAAGACAAACGTCTCTACCTCTTTTGCACACAATCTTCTGTATAAATATATGCATACATAATTCATACATTTATCTTTTTTTTTCTTTTTTCCAATTTCACAATCCATCAACATAATAAAATTTTATTATTTTTGTTTGCTTAAAGAGAGTGGTTGTTATTTCTTTATTCTTTTTCTTACACAAACGGAAAAGTAAGCTGGATTCCTTCTTATTTCATTTCATTTCGTGAACTGAAAATAATTATGAAAGAACAGAATGTCCTCTCTGTTTCGATTATTTTTGTTTCATTTTTATTTGAAATTAATATTTTAAGAAACACTGATTAATTCTAGTAACAAATTCGGTTACATCAAATAACTTATTTTTGCTCGAGAGATAAATTATAAATATCAGCTTGTTTGCTGGCAAATATATCACGAGCTTTTTACGAAGTGTGATTTTGCTCGTACCTTCACCACAATCTTTTATCGGTTGAAATTGAAATGAAATTGTACGGTTTTTTTTCCTGCTGATTACAAATGACAGCTCTTTTTTATTTACTGCAGTAAATAACTACAGTAATTACTAAATCATTTTTATAAAATCATAAGCATTTGTTTTTAATTTTTATTCTCAATAAAATTCATATTTTTTCCACACTAGTGACAGATAAAAAAATAATATTTGTAATTTATTTTAATTTTAACTAATTGCATTGTAATATGATTTTTATAGGAAACAAATTTAAATACGTTATTTTGTATTATTTATTAAAAAAGTTTAAATTTCTTTTATTTAGTACATTCTTTGATGTATTAGTTTTTCTTATAAGCTTTTTTTTTATCCACATTTTCTACATTACTGAAGCACCCGAAAATAATGTTTATATCAGGACACTCAGCATTGTTTATTTCTGCTGATTACAAATGAGAGATTTATTTTTTAACATAGCAAAAAAACTTTATCTAATTTTTAATCAGAATAAAATTCATATTTTAATTTTTTTACAGACTAGTTACAAATGAAATAAAAATATTTTATACTTGTGATTGGTTTTATTTTGAGTTAATAGCTTTGTAATTTGATTTTTACAAGAAACTGTTTAACGTATTTTACTCTGGAGTATTAATTCAATTAATTTTAAATTTCCATGATTTAGTAATTATTCGAACCATTGTTTTTTTATTATGTTAAGGCTCTCTACACCCTACACTACAGAAGAATTTGCATTTAAAAAAAATGTATGCATTGGAAAAGTTTAAATTTAATGAATGATATTTTAAAATTATTTTATCCTCTATTTAAAGTTATATCATTGACAAGTATGAAATATTTTTGTTACAGATGGAACAAAAAATATTAAATATATCTGATTTGTTTTACTTTGAAATAATTGATTTGTAATTAGATTTTTATATGAATATAAGTAATGTATTTTATTCTACAGTATTTAGTGAATAGCTTTTTAGATTTTGATTATTTTGTACTTTCTTGGAACCTTTTTTTCTGATGATGAAGTTTCTTCTCCACATTATTTACACTACTGAATAACCTGCAGTCTAAAATAATATTTATATCAAAACATCATATGTGTAACATTGAACTGCGTTATACATGTTATATTTTTTAAATGAACTATAGAAATCGCATGCAACTAAAATATACTATATATATATATATATATATATATATATATATATATATATATATATATATATATATATATATATATATATATATATATATATATATATATATATATATATATATATATATATATACACACATATATATATATATATATATATATATATATATTTATATATACATACATACATACATATACATATATATATATATATATATGTGTGTGTGTGTGTGTGTGTGAGTTTACACTG
This sequence comes from Pardosa pseudoannulata, assembly GCA_032207245.1. Taxonomy (NCBI): domain Eukaryota; kingdom Metazoa; phylum Arthropoda; class Arachnida; order Araneae; family Lycosidae; genus Pardosa; species Pardosa pseudoannulata. The sequence continues at coordinate 194,288,462 of CM063498.1, forward strand.
CTCATTTCAATTAAGGGATCACATGGTTTTAACGAAATTACCCAACTACTCACTCGATAAGTATTATAAAATAAATCATCCATAATTTAGAGGCTTGCAGGAAACAGAAGAAGAAAACTTCATATGAAAATCCATGTTCATGTCAAAAATTCATGACGTCAGAAACCAGAAAAAGAATATAAGGGCAGACAGCGGAATGTTGCAGAAACGTCTGTTTCCCTGCCTTAAATATGAATATCGATTTCTCAGTTATTATTATTATTATTTAGAAAATGTGAAATGTCTCAATAACGGGATTTACAGGAATACACAGCATGGCATATTATAGGCAGATTTGAATCGGGCAAACACAACGTAGTGACGCGAATGCTATTTGAGTCGCCAGAAGTATCGTTGCAAGGAAGTGGAATAGATTCCAAGAAATATGGAATTTTAACGTCCACCAGGGCAAGGTCGGCCATGCGTCACTACAGCAACTGATGACCAATATATAATGTTAACAGATAGTCGAAATTGCACAGACAATGCTGCAAATACAGTTGCTCTTGGAAACAGGATGAAGGGTGTCCAGCCAAACATTACTTAATAGGTTTTACAATTGAGTTCTCTATGCACGTAGGCCAATGGTCTTCATTCCGTATACCTCACGCCACCGTGAGGCCTGAAGATGATTGGTTGCTGCACATCGAGATTGGGAGCAACATGATTAAATCCAAGTGATGTTTACGGACGAGTCCCGATTAAGTCTACAGTGTGACGCCCGACTTCTATGGAGGTAAGGGGCAATCCAAATAACCCCACATTCCTTCGTAAAAAGTCACAATGCAGATGAGCTGGTTGGATGGCATGGTGTGATATTAGCTAAGAGGACATACGAACTTGCGTATCATTCGGAATAGTACTTCGACTGCCTGAGGTATGCAGACGTAAATAAGATGTATATAAGACCTCATCTCATACTTTACTCTGCAGTCATTTGAGATTCCTTTATTTTCCAGCATGATAATGCCAGACCACATACAACTCGTCTTGTGGAGAGCATGCTTGAAGCTAAAACAATACAGAGTATGGAATGGCTAGCGTGCTCTCATTACCTAAACTCAACCAAGCATATTTAGGAATGCTCGGACGATGCATTGCTCCTAAACCAAGGTCTCCGTCTACTCTCCGAGGCTTAGAAATCGCACTCTTTGAGAAGTGGAACAGTACTGCACAAAGTCGTATAGATAACATCATCGCATCCATGGAAAACAGGTTTTCAGGAGTCTTAGCTGTTCTAGGACACCACACGCCATATTAAAAATCTTGTATCATTTCTAAACAATAATGTTTTTATCGTATACGTGTAACGAAATTGTTGCCCTAAATCATCTTTTGATGTTTTTTTCATATTTTCGAAGAATTAAAGCTTAATTACAATTTTTTACGTGTTTGTGTTGCGCATTTATACGCGTGTACTTTTCATTTTATGCCGATACATGGCTAACTCGCATGGTTTTCTTAACATCTTTACTTGCTCCCTAATTTTTTTGAGCAGTATATACATTATGTTTCAAAAATGACTGATATATATGAATATCGTATATTAAAAAACTAAATGTACCAAGCATATTGCAACAAACGGCTGTCCGTTTATTTTTTATAGATTTTTTAACTATACCGGTAATTTTTAAATACCCTGTATGTATATATATATATATATATATATATATATATATATATATATATATGTATATATATATATATATATATATATATATATATATATATATTATATATATATATATATATATATATATATATATATTTATATATATATATATATATATATATATATATATATATATATATATATATAATATATATATATGTATTTATATATATATATATGTATATATATATATATAAATATATATATATATATATTGTATATATATATATATATATTATGTATATATAAATTATATGTTATATATATATATATGTATATATATATATATATGTATATATTATATGTATATATTATATATGTATATATATATATATATATATATATATATATATATATATATATATATATATATATATATATATATATATATATATATGTGTGTGTGTGTGTGTGTGTGTGTGCTATGTCGTGATCCATAGTTACGGAGAATGGAACACAGTTTTCTTGATAATAATAACTTTTATTAACTCATCGTTCTTACGGAAAGCAACAAGTGCCATTTTCAATGTTCGTGGCGAAGCTATGCATGAAGGTGTTGACCGCTCCATGTCCCCGCGCCAAATTCCAGCTTATCTTTTTGCAAGCTCATCAAATTGCTGAGAAATGCTTCCGCCTGACCGGATTATCCTGAAAGCTTACGCGAGCGTGGGTCTTTTTCATTTATTTTATTATGATAAAAGAGTTCTGTTTTTAGAATCGTTTTTAACTTACATAATTTCCAACTACCAATTTTTTAGACCTGACAAATACATATACATACATAATTTATATATTATAATATAAATATAAAATATATATATATATATATACAATGCATACAGACATATAGATTTAGATATTGTAACATGGAAACAGATAATAAAAATCAGGTGAAATATAAAGTAGTTGAGAAGCAGATAAAGTTTTGAGAAAAAATTTCAGATCATTTGAAGATGAATGGGCTTGAAATGAATTTCTTGATCAGTTTGAGATAGCTTGTGTTTTTCTACGAACTTCCTTCTTTGCAAAACTCAAGCATAATGAGTTACGACAGAAGAATTTCATTTTTATCGCTTTTAATCAGAAAACTGCGTCGAAAGATTCTAATCAGCATGGCTCATTTTATTATTCATCATTTCTCCCTACTCAAAACATAAAAAATACAGGCATTCATTTACAATATTTCCACGAACTTTTGAATTGTTTATATGGTTAGATTCGAAGAAACTGTTTTTCTTTATATCTATTTCTTCATCCATTCTAATTTCAATGCATATTTTTGGCATTTTTTTTTCCGAGAATAGGTTTTTTCGTAAAAGGAATAAAAAATTTACATTAAAAAGATATATGAATTTAAATAATTTTTATATTTTCTTTTCATTAGAAAACAATATATAGAACATTTTTTAAAAATCAGTCCCCTGGTGTAATAGTTCTGATACTGTTAAAAAATTTAAATAAATAGAGAAAGATGCCTAATAATTATTGTTTACATAAAATAAACAATTATTTTTTAACTCACTTTTTTGTTGTAATTCTCTGCACATTGTGTCAGAAAAGTTTTCCAATTTTTTAAAACACGCTGTCGCTTTTCTGTTTATCTTATATTTATAGTTATTTTTTTAGAAACATGGTAAATTCAGCAAAACTAATGAAATCTGGGAAAAACCTCTTCAGTTCAATTGCATAACTTGAGGTAAACAATATATCGTTTAACGATTGTGCTAATTATTTTCAAAGGCTTTGTAATAATTTCCTTTAATTTTCCCCCCACGATTTTTAACAAGGAATACATGATTATTTTTCTTATAAAACAGAAATTCTTATGATTCCTATGATTTTTTTTAACCTCATAAATATTTGGAGACAATCGCGACAATTCTGTCATAAAGTGTTAAACATTGTCTTACCACTTTTTTGTCCTTGAATGAGTGTCTTTGAAGAAATGATGATATCAACTGTTTCCTTAAGATTCAGGTAGTCATGCTCCAGTATTGCGAAAATAATGACAATTTTTATCCTTTATTTAAGTTGAGGTAAATGGTTTGAAAACATCCATTTACCTCATCTTACTCCACTGTGAAAATACACCCTCCTAACAATCTGAAGGAAGTACGATTTAAAATTTAATTTGGGGCATTAAAACCTGCAACACATATAAGAGTTTTGTTCTTACGTGATGATCTTTCCCAAGTAAAATAAGCCTCTGGTAGGCGTTACAGTTATCAACAGATAACCGACAGTAAAACATCACCTTTCCCGGAGAGCAAGTACTTTGTCGATGGCATATTTTATACTTCGCAGCTGATATTACTAATCCGCAAAACGTATCTTTTCTTTTCGACCAATAAAAGGAATTTGTACCGATTTTTTTTCTTTGTAAACGTAGTTTTCTCACGAATTCGACAAAAAAATATATTGTTGGATTCGTTTTTTTTAAAATTTCTTCAACTGTTAAATTGTTTTTTAATATGCCTATATTTATGTATACTTTCTTATCCCTTAATGCATAGAGTATAATGTTTTGTACATCTACATTAACTTTTTTACTATATAGGTGAAGCTATAAATACTAAGCCACCAAGTTGATATTTATTAATAAGAAACTTAGTTGATATTTGAGAAAGTGTACTAGAAATTATTCTATATCTTTTTCTCTCATTTATAATGGAAATTAATGTAATTGTTCTTCAGTGCATAGTTAAAGCTTTTTAGATATTAAAAGTATTTATGTATAATAACACTATTAGAAATGGCACGAAAGGTAAAATTTCCGAAAAAAAAAAGAAAATACGACACAAACTATATTTTATCATTATTTATTATTACTAAAAAAAATTCTAAAATTATGTACTCATTACTTTTGGAATGCGTGGTACCGCACAAAACATATACTCTTATTCAATAGAATGTTATAAAATAGACATCTGAAACTGGAGAGTCTTATCTTTTTTAAGCAGTACATGTTCTGCACTGTCTCTTGGGGTACTTTTTCTTTGCTCTTGCAATTTTGTGTTTTTCGAGATTTCTTGATAATCTTTTAGTAGGACCATATTTTGGAAACCTTAGGGTAATAACATTAGATAGTTCTTTTTTTTTTAAAATAATTAGCACAGTATTTTTTCTACAATTACATAAATATCCTTAGTGTTCAATATTTTTATTATAAGCTGTAAAATTAGTTTAATCTGGATAGCTGGACTACTGTTTTACTAGACGAGGGCTAATGAGACGGTTACCTACTGCCTACAGCCAATTCCAAACAGCTATATGAACATCCATGTCATCAGTGGTATTTAAAATGATGAACTCCTGTACAAAAGAACAACGATCTACACATTAGGCTCTCATTTATCCTATAAAATTTGAAATTCTCTTAATGTAAATTCACACGTTAACTAAATAGAGAAATTTTGAATTTATTTATTTAAATTCTAATCATACAAAATATTTCAATATTCTAATATCATACCCCCCCCCAAAAAAAAACAAGTTTCATATGAATAGCATTATATTATTGTTAAGGCTTGGAAATAATTAGTTAATTTACATCTACTATTAGAAATCCACTTTAAATTTTGATAAGAACTAACGTTACCAGGTAAAAAAAAAACAGTAATACTAGGTAAGTTGTTTCAGAAGTAAAGATTAAAATCATTTGGATTTCTAAGCAACGTTAATATTTTTAATGTCTATAGCAGATATTTAAAATATTAAAATAAAGAAAATTAAGGTATACTAGCATACTCATGTGAAAACTTCCCGTGAACTGAACTTCATATTCGTATTTACATTAGAATTGCTTCATAAGTGTTTATTCATTTAAAAAAACAGCATATATTGTAGTACACATCAGATTTCAAATCAAGTAGATATTGATGTTCCGTCATACTTATTTACTATCAGGTGAAATAATCTGCGCATGCCTCATAAAAAAATCTTACTGTAACTAACCTATCCCATGAATAGAAATCAGAGAGTTACAGAAAAAAAATAATCTCCGGATTAAAAACAAACACCTGCTTGGCACTCAACAATCGTTTAGTACTTCGAGTGCTAAATTTTGTTTAATGTTGTTTAATGGAATATTTTATGTTTAATATTTGGTTCCATAAATTCCCCTTTCTATCGAGTCACAATGATGACTTTTAACATGATTATGACGCATATGTCTCCTGTGACATATCTCGACTGATATAAGGTAGCACTCTTAGCCACTGCTTAACACGTGCTGGTGAATATGGCCGTTGTGCATATCTAATATGTGATCACTTAGGTGGTACCAAATGTTTTCCCTCCAAAACTCATTGTTTATTAGACTTTCGTAATAGACTAACAATTCTCAAATTTTTAATCAAAGTATTACAATACTACTTTTTCATATTAAAATCACTTAGTTATTGTAAATAAATAATTAAATCTTCCTCACATATATCTGCGATCATAGACCATAATATGTGTAAAGGTCCTTCTAAATATTACTCTAAAAGATCAAATGGTGTTGTTTTAGATAACATACTTCGCGTTGTTATGACATTTACAGAATCTGATTTAGGGATAGAATAAATTAAATATAAATTCAAATAAAATTTTTACGCTAATTCTGAAGTCAATATTTAATTTGATAATTAACAATATTTTAATATACTTTGTCTCAGAAATCCTGTTTAATTTAGTCAAGTTCTTTAAAAGCCACAGATAAATTCTATACGACACAATTTTCATTAAAATTACAAATGAAAATTATTCCATTATTAGATTGGGAGAATGAATTTCAGTAGCTCTTTTATCCTTCGGTAAAGTTTAGTCGATGTTGGTTTCAGCATGCTTTACTAATTTAAATAAGCTGATCAGCACTGTAATTATGAAGCGTAAATCTGAATTGGAGCATAATCCTATACATTACGCAAGTTAAATACAAATGCATTTTCTCCGTCCCATAAGCATCTCTCCAGCATGGTGACTCTAAGCTTCCAACACGATATCTTGGCGATACGCATCGTTTTCCCTAATTGGGTAATTGTTATCCGCCAAGCTGTCAAAGGATTACAGATTGGACAATACCTCCGTCTTCCGCTACCTGAGATCACTTCTCGCTAATTAATTTCCCCGACCAGTCGAAGGACTGGAGAAAAATGGCTTTTCGCTGAAAACTTCACTGAAGATAACAAATATTGATCTCTGATATCAGTCGCTTTTCCTGGCTGTTAGTAAATGTTGCATAATTCTTCACTATTTCGGAAGAATAAAGGGTATCAATTATTAGTATATTCCTGTCTGTACGCACGCGCACACACACACACACACACACACACACATATATATATATATATATATATATATATATATATATATGTATGTATATATATATCACATTGTCTGGGTGCACGATGTTGTAAAAGTGCTTACCTGTGGTATTTCATGTATCTCACCAGAAATAAACTGTGTTGTGATTTTGAATGAGTCTCGCCCATATTCCATATTACACACACACACACACACACGTGTGTGTGTGTGTGTGTGTTGAAATATATACGAAACAGCAACACCAATCATAAAAGAGAATGAAGAAATTATGGAAATTAGCATAAGTGAGGGATACAGTAAGACATGTTGTAGGCATGCGAACTTAATACTGCTGAAGTTGTTTGACACGTGATTGCACTGTCAATCCTTACATACATTTAAAATGATTTTGCTTGTTTTGAAAGCAAAATGTAGCAGTAAGGAATCAAGTAACCTAATCGTAATTTTTGGTTTATTTTCGCGACTTCACTTAGATTATTTAACTTGTGGCTGTGTTATTTGCAATATTGAAGAATAACGGAAATTGTCAGAGGTTGCCAGGGGTTTGACGTCAACAACATCATTGTTTCAAGGCTTTGTAAATCCTTTGAAACAAATAGAAAGATTAAAGCGTAACAAGCGTCACAGGAGTGATTGGGTTCGCAGTTCGATGCCTGTAAGCGATTATATATATTCATAGAATTATAGAGGAAATGAATTGCTATAGCACACTATCTACCAAAGGTGTGCTGTATCAAATGTGTTTCTTACTGATATTACTGATTTCTGCTGGCAAATGAATATCTAGACCAATGTAGGTAGACGTTTGCATCATGGAGGACAACACGCTTTTTGTGCTATGTTCTGCATACCCTTGTCCAGACGTCAAAGTTTTGCTCATTTTGAATTGTCTCGTCAGCATCACAGTAGAAGAGAAGACGACTAGGCTTGTTTCCTTTTTCAGATTTGTCGTCTCCAATTCGATTATGACAACTGATTAAGCATGATAGTTGTACTTCCTGTATTCCGCAATACTTGTACAAAAGACACCAATATCTTACATGTGCCATGGTATTGGATGGGTTAATAATCAAAAGTCTTAGATCGCTCTATGTACTTCCATCTTGGACTATAACTGCCAGTAATACATTAAGGATGTCCTTATACCTCATGATGACATGTTACGTTTTCACAACTTCTTTTTAGTTCTTTTTTTGCGTGGTAGATACCATTTTATTCATCAACCTGTTAAATAGAAACTAAACAAATTTATTAGGCCTGCTGGAAAATTCTCTTCATTTCGGAACTGGAGGAAAATACGCGTCAAATAACTTTTCCTGTATAATATTTTCCCGTTGCTTATGACCTTTTTCTAGCGTGATAGTAATTTTGATATCAAAGGTTTGAAAACTGCTCTAGTGGGGAAGAAATGTTGAGTGGCTTTTGCTTCCGTTTCATATTTTTCCTTTCGATAAAAATTGCAGATATAGGAACAAAGGATTACAAAAAGATACTAGGTTTAGAGAGAATGCGGTAGGGCTGTAGCCAAAAAGGGATGTGGTTTGGTCTTAACATGACACAGTATAATGTCCTTCATATTCAACATCTCTGTATTCTTTTCTCTAAACTTCTTGAAATTATTAGAATAAATTGCTAAAATTTAAGAATATAATCCTAACTGGCCCTTCCGATATGTTTGAAAAGCACTTCAAAAACCCAGTGGTTTTGTACACCCGTCCATGCACACACGATTCTCTTTTTAAGGCTTTATCGGAAACCCTTTGTCTAACACTGTGCACGCCTAAAGAGGAAAGGGAGTGAAGGAAGCTAAGAACGCCAATTGTTTAGTTTACGGGTCGAAATAGGAAAGTTTTTGCTCCTTTCTACCAGACGATTAAAAAAAATTAGCATTGGTGAATCAATGCCCAGTAAGAAGTAATGGCACTATCATGTGCTAAATTAAAAGTATTTAACATTTTGCTTATGCCACGTGACATATAATTTTATTTTAATAAGTTCCTCAGTTATCTTTACATCGTTTAGTAAAATTCATACAATTTTTATGTCAAAGAAAAATCTCCACATATAACACTTTTGTTTATTTAATATACATTTCTTAAGTGAAGAAAAAAAATTAAATTGAAATAAAATATGTATCGTTTTATAAAAATGAGTTGTTTTGATTACGAAGTCGAGTGTGTTTTTAAATTTTAACATAGTTTAATAACTAATAAAATTTCTGAAATAAACACCTCCATTTCGAAATCTTATATTCCGAAATCGAAGGAGAGGAGATATAGAGACTTTCTATGCAAGAGTATAAACTTCCTTCTTCTCACTTAACGTCTCGTCTTATTTTTTGAACTAAGGTGTGTTTAAAAGCGGGTATGTCGTAAATCAGTGCTTAATTAAATTAACCAGGAAACAAGATATGTGTCGGATGATCCTCACTAGGTTTTCTTTCGCTAGAATCTGATTATTTTCCCCCGAGTTACGAGACAGCTAGTAAGCAAATATTTGTACAAGCACAGTTTATTTACAGGGAGGAGACATAGGTACATGTTTATTTTAAAATCGCTGGTGTCAGAACAAAACATCTGCTGTGCACGTCAGTCGTCCCATAGATTCAGGGTAGCCACAACTAAATCAGAAATACAAGGTCAAAATCAATTATTACAGAAGAAAGATATTAATTTTATTCCTCGCTTCAAAGATTCCGGGGCATACAAATCTCTAAAAAATCACATTTAAATTTTTAATCTTAAAATAATACTACAGACTGTAAATTAAATAAACTAAACCACATATTTCTACGATAATTGCACTAAGCACTTAAATTTTTGATATTTTAAATGTACAGAAATTAATTTTCCTGTAATAAATGACCTTGGAAAATGGTTTTATAAATTATGTGTTTTAATGGGACAGGAACCTTTGAAATCACAAATCTTGGCCAAAAATATGAAATTATGTCTGACCAAGTTAAGTATACTCTTCATTATCAAAAAATATTTTTTTGAGAACATGATTATTTTATTTCATTAAAACCTTTTTTTATCATGCATCTTTAATTTAAACTTTTAGAAAGGATGTTTCCAGTTTGACCATTTATGTATTGGATTTGTAACCCTAAAATGTACCACATGCATTTCTTATATCTATTTCTTATTCTAAATTAGAGATCCCCAATTAATGTGTTTTTCATTAATCCTTTTGAAATTCGAAAAGTATTTCCCCGAGATAAAGATAATTTAATACCCCAAAACTGTAGCTGAATCCTTGTATAATTTTAAATAATTAACGTATATAAATAGACTTTAAAAACTGATACCTAGTTTTATTTCTATTTAAATTCTGCAGGAAAAATAAAAATAAATAACAGCAATTAATAAGTACAAAGGGCCCTAGAAACATTTTAAGAATTTCTGTTTACCGCCTCAAATTTTAGCAGTCTCGTACTTTAATCAAAAATTCTTTTCCATTAGATTGTGTATAATGTGTTTAATTTACCGCTATTGAATATTCTCAAAAAATTGTCCTTAAAATTGGAATTCAACATTCATTGTCCCCTTAAGAAGCTATAAAAATTAATTTGATTCAATTAAATATAAAAATTAAATATTAAATAGTTAAATATATTTTTTGAATATATATATATTAATTAAATATATTCATTAAATAATATTTTCAATTAATTTTACAGTCATTTTCTATTAGAATAGTTAAATTATTATTTTCAGTAAAGGAGACACTTCTGTTTTAACAGCATTCACTAATAACAAATCGCAAATATTTTTTGGCTATTTTATTATTGGAAAATCATATAGATTGAAACATTTCCCCTAGGTCGTAACAATACAAATTTAGAAGCAGGGACCAAGCAGTAGACTCACAACGCTTCGCCTCCCACCTCCAGATGTATCGTTTGGGAACAGGGAGGACGTTACGACCTTGAGTCTATTTTACCTGCCAACAATATTTTACAATAATGTAAATTGTAACAAAGGGTGAGTATTCTTTAAAAGACTAGTACTGGAATATTTTAAGAACTTTTATCTCAGAATATCGTTATTAAACTTTTTCATATTTAAACTGATACTGCTCAAATTCTAATAAAAATCGCACTTTTGCACAGATATATTTTAATAAATTTGATTTAATTTGTCGGCCGTTTTTATTTATTTTAATAATTTAAAAAAATTTTATTTAATAATTTAAAAAAAACATCAAATATTAAAGATATTTGCTTAAACGATTAATAAAGAATGTATAACGAAATAAATAAACGATACAAATAAAATTAATATATCTTTTTCTAAAAGTTAAAATTATATTTACAAGTCTTCATTTCACAATTATATTAAGATTGAAATTAATTTAAATTTTAAAGCTTATATGTTTCAAACTGTAATTTTATAAATTTAAATAATTGTTAGTACGATTTCAAGTTTTAAAAATAGAATGTTGTGTCCCGAAAACTCTTATCAAAGTCACATTTTATATTCTGCTACCATTAAAAACTTATATTCTAAATGACGTGACTTCTAAGAATCCTCGCTTTATTTTTAGCACTTGTTCTAGTTAACTTTTAATTGCTCACTTTCTCTTTCGTGGAAATGAGGGAGGCAATGTTTTGCTACTTTAAAGTATAAACTGAAATGAGGCCGTCAACTGGCATTTATTTGTTCGGAATTGAATTGAAAATTGGACATTTTTATTATTACTACATTTGAATGATTCTTATAGTATTGCACACGTATTTTGCACACATATGCCATTTTTCAGTCTTAATAATTCCTGTGAAAACTAAGAATCTACTGTCGCTATTCGTTTTTAATTTTTATTCAGTTAACAATTTTTAGTGTCTCATTAATAAAACTGAATGATTTTTATTTATTTTTTTTTTAACTTTTTCTTCTTAATTCATTAACGTATTTGCCCGTGTCTTAGAGAAACTTAGAGAAAATTGTTATTACTGGGAACAAGAAAAATACGCAAAGACAATGTCGTGTGTGTGGTGTGAAAAAAAGTGCGGTGTGAAACATCTTACATATGCAAGTTTTGCCGTGTACCTCTTCATAGAGGAAAATGTTTTGAAAGTTACCACACTGTAAAACATTATTACTTTTAGGACTGCTCTTTTCATTTTTTATAATATAAAAATGTTTATATATAACGTAATACGAATATTTGTTTATATATTTCAGTTTAAAATACAAAATGTTGGTTAAAAAATTAAATAATTTTCGATCTATTGAGATTTAACTGAATAACTAAATTCAAGCGCAAAACGCATGCTCCCGGTACAATTCCACTGCAAAATGTACACGCACACAATGTATTAAGTATTAGTTTCATATCATTTCCAAGTCTGGATCCATACTTGGGGATCACCCTTCTCTCTCAAATACAATTGTGTAAAAAGTAACTTCTTAATTATTCAGTAAATCAATTATCCTCACCAAATATAGGGTAGTTTTGTTTAGCTACCCTATCCTTTATCTTTTTTTCGCTAGCTTTAACTTTTTTTACTTACTATAATCAGATAGCATAATCCAACTTTCTCCCAGGAGTTTGATTTATTTAAAACTTCGGTCATCTTTGAGGTTTGAATCATGATTATATTCTCATTTTTTTAAATATTGTTTCACTGTTGCGGAGTCAAATGTTTCGTTGATTAGGAAAGGCTGTTTACCACCAAGGGTTTAAAAAAGTGTGTATGACAAAAAAAGATTTCAGTAGAGCAAAACAAACATGGTAACTGAAAATGACTTTTAACCGCTTGCCTGATTATCCCGAGTTATCTCGAGTTCGTATATATTGCAGTTAATTATTATTCCGAGAAATCTCGGGCGAAACAGAATTTGTCAGTACGATTTGTTTTATTACGGTTTTACTCGGCCTGGAGATATTGAAAGGGAATATTTAGTTTTGATTGGTAATTTTATTGGTCTCGCGGTTCTTTTGGATGGACTGATCACATGTTTTTCCTATTCTATAGTATACATCTGACTGTGAATTAGAATTGTATAAAGAAATATATTTGCGAAAGAAATATAGTCACCGTGATGAATGTATTGCTACATCAGGAAGATCCAGTATTAGTCCTTTACCACTCAGGTCAATCTCATGGCATTTTCCGGATGTTATTCCTGCTACCACAAAACAATCAAATTCTACAAAACAGTGCTTCCGTAAAAAAGATACCAGTGGTAAGAAAAGAGACCAAATACCAGTATACAGAATGTCAGGTATCACTTTATGTTATCCCATGTTACAAAAACTTTCATACAAAGATTAATATTTAACTTTTTTCCATTTGCCCGAGATAACTCGGAATACTAAACATTAAAACTAAATGCTTTTACGCCTGTAAAAAATTAAGAATTCAACTTAAAAGTTGCATATTTTGTTTTGTTTCGTTTCATCGTTTTTAATAATAAATGTTTAAAAAATGTGATGACATTTTGGAATTTTTTTAAAAAATTTGTAAGGGAGGTGGTTAATAATCAAGCGTATATCTAACTTGATTTTATTTTCTCAGAACTAAAATATCATTTTATATTTTTGGTCTAAGTTTTATAAGTTTGAAAGTTCCTTGTTCTTTTAAAACAGAGGATTCTGTAAATCATGTATCAATTAAATTATCCAGGAAATAATATATATGTATACATATGACTAATGTTACTCTCTCAGATTTCTTTCACTGGAACGAGATTATTTTTCGTCGGGGTTTCAAGACAGCTGGTACGCAAATATTTATACAAGCTCAGTTCATTTGCAGCGGGGAGATAGAGGTATGTTTATTCTAAAATCGCTGGCGTCAGAACAAATCATCTGCCGTGCGTTAGAATCAGTGTTGACATAACTGAGTCAGAGAATAAATGACAAAAGTCAATTATTGCTGAAGGAAGGAAGAGATTAATTTTGTTCTTTGCTTAACCCTTTGCCTCTCCTGTTTATCACAATAATATAAAATATAAAATATGCATACAATAATAAAAATGTTCAAAATTAAGAAATTATGTCGAATT
>CM063498.1:194307492-194327492 GCA_032207245.1 Pardosa pseudoannulata
TTATTCAAGACAAATCTTAAGTGGATAAACTGTTTTGAGTCAATACGTTAACTGAATAAAAGGGAAATTATATGTTGAGAGATGAAAATCAATATAAACCATGTCGCATAAAGGGAAACATTAGTCATGCAATGCTGTAATAGCAGCACAGTGGTATACATAAACAATTCAAAAAGTCAAAAATATCTCCCCCTAAAATTTCTTCTTTCCATTTATAAAATACTGTAAACACGTTACTCATCTTTAGCAGAGGAATGATGCTTCAAACCAACAGATATTCTAAAGTACCGTTCTGAAATTGGATTTTATTCTTATCTCTGTGGGCCAGGGTGTTTTGCGGTGAAAAGATTGCTAGGTTTCGGAATAGACTACATATGGAACAGTGAGGTCTAAGCTAGGATATAAAGCTGCCTAACACTGAAAAATCCCTAAATCTTAAAACACGCTTTTATGTGGTTTAGTCCTATATTTTGCTAATACTTTAAGATTGAAAAGAAGTACTTGCATACTCGTCTCACAATATCTTGAAAACCACGCCCAGTGCATTTTGCAACAAAATTAGCCTTTAGATAATTGCAGACAAACCTCTTTTTAAATTGGCCAATACAGTATTATGTTGAAACCACTATAATAACAAAAGGCAGTTGATTGTTATGCCTGTCTCATATTTTTAATATTTGAGCCTCAATACTTCCATTCTTAGATACCAATAAAAATTTTAATGTTTTAGTAACTTGTACTTTCCTTCAAAGGTCATCCCTGATTGCATAATCACTCTCTATACATGTTACTGTTTTGTGAAAGGTAATAGATGATTAGAGTGTTAATCAGAAATATTGATCTGGTTTGTTTTGGAGCGATACGTTCTACTGTTTTGTACACGAGGGCTAATGAGACCGGGACTTACTGCTTAAAGCCGATTCTGAACAACTACATTACACCCATGTCCGCAGCGGGATTCTAACCCACGTACTCGTTCCGAAGAGCAACACCCTTTGATTCGGCCATCATTCGGCTAGTCAGAAATATCGTTTTGACTGAAACAATACAGTTATAAGCAAAAGTGTAGTTAGATATTCATTATTCGATGCAAATAAAAATACATAGCTGTAAATGAAATGTAAAGGACACTATGTTCATCTTCTAAAAAGTTGAAAAGAAGTGTTGTGTATAATTTGTTTGCCTCTGTATTGTATTAAAAGCATTACTTCCAAATCTCTAATATTAACATTTTAGTTAATTGGAAAATAAAATATGAAACGTCATGGTTTCGACTTTTCTAATTTCTACATTTTATGTATGTTTATAGGCAGTCCGCCTTCCCTATTACCACAAAGACGTTAATAATGATTACTTATATCCCTCTGGTTGATCCTCTCCGCCCGCGGCGTGTTGCCGCCAGGTGGCTCTGCATGTGAGGCACATTAGTTGTAAGACGGCCTCTGTGAGGTATGGTCGTATGAGACTCGAGTTGATAGGGTAACATTTAACTGCCATGTGGTAGAAGTAAAAATTTTGTAAATATTTGTAAATATTTTGTTTTGTAAAATTAAAATAAGAAAAGGCATAAGACAGTGTTTTTATTGGAATGAACAACAACAGGATCTAGTGGAAAGATCCTAACCACCCTCTCTTACTATCGAACTATAATTTTGAATGTAAAATATTTGTTTCACACATATCTTTCTCTTACTTTCGAACTATATTATTTTTAAATCTAAAATAAATGTTTTCGTTATATCTCTTCCATACTCACACACACTCACAATATTTTTCGTAATGTGTTCATTACTTGTTTATAAACGCACAAATTTATCAAAGACATATTTTTCATTGACAAAATACAATCTTACACAAAAGGAGAAATAGTAGTTTATCTTATGTCTGTTAGGAATTTTATCTATATTTCATAGAATTTATTTTCCGAACTATATTTTTGAATATAAAATATATTTTACTTATATCCTTCTCTTACTCTCAACATATATTTTTGAAAGAAAATATATGTTTTGCGTATATCTTTCTCTTACTTTCGAATTATATTATTCTTAAATCTAAAATAAATATTTGAGTTATATCTCCTCCATACTTGCATACACACACATCATTTTTCGTAATATGTGCATTACTTGTTTATAAATGACCAAATCATCGAGGACACGTGTTTCATTGAGAAAAACATCCTGCACAAAAGGAGACATATTAGCTTATCTTATCTCTGTTAGGAAATTTATCTATATTTAATAGAATTTCTTTTCCGAACTATATTTTGAATGTAAAATATATTTTTTACTTATATCCCTCTCTTACTCTCAAACTATATTTTTGAATGTAAAATATATATTTTACATATATCTTTCTCTTAATTTCGAAACTATACTATTTTTAAATCCAAAATAAATGTTTGAGATATATCTCTTCCATACTCGCACATTCACACATTATTTCTCGTAATATGTGCATTACTTGTTTATAAACGCACAAATCATCGAAGACAAATTTTTCCTTATTATAAAACAGCCTTACACAAAAGGATAAATAGTAGCTTATCTTATCTCTATTAGGAATTTTATCTACATTAAATAGAATTTTATTTTCCGAACTATAATTTTGAATGTAAAATATATATTTTACATATATCTTTCTCTTCCTTTCGAATTATATTATTTTTAAATCTAGATTAAATTCTTTAGTTATATCTTTTCCATACTTGCATACACACACACACACAGACACACATTATTTTTCGTAATGTGTGCATTACTTGTTTATAAGCGCACAAATCATCGAAGACATATTTTTATTCAGAAAAAACATCCTTACACAAAAGGAGAAATAGTAGCTTATGTTATCTCTGTTAGGAATTTTATCTATATTTAATAGAATTTGTTTTCCGAACTATAATTTTGAATGTAAAATATATATTTTACATATATCATTCTCTTACTTTCAAATTACGTTATTTTAAGTCTAAAATAAATGTTTTAGTTATATCTCTTCCATATTCACTCACATACACACACATTATTTTTCGTAATGTATGCATTACTTATTTATAAAAGCAGAAATCATCGAGGACATATTTTTCATTGAGAAAAAAAAGCCTTGAACAAAAGGATAAATAGTACCTTATCTTATCTCTGTTAGGAATTTTATCTATATTTAATAGAATTTCGTTTCCGAATTATATTTTTGAATGTAAAATATATGTTTTACTTATATCCCTCTCTTACTCTCAAACTATATTTTTGAATGTAAAATAAATATTTTACATGTGTCTTTCTCTTAATTTCAAACTATATTATTTTTAAATCTAAAATAAATATTTTAGTTATATCTCTTCCCTACTTGCACACACACACACACACACATTAATTTTCGTAATGTGAGTATTAGTCGTATATAAACGCACAAATCATCGAGGACAGGTTTTTCATTGAGAAAAATCTGCCCACACAAAAAAGGAGAAATAGTAGCGTATCTTATTGCGCTTAGGAATGTTATCTATATTTAATAGAATATCTTTTCCGAACTATATTTTTGAATGTAAAATATATGTTTTACTTATATTCCTCTCTTACTCTCAAACTATATTTTTGAATGTAAAATATATATTTTACTTATATCTTTCTCTTCCTTTTGAACTATATTATTTTTAAATCTAAATTAAATGTTTTAGTTATATCTCTTCCTTACTTGCATACACACACATTATTTTTCGAAATGTGTGCTTTCGAAATGTGTGAACTTTATTTATAAACGCACAGATAATCGAAGACATCTATTTCATTGAGAAAAAACAGCCTTACACAAAAGGATAAATAGTAGCTTATCTCTATTAGGAATTTTATCTACATCAAATAGAATTTCTTTTCCTAACTATAATTTTGAATGTAAAATATATATTTTACATATATATTTCTCTTACTTCCGAACTATATTATTTTTAAGTCTAAAATAAATGTTTTAGTTGTATCTCTTCCATATTCACTCCCATACACACACACACTCACACATTATTTTTTGTAATGTGTGCATTACTTGTTTGTAAAAGCACAAATCATGGAAGACATTTTTCATTGAGAAAAAAAAGCCTTTCATAAAAGGAGAAATATTAGCTTATCTTATCTCTGTTTGGAATTGTATCTATATTTAAAAGTATTTCTTTTCCGAATTATATTTTTGAATGTAAAATATATGTTTTACTTATATCCCTCTCTTACTCTCAAACTATAATTTTGAATGTAAAATATATATTTTACACATCTTTCTCTTAATTTCGAACTATATTGTTTTTAAATCTAAAATAAATATTTTAGTTATATCTCTTCACTACTTGAACACACACACACACATTATTTTTCGTAATGTTAGTGTTACTCGTATATATACGCACAAATCATCGAGGACAGGTTTTTCATTGAGAAAAATCAGCCTACACAAAAAGGAGAAATAGTAGTGTATCTTATTGCGCTTAGGAATGTTATCTATATTTGATAGAATATCTATTCCGAACTATATTTTTGAATGTAAAATATATGTTTTACTTATATTCCTCTCTTACTCTCCAACTCTATTTTTCAATGTAAAATATATATTTTACATATATTTTTCTCTTCCTTTCGAGCTATATTATTTTTAAATCTAAATTAAATGTTTTAGTTATTTCTGTTCCATACTCACATCACACATTATTTTGCGTAGTGTGTGCATTATTTATTTATAAACGCACAGATAATCGAAGACATCTTTTTCATTGAGAAAAAACAGCCTTACACAAAAGGAAAAATTGTGCCTTATCATATCTCTGTTAGGAATTTTATCTATATTTAATAGAATTTCTTTTTTGAACTATATTTTTGAATGTAAAATATATGTTTTACATATGTCTTTCTCTTCCTTTCGAACTATATTATTTTTAAATCTAAATGAAATGTTTTAGTTATTTCTGTTCCATACTCGCATACACACATTATTTTGCGTAATGTGTATCCCTCTCTTACTTCCTCACACACTCACACTATTCGTAATATGTACATTCTAAAAGCAGGAATCATTGGGAACAGATTTTACATTGAGAAAAGACACATACATACACTAAAGGAGAAACTCTCAAAACTCGATCCACAAAATTCTACAAATCCAGGGCACGTTTTCCCCGTAGAACAAACATAGTAACGCAAATGCTGTCGTTCCAGTTGCCATTTCGTTGCAAAATCTTTTTGAAAATCACATCTGATATCCTATTATTCTCAGGATTACATGGCTTAAAATCGAGTTTCGAGATTCTTCTTTTTTTTCCCTCTTTCACTTTTCGATTGGATTACTAGCCGAGATTCTACGGTCCCTTTCCATTTCGTTTCCATCGATAGTTAGTTTCTTTAACTCGTAGCGAGAGCAACCTATGCGCTTTGTCCCAAATTTTTGGGCTCAGAGAAAGGATTTTTTTCCCTTTTACTTATGTAACAGTACAAGTTTTATGCGGGCTAGGTAGAATTTCAGAATACGAATTCAAAAATATAGGATAGCACTGAACTGTTGATAAAGTGAATGATGGGGTTATTTTTTCGGAGAAACTCTGAAAATTTCTTGTAAGGTTTCTAATAGTTTTTTGAGTTTAAATTGTTATTTAAATAAACAGTTTATTTAGTTTTTTTTCTCAATGTACCAATTAAGAGTTTTTTTTTTTTTTTTTTTTTTTTTTTGTAAAGAACCATTTTAAGGTAAATAGACTTAAATTCTGGTAGAGGGTAAAGTATATATAGTCAATATTACGTTAAAATACAAGTATTTTGTTACTTAATTATCATGATATGTATACGGAATATTGACTGAAATTGCTGAATTATTAAAATACATTTCAAAAATGAGATTTGCATCATAATTTGATATATCGTATTTTTGAATCGTATAATCCAGTTCTATACATTATATGCATATCTTACTCTCTATAAGTTTGTATATTGCATGATACACAATAAATTATGGTTTACTTGGAAAATGTCTTGAATTAGGTTATTTTTTCAGTGAGGCGTATGAAATTTAAAGAACAGTTGAAATGACTAATTCATTACAAAAATTATCAAAATGAAAAATATTATTTGAAGAATAAAATAAGGGTGATTGACGATATAGCTGGTGTCCATACAGTAAAGTAAACATACTATTAGAAACATATGTTTTGACAATGAAGCTCATACCTAATTTTATTTATTCCCAGAGAAGCAATAGTTTCATATTTTTGGTCGAATTTCATCATTTTGGTAATTTTTTTGTTCCCTTATACAAGTCTATAATCAAATATAGTTAGCATTTACAGGCAGATGGATAAAATGCTAGTGGAATCGTTTTTTTTTTTCATATACATTTTAATATCAAGTAAATGGTTATAAAAATATTATTTTGTAGTACAATTATTATCGAAGATTTTTATGTTAAATTATTTGAAAATAAAAACAAACTCTGAGTCCTAGTTTTATAGTTGAAAATATTTTCAATATTTCTTTCTCATGGTTATATTTCTGAAGACAGCTAGAATAAATTACATTGAAAAATATGCGTAATCATTCTAAGGTAAAGGAACATAAATCCTCATAGTGGTTATGGCATGCACAATCAGTATATTATTAAGAAAATAATATTAAAGATTTTGATATTAAATTATTTGAAAATAAAATTTTGAATTAATAATTCAAAAAAAGTAAAATTTACTTTTGAGTGCACCCCCTCCTTTCAAATTGGATTTTTTCTTTGTTTTTTGGGGGAAGGAGGATATGTTCTAAAATTGCTTGTAAGATTTTTCAGTTATTTTAAATTATTGTAATTTAAAAAAAATTCTGAGTCCTAGTTTTATAGTTGTAAAATATTTTCAATATTTCTTTTTCATGGTTATATTTCTAAAGACAACTAGAATAAATTATATTGAAAAATATGCTTAATCATTCTAAGGTAAAGGAACATAAATCCTCATAGTGGCTATGGCATGCACAATCAGTATACTATTAAGAAAATAGTATTAAAGATTTTGATATTTTGACATTAAATATTTGATTTCAAATTATTTGAAAATAAAATTAATAAGAATTTTGAATTAATAAACCAAAAAAAGTAAAATTCACTGTTGAGTGAACCCCCTCCTTTCAATTGGATTTTTTCTTTGTTTTTTGGGGGAAGGAGGATATGTTCTAAAATTGCTTGTAAGATTTTTCAGTTATTTTAAATTATTGTAATTTAAAAAAAAAAATCTGAGTCCTAGTTTTATAGTTGAAAAAATATTTTCAATATTTATTTTCATGGTTATATTTCTAAAAACAACTAGAATAAATTATATTGAAAAATATGCGTAATCATTCTAAGGTAAAGGAACATAAATCCTCATAGTGGCTATGGCATGCACAATCAGTATACTATTAAGAAAATAGTATTAAAGATTTTGATATTTTGACATTAAATATTTGATTTCAAATTATTTGAAAATAAAATTAATAAAAATTTTGAATTAATAAATAATAAAAAAAGTAAAATTCACTGTTGAGTGAACCCCCTCCTTTCAATTGGATTTTTTCTTTGTTTTTTGGGGGAAGGAGGATATGTTCTAAAATTGCTTGTAAGATTTTTCAGTTATTTTAAATTATTGTAATTTAAAAAAAAAATCTGAGTCCTAGTTTTATAGTTGAAAAAATATTTTCAATATTTATTTTCATGGTTATATTTCTAAAAACAACTAGAATAAATTATATTGAAAAATATGCGTAATCATTTTAAGGTAAAGGAACATAAATCCTCATAGTGGCTATGGCATGCACAATCAGTATACTATTAAGAAAATAGTATTAAAGATTTTGATATTTTGACATTAAATATTTGATTTCAAATTATTTGAAAATAAAATTAATAAAAATTTTGAATTAATAAATAATAAAAAAAGTAAAAATTCACTTTAAGTGAATATTTTCAATTGGATTTTTTTTGTTTTGTGAGGGCAATGATATGTTCTAAAATTGCTTGTAGATTTTTAGATTATTTTAAATTATTGTAATTTAAAAAAAAAATCTGAGTCCTAGTTTTATAGTTGAAAAAATATTTTCAATATTTATTTTCATGGTTATATTTCTAAAAACAACTAGAATAAATTATATTGAAAAATATGCGTAATCATTCTAAGGTAAAGGAACATAAATCCTCATAGTGGCTATGGCATGCACAATCAGTATACTATTAAGAAAATAGTATTAAAGATTTTGATATTTTGACATTAAATATTTGATTTCAAATTATTTGAAAATAAAATTAATAAAAATTTTGAATTAATAAATAATAAAAAAAGTAAAATTCACTTTTAAGTGAACTCCCTCCTTTCAATTGGATTTTTTTTTGTTTTGTGAGGGCAGGAGGATATGGTCGAAAATTGCTTGTAAGATTTTTCAGTATTTTAAATTATTGTAATTTAAAAAAAAATTCGAGTCCTAGTTTTATAGTTGAAAAAATATTTTCAATATTTCTTTTTCATGGTTATATTTCTAAAGACAACTAGAATAAATTATATTGAAAAATATGCGTAATCATTCTAAGGTAAAGGAACATAAATCCTCATAGTGGCTATGGCATGCACAATCAGTATACTATTAAGAAAATAGTATTAAAGATTTTGATATTTTGACATTAAATATTTGATTTCAAATTATTTGAAAATAAAATTAATAAGAATTTTGAATTAATAAACCAAAAAAAGTAAAATTCACTGTTGAGTGAATCTTTCATGGATTTTTCTTTGTTTTTTAAGAGGATATGTTCTAAAATTACTTGTAAGATTTTTCAGTTATTTTAAATTATTGTAATTTAAAAAAAAATCTGAGTCCTAGTTTTGTAGTTGAAAAAATATTTTCAATATTTATTTTCATGGTTATATTTCTAAAAACAACTAGAATAAATTATATTGAAAAATATGCTTAATCATTCTTATGTAAACGGATATAAATACTCATAATGGCTATGGCAAGCACAGTTAGTATACTATTAAGAAAATAATATTTGCTTACTTGAGATATAAATGTTTCTATTGCTCCCTTAAATGTCTTTAACTATTAAACAATTTTAAAAAATGGAATTTTTTTTCATACTATTGTATTCCTCACTAAAAACACTGTAAAAGTTCTTAGCTGTAGCAGAATATTTTGTGAAGGTCTTGAGAATTTTAATTAAAATTTCAATGAATGCTAACTCAACTAGTTTTATACCTGTGGTTTTTAGATTTTATTAAAATTTTATTTCTCAGTCTTTAAAACAGTAGTAAATCAAGATTCACTTAAGGGGATAATAGATTTTTATACCACTTATAACATTCAGTTTTACTTTTCTGCAATCTATTGCTACCGATAATTAATTTGTAGTAATTATTTAAATGTTCAGCAACAACTCATGAATGACTCTTTGTATTTATATTTAATAATTACAGAGTCAAATATATAATACTAGCAATTGTGCCCGTGCTTTGCTATGGTGAACTTAATATATTACTTTTAAACAAAGACTTTTTTTCATGCATAACTCTCTAAAGTCGGCAGAGTGCATTTCGAGTCAATGGCATATTTATATATTTTTATTATAAGCATATTATAACAATATTCAGTTTTTATACTACTGTACGTTGATTAGCAACGTTAATAGATCTTGCCATATTACGTGGTAGAATAGGAAGCAGAGGTTTTGACAGCAACAGTGCTAATTTTGTTGGTACTAATATATGTTTTCCGAAATTAAGAAAATTTATGACAAACCACATAGTTTTGTATGAAACAGAAACACACATTCATATCGACAACCATACGAATATGAAGATAACTATACAAAATGATAGGTTTTTATCTGCCCATGACAGTCACTGAAATTGGTACTTTTTGCCGTTAGAATATTGTTTATAAACATTTCATTGTAACTTAAATATTAACCAAGAATTAAATTTAAAATGAGTTCTCATATAAAAATGCTATAATTTGCGTCACATAGAAATGAAAGTCAATCACTTTATATCACAATTTCCGGGTCAAATCGAATGGATACTACGCAGACGATGTTTAAAATTAATATAAAATAAGAAATGAATGAATGATATATTTAAAGGAATGACGTCATAATGGTAACAAAGTATCATTTTCACCTCTTTATAATGGGATAAATTAAAAATTTTAATCTCCTGCTTTTAACCACCGAGGAAAACTGCGTTTAAAACAATGACTTGGGATGACGTCACATTGCTAGAAATATTGCTTCTTACATTTATTTAGGATGTGATAATTTAAAAATTGAATCGTGCTTTTAAAGGGGGAAAATAATGCTTGGAATAATGAAATGAAATGATCGAAAAAGGGGGAAGGAATGGATTTCGAACGTTACAAATTTACAAAAACCTTCTCAGGGATATACCTAATGATTTCCCAAATTTTCACGGAGATTGGATGCATGGTTTTTTAGTCTAACGAGTACTCACAGACAGACAAAAATTCATTTATACATATATATAGATTATATCTCCATTGATCTGAATATTGTGTGTTTAAAGAATAATAGTTACTTACTACATTTTAATTTGGACAATTCAGTATTTATGTCCATCTATATGTTTCAATATTTCAACTGAAATTAATAATTTTAAAACTTTTATTTTAACTAGGAAAATAACGGAATTTATTAGGAACTGCTTAACATTCCATGATTCTTTTTAAATTCCGATGATGAATTGTTAAATTTAATTTTATTAAAATTAAAGTGAAATAAAATATATACTTCAGTTTTATTTTGCAATTCTTAAAATAGATAATGAAAGAATGTATTCCAAAGATTTTAAATAAATTGTCTACGAATTTTAAAATTACAACTAACGGTACATCCATTATTTTCGGAAGAACATTTTTAAAAATTTTAAATCAAACTTTAAAATATTATAATTTTTTTTTCAAAAATGATCAAATTGATAATATGTTTTATTATATTTAATTCTGTAGAATACTAAAGGTTTTGAATACATCCGGAATTCGAATCTTCGTTCAAATTTAATTCAATATATTACATTTAGAGACTGATTTCAAATGAATTCTTTTATTCACAATAAATTTAATTTTTTTGGAATTTTTATTTCAATAGAATTCAGGCTGGTAACATCGAAATTTCCGTTATGAAATCTGAAATTCGTACGCTTCAATTAGGCTGTAGATAAATTTTTTATTATGTTGGATAGAATTTTATTTCCTTTAAATTAAGAGAAACAAGGAGTGTCGTAAATTTTAAAAGTAACATAATAAAATATTTTTCTATTGAATAGATATAATGATATATTTTGATAATAAATTTTTATATTCTTGCTTTGCTTCAAGCTTTGTTTAAATTACATAAACCTTTACGAATTTTGAGTAAGCTCTACGTTTTTTACATCAGTAATATTTAGAATGTAACAAGGTATGAGGCATGTGTAGGATATCGATAATTAAATTGCAAAGCTGTCATCACTGTTACATCCCGTTTTAAGATTATTGTTCACTTTTAAGTTAGTAAACATAATTGATATATGCTCCGTTTCTTCTATATAACTACAATAGTACATAACTGATAACTAAACAACATTTATTAGGAATCATTCCAGGAATTTTGGCATAAGTATTTTTAGTGCTATGTGAAAAATGATATGCATCTGATAAATAAATTTAGTGATGTGTTGTTAGTGATAATATATTTTAAAGAGTCGAATTATAAAGAGGTATGAGTTTTTAGTAGTCAATGTTAATAAACATATAGGCTGCAACCATATTGCTGTCGACATATGTCACTGGTGACTTACGCGTCATAATGACGTCAGAAATCACCAGAGATGGGAATTTGGTGCCATAAATTTCATTCTCTGACATCATTATGACGTAGAAATCACCAGTGACATATGTTGATCGTAATATGGTAGCACCCTTAATATTCGATTTATAGCAGTGGTTCTCAACTGGGGCTACACCGCCTTCCCGGATGGGAGGGCATCAGCATCGTCCCTCCCGGCGGAGAAACGATGCTGATGGACAGTGAACTTGTTTCGGGAGGCAGAGCGGCGGTATGAACAGATTTTGGCTATCAAACTTAATTTTAAAAATACTAAATAAAGTTATTATATTAATTAAGTTAATATTTATATAACACTTGGTAAGTAAATTTAATTTTTCCCTTTGAGATATATTTTTTTTATTATTACCCTATTAATTATTGAATTTACTTCAGATCTATGCATCAATAATGTAAAATATTGTCACGAAGATTCGAATGAACATACCGTTTAACTTAACAGAAGAATTTATTAAAGCTAAGTAGCAACTCGCAACGTTACAAGATTGGAAAGCTGCCTACAACTAGTGGGTATCAGCTTTTATACCCGAACAAAATATTCGAGAAATAACTAATTTACATATTAAAGAAAGATCTAGAATATTCAAGAACATAAGGAAACAATAAATAACATTTTTAAATTAAAAATCCGTACTTTCGATAAACTGCCAAGTCAAGCATCGAACCCACAATCTCCGGGTCTGGATCGCGTGCTTTGACCATTCGGCCACTGAGCTAGTTGGCTAAGATTCTTTATGCGGCAATATTACCCTTCTTAATAATGACGATATATCAGTAAAAAGATTTTAAAATGTTTATTTTGAATGATAATAACATTTTAAATGTATGAAATATTTTCTATATTTAATATTTTGACATATATGCAAAAAAAATTAATGGATTTTTAATTAAAATGAACTGAATTTGATCTTCAAGGAATAGAAACATTAAATTTTTTTCTTTCCGAAGAAAGTTCAGACATCACAAATTTTACACATTTGAGTTGAATGAACTGTATTCGGGTGACACAGGCAATAAAGCACTACGTAAACGGAAAGCTTGTTCATAATTCATATTTTTAATTTTTACTGCATTTTTGTATCATTAGATTAGTTTTAGTGGAGAATAATAATTAATTTAAATAAATTAATTTTTACTGTATTTTAGTAGTTAATTTTGCAGGTAGTACTTTTGAGTACCAGCATATATTTTTGACTCGATGATAGAAAATAAAACATTTAATTACGAATAAAACAAATGAAATGATTACCTCCGTAGTATAGAAGTCTCTAAAAAACAATAGTACCAAATAACTGGTAATAAACCCCTAAATTTATTCAATTGAACAACAACACGTGTCTACCCCAAAATGACCTTCGAATGCAGCAGGCCATTTATAAGATCCCTACTATGGGAATAAAATCCTGATTAGTACTGTCATTTCTTTTCTGCTGTAGAAACTGCATCATTTATGTCGTTGCGAGTACCGTCAGGAAAAACGGCTTAAGCTAGTAAAATCGTTAAGTTAAAGCGTTTATCAAGAACTTGTAAAAATTATTCTAAAGGAATTAATAACTTTTAATCTATAATGAATTGAAAAACGCTCTTATAAGAAGTATTTCAAGTCTCCAAAAGTGCCATATCTCAATAACCGTTTACCTGTCCCGAACATCACAAATGAAAAACGAATGTATGTTTATATATATGCTTGTACAAACGGTACACAATTAACTATATTTTTAGAAGAAATTCAACATTTGGAAAATCTTCTTTAATTTACTTATATATTTCAGTTAGACATGAAATACGCACAAGATGTTTTGGTGGTGAGGCATGTACTAACAAAAAATGAAAATAACCCCACCAAACACAAAGGGTGTCAGAAGGTATTAAGGTACTGAGAAATGAGGCAAAGTTGGAATAAAAATAAACTTTAATTAAGCTTGAAACAAAAACACAAAATGGATGACCTCACCAGAAATTATTTAGAGTCGAAAACATGATCAGCCAGCACAAGCTAAGAAACGGACACAGCGATGCTCCTCGAGGCCGAAAGCAGGAACTGATGAGGTTGCTTCTCAGGCGCTGCTTTTTATACACCGTATGCTGGAATAAAATTAGCATACGGCGTGGACAGCGCAGTGTTTCGGCTGCCTCGGACGAATAGCCAATGTTTTGGCCATTGATGCTGAGCGAGGCGAGAATGCAGTCGCCACAATGTAATTGTTCTCTCATATCATATAATTATTAACTGTAACGTACGTTAAAATGTCGAATCATAAATTTTATATATGACTAAAAATTTAAAAATCTGGAGGGGCAAAACTACAAGTTCGATTACCTATACTTTCTTTAAAAATGTTCCACGAAAGGGTGATAACTGTAATTAGAATAAGTCTTAAGCAAACTAATAAAAACAGATTAACATTCGTTAAAATCTCGAATCAAAAATTTAATATATGAATAAAAATCTAAAAATCTGGAGGGGGAAAACTACAAGTTCGATTACCTATAATTTCTTTAAAAATGTTCCACGAAAGGGTGATAACTGTAATTAGAATAAGTCTTAAGCAAACTAATAAAAACAGATTAACATTCGTTAAAATCTCGAATCAAAAATTTAATATATGAATAAAAATCTAAAAATCTGGAAGGGGAAAACTACAAGTTCGAATACTTATACTTGCTTTAAAAATGTTCCAGGAAAGGGTGATAACTGTAATTAGAAGAAGTCTTAAGCAAACTAATAAAAACAGATTAAATTTAACATTCGTTAAAATGTCGAATCAAAAATTTAATATATGAATAAAAATCTAAAAATCTGGAGGGGGAAAACTACAAGTTCGAATACTTATACTTGCTTTAAAAATGTTCCAGGAAAGGACGATAACTGTAATTAGAATAAATTTTCAGCACACTAATAAAAACAGATTAACTTCAACATTCATTAAAATGTCGAATAAACAATTTAATATATGAATAAAACCTTAAAAATCTGGAGGGACAAAACTATAAGTTTGCCCTTTCTCTAAAAATTCTGGGGGGGCAATTCCCCCCCCTTGCCCCCCTCAAATTAAGCCCATGCCCATATAGGAACAGCAAAAAGCTTCAAATATGTGGAGAAATATTTTATCTGTTTGAAATTATCATATAAATTATCATATGAATATTCCAAAGAAATGTATACATTTTTAATTTCTTCTTCTTAAAACAAATTTAGTTTTCAAATATCGTTAAATATGTGACAACATTTCTTCTTAAAATTCAATAAAAATGATTAATTGTAAATGAATGGGTAACTACTTTTATTAAGCTTTTTTGTTTATTATTACGTAATTGAAATTCACTAACGCCATATACGATTGGTTCATCTGAAATAAGCATTTCAACAAACAATTTCTTACTTGTACAGTGTTAAATACATCCTTTATACTAGAGAGAATTACTAGACGTCGAATGTCGACAAAAGAATAATATAAACAGAGAAAGAAATTCATTTGATTTTTTTTTGTCTTTTCTATGACTTGCGTTGGTTTTTTGATGGTAAATATCACACATCCGAGGTATTGATTTCCCATTTCGGGCTATACCAAAGAATTTTGGATGCCATAATATTGAGAGAAAAAAGCAGTATATTTCTTTTTTATATGTGGATGTAAAGATTATTATCTGTTGTTTGTGATGAATTTTCTTTCCGTTATTATAGAGTACATTTATCCTCCTTTGCGTCAATAATTCTGTCATACACGAGGCATCGATAATGCGTTGGAGTAAAAGCGTAGCAAAATATATATTTTTGCATATTTTGATTACGGATAATACGAAAAGAACGTAAACTTTTTGGGCCGAAATATAGTAATAACCATAAAGCCAGCGTATGAAATACAGCAAGATTGTTCTCTCATATCATATAATTATTAACTGTAACGTTCGTTAAAATGTCGAATCATAAATTTTATATATGACTAAAAATTTAAAAATCTGGAGGGGGAAATCTACAAGTTCGATTACCTATACTTTCTTTAAAAATGTTCCACGAAAGGGTGATAACTGTAATTAGAATAAGTCTTAAGCAAACTAATAAAAACAGATTAACATTCGTTAAAATCTCGAATCAAAAATTTAATATATGAATAAAAATCTAAAAATCTGGAGGGGGAAAACTACAAGTTCGATTACCTATACTTTCTTTAAAAATGTTCCACGAAAGGGTGATAACTGTAATTAGAATAAGTCTTAAGCAAACTAATAAAAACAGATTAACATTCGTTAAAATCTCGAATCAAAAATTTAATATATGAATAAAAATCTAAAAATCTGGAAGGGGAAAACTACAAGTTCGAATACTTATACTTGCTTTAAAAATGTTCCACGAAAGGGTGATAACTGTAATTAGAATAAGTCTTAAGCAAACTAATAAAAACAGATTAAATTTAACATTCGTTAAAATGTCGAATCAAAAATTTAATATATGAATAAAAATCTAAAAATCTGGAGGGGGAAAACTACAAGTTCGATTACCTATACTTTCTTTAAAAATGTTCCACGAAAGGGTGATAACTGTAATTAGAATAAGTCTTAAGCAAACTAATAAAAACAGATTAAATTTAACATTCGTTAAAATGTCGAATCAAAAATTTAATATATGAATAAAAATCTAAAAATCTAGAGGGGGAAAACTACAAGTTCGAATACTTATACTTGCTTTAAAAATGTTCCAGGAAAGAATGATAACTATAATTAGAATAAGTCATAAGCACACTAATAAAAACAGATTAACTTCAACATTCATTAAAATGTCGAATCCACAATTTAATATATGAATAAAACCTTAAAAATCTGGAGCGGCAAAACTATAAGTTTGCCCCTCCTCTAAATATTGTGGGGGGGGGGCAATTCCCCCCCTTGTCCCTCTCAAATTATGCCCATGCTCATATGGGAACATCAAAATGCTTCAAATATGTGGAGAATTTTTTCAATTGTTTAAAATTATCATATTACTCCAAAGAAATGTATACATTTTTAATTTTTACTTCTTAAAACAAATTTAATTTTCAAATATCGTTAAAGATATAACGACATTTCTTCTTAAAATTCAATAAAAATGATTAATTGTAAATGAATGGGTAACTACTTTTATTAAGCTTTTTTGTTTATTATTACGTAATTGAAATTCACTAACGCCATATACGATTGGTTCATCTGAAATAAGCATTTCAACAAACAATTTCTTACTTGTACAGTGTTAAATACATCCTTTATACTAGAGAGAATTACTAGACGTCGAATGTCGACAAAAGAATAATATAAACAGCGAAAGAAATTCATTTGATTTTTTTTGTCTTTTCTATGACTTGCGTTGGTTTTTTGATGGTAAATATCTCACATCCGAGGTATTGATTTCCCATTTCGGGCTATACCAAAGAATTTTGGATGCCATAATATTGAGAAAAAAAAGCAGTATATTTCTTTTTTATATGTGGATGTAAAGATTATTATCTGTTGTTTGTGATGAATTTTCTTTCCGTTATTATAGAGTACATTTATCCTCCTTTGCGTCAATAATTCTGTCATACACGAGGCATCGATAATGCGTTGGAGTAAAAGCGTAGCAAAATATATATTTTTGCATATTTTGATTACGGATAATACGAAAAGAACGTAAACTTTTTGGGCCGAAATATAGTAATAACCATAAAGCCAGCGTATGAAATACAGCAAGATTTGAAATATTCGACTATAACTCAACATGCTGTGGATTTTAATCACTACTTAAATTTTTCAGCTTTTTCCATTATTTAGAATTATTGTCATCTATACCTTATCTTCTGGAGCGAGTTCTATATTTCCAAAATTTCCTTCCTTAATTAACCTCCCCCCTGTTCATCGGTAGTGTTAGCAGGTTCAAATTCCGCTGCAGGCATGGATGTTCATAGCCGTTCGGTATTGTGAAGTACCCTCCTCCCCCCTTTGTACAAAACACGAAAGACCTCAATCAGCTGCTTTGAAGCCCTCCTCTTTCAGCCCGGCTACAATAGCGCGGCGACACCGTGTCTGGGATATTGACAGTTCTATTGAATAGGCGTCACGCCCTGGTCGGTTGTGATAATGACCCCGGATGATTACTTAGAGAAGCCGGAATAGGGACAGCTAGCGAATGAGAATTCAACTAAAAAATAGCTGTAACCTTAGCTGAAGTTCTCAGGTAACTGGAATCGTAGCTGATCAAAAAACCCTTGGCGGGATCTTAACTGAGCCCCAGGTATAAAAAGCCTAGAATTTTGCGACTCGCGGCTTTTCGACATTTTTTACAGAGGGGCTTTGATCTCGTGGAGGTTTCCACGACTTTTGACCGGAGCCAGCTTTTTAGTGATTACGTTCGGGCTTTTTAGTGATTACGTTTCGTAAAGTCCGCTCACATAAGAAACGGCAGGGTCTCGGACACCGAAAGGGGAATAGATTAGGTTTGCATTGCACCCTGGAAAAGGCCTCCCCATTTGTGAGATTATTTAATATTTTTTTCAACTGTGATCATCGTGGTAATTTTACGCAAGTAACAATCCTCTACATTTCTACTTGTTTTGGGAGAATTAGAATCCCGTTGTATATATAACAGTATTTACTCCAGAAAAAATGAAAGTGATTTCCAATTCTATTGTGACTGTGATCCTTCTTCACGCTACTTCTCATTCAGGAACACTGAAGTCGTCACAATATCGTCTTTAAGCAGTAGGTCCTGGTCTTATTAGTCCTCGTGAGCAAAACATTAGACCATAGCGCTCCAAATCAAAACCCAACGAAACCTTAATTATCTTATTACTAACATCTCCGCTTTGCTAACATTTCGAAATCCTTTAACTAAATTTGTATGCTGTTTTATTTATTTCACTTTCCGGTCATCATTTTCCCTCGTACTTTTCAGTTACTGGATGCTGTCAATTGCTTTTCCTTAATGCGTTTGATCTTTCCATCTTGAAACTACACCGAGAAAGATATTTTTTATAAGACATCTATTTGTATTTTGCTTGATCTGTATTTTTTATATCCCTTGAGTTTCTCACATTGATAAAGTATCTCATTAGTAGCTGCAAAACATCTGTATGTATTAAATCTATTTTTATTGGTATTTGACTGCGCTGCCTGTATATTTATTGTCGTAAGCGTATTGTCGTAGTTACGAGGCGCATCTAGAAAGTAAGTTTTCCCATTTAAAAGAAAAAAAAGAACTCAAACTTTCAGGAACATATTTATCAGCAACAAGTACAGCAATTTTTCAGCTTTATTTCAACATAGCCAACACCAGAATCGAGAAATTATTGTGCGATCAACTTTTGTGTCCTTCTGTCTTAGAACTCTGATGCCTGTGAATGAAACCAGTGTGTGACAGACGTCTTCAGCTCTCATCGTTGCCAAAACGCTCACCGAACAGGAATTCTTGAGGTGCAAGGAAACGGGCCAATCACTGGGAGCAACATCAGGGCTGTATGGATGGATGATCAAGCGACTCTCAGCCAAATTTCGTAAAAACAGCTGCTGTGCTTCGAGCCGTATGTGAACGAGCATTGTCATAGGGAAAAACAACACCTACAGTAAGCATTCCTCGACTCTTGTTTTGAATGGCACATCACAATTTCCGCAGTGTTTCACAGTAACGGTCAGAGTTTTCTGTTTCACCAAGTGGAAAGAAGTTAATGAGCAGAATGCCCTTCCTTTGCAGGTGGGAGAAGGAATTAGAGCTTCCATTTAGAACCACTGCTACCATGCTACTGGTACGAGGCAGGACCTGTCTAACTGGCATATAATTGATACGCCATAGGTCTGTTACACATGCTCAATTGACAAGGCTAATTGCGATTACATTAAAGGGGAAAACATTGGGAAACTTTCTTTCTGGATGCGCCTCGTATAATAGCAGAAAAAATTGTAAAACTTAGCTGGATAGATTAATATAGGGCTAATTTAATGATCTCACCTGCACTCCCGAAGGGGGTGCAGATGTGAGAACATTTTACGAAACAGGCGATTGGAAAGGAAGAAAAAGGGGTGTTAAAACCAAGGTGAGGAGTTTGGAAACGAAGTTAAGGAGAAAAGTTGAAGTCGGGATTCGAGAGAAGTGGGACATAGAATCCGAAGCCCCGCCACCA
>CM063498.1:194334992-194347492 GCA_032207245.1 Pardosa pseudoannulata
GTGCGTTCTTCGAATATGTGAAAAAAGCACTAAAATTCCCTAGATTTTTGTTCTGAATGTTACGTAATACACATTTTAAGGCCTGAAGATTCTAAATAAATAAAAAAACTTTCTTGAAGAAAAAATGAAGGAGTTCGTTCGCATTGTAAAATTACCACAGTTGAATTGACTTTGTTGAATTGACTAGGCGATATATTGATCACGATACCTGAATATCAATTTTTAGTATGTTGATCAATATTTCCTCTATTTTCTTTGTAGTAGACAAGAACATTCGGCTTCGATTTCCTGTATGTACCGTTATTTTTGTACTCACAAACAAACCAAGTTGTTGCACTAACCGTACTAGTACATGACACGCTCTCAAGTATTAATCACCATAAAACGTACTAGTACTTGTCCCGCGCTAAAGAATCAATCGTCAGAAAATGTACTAGTTCTTGTCCCGTGCTCAAGTATCAATCGTCAGAAACGTACTAGTACGTGTCCCGCATACAATAAGTTAATATAATATTTCATCCAACAAAACTGAATAATTTTTATAAAAACGTACCCTAAGTAATGACCTAGGAAAACATTTTAATCTCAAGAAAGTAGACAACAACATTTTCACAGATATCACGAATATATCGGTCAATGTCGTACAAATGTTGTCCAGTATTTTTAATATCCCTGAATATCAGATATTGACCGATATTGACTGATATTTACCGACATAATGTAAT
The DNA here is from genome assembly GCA_032207245.1 of Pardosa pseudoannulata. Classification (NCBI taxonomy): domain Eukaryota; kingdom Metazoa; phylum Arthropoda; class Arachnida; order Araneae; family Lycosidae; genus Pardosa; species Pardosa pseudoannulata. The sequence goes on from CM063498.1 coordinate 194,335,718, forward strand.
ATAAAAATTTTAAATTATTTAAAAGATTTTTTATTCCTTATTAGAGAAATACTATTCTGAAGAATGAAATTTTAAGCAATTAACAATTTTAAATAAAATCAATTTTTTTTAAACTTTTTCTTAATGTTGTTAATGTCATACGACATAAAAGTGATATTATTGCTATAATATTTCGCGATATATATTGATATTTGTAAAAGTAAATATTTATTGGCACCAAATGGTATTTCACTACATTCATCAAAACTCACAGTATTACATGGGAACGGAAGTGAATTATTTCTGCCCTTTCTCCACTAGTACAACGACTAATTACAATTGGTGCGTTTCTTCGAATAACTGTGAAAAAAGCACTAAAATTCCCTAGATTTTTGTTCTGAAAATGTTACGTAATACACATTTTAAGGCCTGAAGATTCTAAATAAATAAAAAAAAACTTTCTTGAAGAAAAAATGAAGGCTCTCAAGTATTAATCATCAGAAAACGTACTAGTACTTGTCCCGCGCTAAAGAATCAATCGTCAGAAAATGTACTAGTTCTTGTCCCGTGCTCAAGTATCAATCGTCAGAAACGTACTAGTACGTGTCCCGCATACAATAAGTTAATATAATATTTCATCCAACAAAACTGAATAATTTTTATAAAAACGTACCCTAAGTAATGACCTAGGAAAACATTTTAATCTCAAGAAAGTAGACAACAACATTTTCACAGATATCACGAATATATCGGTCAATGTCGTACAAATGTTGTCCAGTATTTTTAATATCCCTGAATATCAGATATTGACCGATATTGACTGATATTTACCGACATAATGTAATATAAAAATTTTAAATTATTTAAAAGATTTTTTATTATTTATTAGAGAAATACTATTCTGAAGAATGAAATTTTGTGCAATTAAAAATTTTTAAGAAAATCAATTTTTTTTAAACTTTTTCTTAATGTTGTTAATGTCATACGACATAAAAGTGATATTATTGCTATAATATTTCGCGATATATATTGATATTTGTAAAAGTAAATATTTATTGGCACCAAATGGTATTTCACTACATTCATCAAAACTCACAGTATTACATGGGAACGGAAGTGAATTATTTCTGCCCTTTCTCCACTAGTACAACGACTAATTACAATTGGTGCGTTTCTTCGAATAACTGTGAAAAAAGCACTAAAATTCCCTAGATTTTTGTTCTGAAAATGTTACGTAATACACATTTTAAGGCCTGAAGATTCTAAATAAATAAAAAAAAACTTTCTTGAAGAAAAAATGAAGGAGTTCGTTCGCATTGTAAAATTACCACAGTTGAATTGACTTTGTTGAATTGACTAGGCGATATATTGATCACGATACCTGAATATCAATTTTTAGTATGTTGATCAATATTTCCTCTATTTTAAAATTTAACAATATCATGGAAGGATGATTCATTATTAATAAGCCTGTTGTTGTTTCTGATGTCATTCGGACAAACCAAGCACGATTTAAAAACTCATTTTCGACAATACTTCAAAATCTAATAACAATAGAAGTTTTCTCGTTCCCTATCATTATATTTAGTAACTATGAAACTCGATTTAACACTTTGCCTGTTCTGTACGCCACATATGTTTGTTATATTTTCTGATGCCACTTGTCAAACCAAGCACGATTGAGCCAGACGTTTCTCGTATTAAGGAAAAAGAATACGCCTCTCGTTTAAATGAGCACCATTAAGGCGAAAGTAACGTCGTTGCTGAAGTAGGTCCCTTGTAACTTTGAAGCAGATACTAAGCAGAAGACCCATAGACTTGTCTTTCACCCTCAGAGGTATTGATTGAGAACTTGGAGGACATTGTGATTACGAACATATTTTAAGCGCCCAAGTCACTTTTAACGAACACGGTGTATCTTAGGCCGGCTCGGGATCCAAACCCGCATTCCTTTAGTAACAAGATCGTTGCCTTTGCTGACTGAACTACCGTGGTCTATAATAAGCCTACCACAATCCATCATATAATTTTGATACTGGCCAACATCTTTGTGTCACCTGGGTTATTTTAAACAAAATAAAAGGTAGTCTGTTATAATAAAAAGTTCAATGTTTCCTTAATGTTTAGGAAATCCATCGTCGAAACTTAATTTAATCATTGGGGAAGCTCCACATCCAAACCTATTCTCCTAGCTTTGTTAAACTGGCTTTTATACCGAAATATGATTTTTGATTGTTATTCAATTTTCTAATATTCAATTTTTAATCTTTCAATTTTCAATTTTTTTTCACTTATTTCTTAAATTTTTAATTATTTAATAACTTAAATTATTAATTTCTCAATCAATTTTCAATTCTTGTTTATTTGCATACAACTCAATTTTTATTCGTGTTTTGTGTTGAATGTTTATTTTTATTGTTATTTTAACCCATATTGGATAGCTGTCCTATAAACAGGAGAGCATAATAAAATTCCATTTAATAATAAAGTTGTAAATATTTTCTGAGTGGAATTTATTTTAACACCTTTAAAATAGACAAACTTTAGCATCATAACAAATAAAAATTGAGAAATCAAATTATATTGTAGTATAAAATCTTTTTTTTCAGCAACCCCTTAAAAATTGTCATTTTTTAATCTTTAGTTTTATATTTATTATTATTTTTTTTCAAACATTTTGGAGGTTGCTTGTAGTTTAAAAAGAAATCTAATAATATAGCTGAAAGGTTTTCTTCAAAAATATATTTTACAAATTATTTTGAAAGGCATAGTTGCAAGATGTTCATGAAAAATAAACTTGCAAAATTTGGGTATAAAATATAGATGTTAGCCTCCTATAACCGATATCCTTTTATTATTATCTCTTTCCAAAAATGCGAGTTCAAGAACTGCAAGAAAATACCAACAAAAGTACGTTAAGTAAATGTGATTACAATGTAACGTTGGACTTTGCTTTGACTGTTTCTTAAATTTCACATATGAATCAGCCCAATGCTATTAAAGTGATAATTATTAGATTTTAGTAGTGTATTGGACTGATGTCCTATTTATAAGATATCTAATTACTTAAAAAATTAAAAATATTTTCTCAAAATTTTAGTTTTATATGCTTAGTTACGCCATATTAATGATATGGATAAAGTTTTAATAACTTACAGAAATATTTAGTTGGTGTAGTGCTAAGGGATAAACCGTTTTTGAACCCCTCCTTTTGTTTTGTCGCAAACTTTTTTATCTAAATTTCGTCTTTAGTTTATTTCCACATGTTATTTGACGCAGTTTGTCCCTAGAGGATTTAGCGCCACTAAACTTCAATCAACCAACCAACCAACCTATGTTTCCTTACATACATTTACCTAAACTGTGGAATTTTATGTGTACAGAAATGTTGTCAGAAGATATAAACACATAACAGAAACAGCAATATTATTTGCCAAACATACAGATTTATTAATCATTTAGAAACATCAGTATAAACTTGTAACACGTGGCAAAATCTTTGATCTTAGGCTTCTTGCTTTTTTTTTTTTAATTCTCCCACGTTGTTTTTGCCAGCGACGAATCTTTTAGATTATTACATATTGAAGGGTGAGTGTCTGTGTGTGGTTTCAAAAACAGTTTCAGGAAGCAAGGTCCAGGAAACTTGAAAGCAGTGAAAGAGTGCAAGCTGTATCCATTTATTAGCTTTCTTCGTCAGGATTTCTCTATGATCCGAAATGCTTCTGACGGAGAGACACGAGTTTGGTGGAACAAAATCGAAACAAAGTGGACTTCTAGGATCTGACTCTAGATGATCGTTGAAAAGTATGACTTTGGGAAATTTATAATACAAGGAGTTAGATAGAAAGTTTAGCTTTATTTCCCTAAAATATATAGATTACCTCGAAGTCTTATATACAGCCAAATACGGCTTTGAAGGTTTGGATAAAGTTTAACATCTATATATTAAGATGCATGATTTGATCACATATATCTCGTAGCATAAGCTTTATACATTCCATAATAATCAAACTGTTTAAAGGCTTTATCCCACATCAACCTATAATTGTTGAAAAAGCAAGGGTTTCTTGTTAATATTCCCTTTATTCTATGAAGAATTCGTGTAATCCTGTTAGACAGCAAGCAATTTTCCAGACCATTAATTTTATCAAAAATGGTTAAATAAATCTTTTGCTATTTCCACGAGTACAGGTTGATATGGGATAAGACACTGAGAAATATATATCATATTGAGTTTAATTATAATAACTTTACATATAATTTTTATTATGCATATTCCAAACCATTAATTTAATCGAGAATGATTAAATAAATCCTTTGCTATTTCAACGCTTACAGGTTGATGGGGGGTTAGACATTGAGAAATATATATCATATTGAGTTTAATTTTAATCATAACTTTACATATAATTTTTATTATGCATAACAATTAAGAAATTAAAATTTTTAAATTAGTTACAATTTTTTATGCATTTTCAACTTAAGTGTCGTTATAAAATTATTTTATGTATGCTTTATAATAGCCGATTTTACAATATGTTACTAGATTTGAGATTCTATTTATTTTAAGAAGGGGATCAATAATGATTTGACAGTCAGAATTTGGTGATAATAGGATAAAAAATTATGAAATTCTATACTTAAAAATGGATTAAATAAAATATTGATTAAGATCCTTCCCTCAGCAAATAAAGCAGATTGATTGAATTAAATTTTAAAATTCTGATTACCTTTTTATCTGAAAGCACTACTTTTCTGAAAATTGGATATTATATAATTGAGTAAATGTTTTTATTAATTTAAATGTAAAAAAAACAACTTTATAGCTTATTAAAACTTCTTTAAGGAAAAATATATTTCTTTGATAGCTTAGATTTATAATTAACATACATTCAATAAAATAAGACTTAAAAAATACATAATTTTATATATAAATTTTACATATATGGATAGGTAAAATCTGATGTATTAAATTTATTGGGTGTTAAAGATTTTCTATTGATATTAAGAAATAGCATTCATAATAATGAAATTTTAATTACTTTCAATGTTCTGATGCTAAGTTTTGTATTTATTTATTTCAACATGAATTAAAATTTGGAAAAAAAGTATTAAAAATATCAGAATAGCAATCTTAGTATTCTGTAAGAATTTCGTAGTTATATTCAGAATATATTCTTCAGAAAATCTAAAATGAAAATCAAATTTGACAATGCATTCCTTTGAATTTTGAAATTCAAAAAGAATAACGATTGAACATATGCTTAACATTTCAACTCACCACCTAAAGTCAATCCTAGTATATACAGAATTTGTTTCTTCTTTGAAAAAAAATCATAAATAACAATATTGTTACAAATACAAAATTCAGTGACATCTCACATACACTTTTTCATTAGCCGGATAACCTTTCTGGCCTCTGAATCTAATCTCGTAAACCCTGCACTTATATATGGCAGTTTTAATAAGTGGTTCAGTTTTTGACAATTGAGATATTTACTCTTGAAGAAATATATATATATATATATATATATATATATATATATATATATATATATATATATATAATGGGGTATAATAGCAATATGTCTAATTTCTTTCACTTTATATTTTATGTTAGTAAAAGGTACAAACGAAAGTTTCATAAAATTTTCTTACCAAGATATTTTCTTTTCTGTGAAAGATGACTTTAAAATTATATCTATGCTATTGATTCTTCATATTAAAAAGTCATTTTGCAGATAACAATTGCAGAAATATAAAGAGAGAAAGCACTAAAATATGTTGAAATCGCAGGTAACTGTAGTCTTTCAAGTAGACAAAACAATCTTAAAAATTTCATATTTTTATCTGATTGAATGATTAAAGAAAGATACATTTTTTATTCAACTTCTCAGTAATAAATATATGTATTAATAGAAAATGAAATCAAACTTTTACTAAAAGTTAGTTTTAGCTTCACCTGCCGTGTGCATCACGTATGATATAAACAACTAATGTTTTATACGCTTGCCAATTACACGCGATACATAATGAGCTACATTATATAAACAAGCTTTTATGTTTTTTATATTCTATATAATTGTGTATCACGTGTGATACACAATTTTATAAAGTGTCAGATGTGTCTATCATATGTACAGAATAGGCAATAGGTTGAACTGCAAATAAAAATACAATTTTTAGATTTAGGAATGTTTGAAACAAGTATCTGCATTATATCTCTGTAAAATTTAAATAGTATTTATTTGACAATACTCGATATAAAAGAAAGTTTCAATTAACATGTTTTAATAAGCAAAATTGTATAATTATATTATTAAACCACTTCTTATAGACACTTTGTACAAAAAAATGACATTTACAATTATTCTTGTCTCTTAGTATTATCTTAAAATGATACGATATCAAATATATTATACGATAACAAATGATGTGATACCATAAGAAATAAATTTTGTTTTGGAACACAAAAGGTATACTATAAATACAAATGTAGTGTGTAAAAGAGAAATTTAAAGAACGTTTACTATCAAGCTTCACTTTTTAAACAATTTGAAAATTTAACTACTTTTACATTTATGTAATTTTAATAGTACTTAAAATGTTCAAGAAGAGGAACTGAGAACAAAAGAAAGTAGTTATAAAATTCAACTGTGGAAATTCAATTTTGTCTATTTTTAAAAATAAAACTATTTTATATTCCTTTAACTTAATTAAAATTCCTTTTGGAATTAAAAAACTGATTCACTCTGTTATCACTTTTTAAGTACTCTCAAAAGTTCAAAAACTGTACCACTGTCTTTACATGCATAGTATATAGACTAATACATCATACTGATATTCATCACATTATCCACATATATTAAAATACTATTCAATTGGTGCATATATATTTCATATTTCGTTTGTTTCATACAGCATTATATCACATTGAGCAATATTTTACCTTGACCTGTTCGCTTATCCTACTAAACAATTTACCAGTAAAAATACCATAAATTCATCTATATATTTTGTCTCAGAAAGGCTTGCTACATTTCGCTGTTTTTAAAGATGAATTTTTTAACGTTGAAATAAAAAAGGTTCTTTTGCAGACATTTTTTCTATAGCTAGGTTTTCGTTTTTTTAAATATGATAATTACTTATTGAATTTAAGTAAGTCATTACGCTAAAGAGTTGCATGGCAGCATAAAAGTAATAAGTTGCTATGATTCTAAATCTTATAGAAAATTACGTACATATATATTTTATCATCCACTCATATTTCCTGGAACACAGAAAGAATTTGTAAGGACAAAATACGGATAATCTCAGATTAATATAATAAAAGTGAATACTGTAGAAAATATAAAACGCAAGTGTTCATTGTACCCCTATTTAATGCGCTATATGTTTTTTTCTATAAAAATAAATAATAAAACTCTTTAAGCATAGTGTCGTCACGTTTACTTTTTAGAAAATCTGTAGTCGCGTGTTAGTCATATTTCTGCCGTTATCATTAAGGAAAAAATATAGATGCAAAAAATAGTCTTCATTGAATATTGATAATTTTTATTATCTACCAGATGCTACTAACAGAGTTTTGTTACATTTGTAAATATATATTAAAATTAACTTTACTAGGCTGAAAAATTAATTTTAACAGTTGTTAATTGAAAACTTTTTATGCTTTTGACATTATTTCTGAAAAAAAACTATACTACCTGTTAGAGTTATATCTTAAATACATTTCTTCTTAAATAAAAATTAGGGGATCTGGTTAGGGTGCCATTATTTGATTCAAACTCAGTCATATCTTCATCATTCAATTAACTATTTACTTTAAAAACGCTATCTCGAATATCTCAAGCAATCATTTTCTAGTCATCTAAAATTTGTAAAGCTTTTTTATTGGTTAAATATTTTTTAAGCTTGATGCATGTTAAAGTACTTTGATACAAAAACATAGGAAAAATTAACATTCTGAGAAGAATATGTGGGAAAATTGCTGACTCGGTAGCACAAAACAGGCTCAGTAATCTGGTAGTTATTTCTATCAAAAGCAATAACTTCTAGGATATATTGTAATGTTTTAGTACCTCCCACATGTGTTGCAATAGAAGTGAGTTACCAAGAAACTTTTCAGTAAGATAGATAATAATATAGGGAAATAATTGAAAAATGACGCAGAATCTACTAACACATGACTACTGAAAAATATTATGATAAAAAGTTACTATAAAATATATATTTTAACAGTAACCTTTCAATTGGTTCAAATGTACGTTTTATAAATAATAAAATATTTTTGTGAATAAGGAAGGAAATTTGCACGCACAATACTGTTTTTAATCTTACACAGAATAAAGGAAAGGAATTATGAATAGATTATGTCAAATATTTGCATATTTTACTTCTAATGGCTGTCCAATTAGATTGATATTGTATATTGATAATGAAACATTTAACATGCATCTTTTACGGTAACACTATATTTTTAAATAAACTTATTTGTAAATAGTAAAATAATAAATAGTGAATCAAAATGGAAGAATTAAATTCCACCAGTAACTGTAATGATCTTGTAGGTTGTTCTCTTCTAAATAAGATGCTCGTTACAAAGAAAGAATTTCAAAATTTCAATGATAAAAATGATTTCAAATTCGGTTGAATATTCCCAACGAAAAACTAATATTTAAGTACATAAAATAAAAAATCGTCTTTCAAATTTCCAGATATTTTTATATTTTATATTAAAAAATTTTATGAAGAAACTGAAATCCTTACTGCAAATAATAGCAACAAATTTTACTATTTTTATTTTTATTTAATGAAAACGTTCAACTCCAATAATAAAAGAGAGCGTACGACTGTTTTGTTAAAAATTATTTATAATTCATGAGGTTTTTTCCCCAAAGTAATGTCGTACCGGGAAACATATCTCATTGTATGATTTTGTTCAATGCGCAGTTTTAAAAATCCGCATTCGTTCAATATTTTTAGAAGTGCGAGCAGTAAATATGAATAAATAAGAAAAGAAAAAATATCAAATTATTTTCCTTCCACCACAAATTAAATAACGAAAATTTTACTTTTAGCAATTTTATCATTACAAATACTGTATATTCAATGCAAGCTGTAACTATAAAGTACAGTATATTTTAATTTGGTGCTAAAATCTCTTTATAATATTATATTAATGTCTAATATGTTAATATTTTATTAATGTTTATAACTGGTTATATTGATAAGATATAACGAAAGAGAAAATTTATTGCAGATTCTTACCACTAGATTTACGGACCGAGCCAATTTGACTCATTAAAAATTTGATCACAATATATATATAAAACTTTAATATCACTTTTATAAAACATACGCAGGTTTTTAGTTAAGCAATGAAATATATATAAACTTTCATTCCCCTTTCCCGCAGATCCCTGCATTTCCCATTATCAAATGAGGTATACCTATTTTCCCGGTTGTGAGCCAATTTGACTCATAGAATGTATATGAAAATAAATAAATATAGTAATAAATATAGTATAAAGTATATAAAGTATAGTATAAAGTAAATATAGAAAAGAATTCGAGAACACTTCCAATGACAGAAATTCATGCTACTGACGCCCGAAATATTTGTCAAGTTCAACAATCATGCAAAAGAAACATATGTAAAAACCATTGTGCTAAATGTAATAGAAATGTTTGTGGAAAATGCGTTTCAAAACAGATTTTATGTGTAAAAAATGTTTTCCATGAATTTTTTGATAATAAAAATTTTATTTAAATTAATTTGGAACTATTTTCTTTGCAAAAAACTTCAATTTTCTTGTAGGAGTCAAATTGGCTCACTCCAATAAAAATAGTTATATTATCAACATCCGTAAATCTAGTGTTAAGCTTTTGAAGAGTTTATATATATCCTTTGGGAATATACAATTTCCTTTTCTGTTTAACAAACTTTTTATATAACTGCAGTGATATTTTCTGAAAAACTGTGTTAGACATTTGAGATAACTTGCATGTTAATTTTTGATTAAAAGGAGTAAAAACTTAAAAGAAAACACTTTAAAGTAAAACTTTAAAGAAAAAGAGGAAATATCTTTACTTCTGGAAGAATATAGGATATATTTCCTTCCATACATTTAATGGCAATTTATGCACATTAAAATTTTATAAAAATGATATAACACATATTCAAAATTTCAAATCTATTCAGCTCAAATACATTAAATTTTTTCGAAAGAAAATTAATTCGTATTTAGATGAAGGTTTCAAAATATTACTACTTCTGAAATTAATATTAATAATAAATATAAGTGATTCTCTATTACATATATAAATACAAAAAAATCATTTTTCTGTTTATTACAATTATGAAACCAGACGAGTGATATATAAAAATAGCAATAAAATAGTGGGTATAAAAATCAAAATTTCTAATTTAATAACTAGTAACGCCTAGTGGAAAATCTGAGAATTTCAAAACAGACAGAGAATTACAACTTCATGAAAATTAAAATATGAAAAGTACAACATTATGATATTACAGCTTATAAATACATCGGATATTTCCATATATTTACTGTATATTAAATACAGTTCGACATATTTACCGCATTTTAACTCATATGATTGCACTGAAATAAAGAGTTATTACAAATTTTAGAATTGATTACTCACCAAAAAATATTTAAATGGATTTAAATACACTGTTTTCGGAAAATTATAAATCTGATGTAATTCAGTGATGAATTTATATTGCATATTGAAAATATAAAGGAAAACTAGAATTTAAAACTTATGCATATAGAAAGAAAGGCAAAATTAAGAAAGAAAACATTAAGTATAATGTTTTATTAGATCAAGGAAGAAAGAAACGTGATAATATTTGTGTTTCATAATACATTTTACTTCTATTATATAGAAAAATATAAAGACATTTAATATGAAATTAAAACACTACAACTTTTGTTCTTCATAAATATTCTTCACACATTGCACATTGCATTAACTCATTAGACAAACATTAATGCATCAGAGTAACAGGGAAAATAGAAATGACGTCATTTTTATATAAACAACAAAAAGTATAATTAAAATTCATTGCAGTAGCTATTAATTCCATTAAAAAGTTTTTAAGATAAAATACTTTCCCAAGCTATTTATGTGAAGTTTAAATACTAATTATTTTAATTTTAACATTTTGTGTTATTACTTTTTAAGGACGTAAATTCTTGTGTAGAATTGCACTGTTCACTAACAGTTATTTTTGTGAATAGTGAAATATGATTAGATTATAGTACAAGCAAAAGTTGTTATAAATTAATAAAATTCAATTTTGGTAGTTTTTCAAATATATTTACTGTAATTTTAAATCCTTCCTTTATTACAATATTGTTTATTGTGTTGGTTTCAAAAGGAAGATGTATATAAACTGAATACTAGACGCAATAAAATCATAACATAGAAGTTCTTAATTTGTATTCGTTAATAGCTTCATATTTGCAGTAAAGAACATTTAATTTATTAAATACAATTTAACTAGGAATTTATTAGGCAATTAAATACAATTTTATTAGGCTTAAACAAAAACCGTACATTCGATAGAAATATTTCATCTCGATCCATACTCACTCCAATTAGCAAACATGTTTCCTTTCGGTTACTTTCAGCTAGTTATAAACACGATACACTGTAATAAAAATAACATTGATGCCATTCAAACAATAATTCTTTGCATAAACTTGAAATCAAGTTTTCATAAACAAATAATCACATGCGGATTATATTTCTTATGCATCTTTGGAA
>CM063498.1:194349992-194397492 GCA_032207245.1 Pardosa pseudoannulata
AGTTTTCACAGGAGATTATTTTTTAAATAATTTATAATTATCGAACTAACGAGATTATACAATTTTCAGGAAAATAAGAACTTGAAGAAATAAAATGAAGATTTTAAGAAAGGTAAATTAGTTATTATTGATTATTATGAAGTTCATTAAGGTGAAATGCAAAACTTTAGCCATAGCTCTACAATTAATTTATTTTTATTAGTACTGTCTCTAGTTCAAAAGCTAATGATTAGAAAGAAATTTTGTTAGTAAAAGTATTAGCGAAAAGCGTCATGGTTAAATTTTATGTAATGTTGATAAATCCTAAAGAAAGTCCTTAAACTTGAGAAATAAATGAAGATTTTAAGAAAGGTAAACTAGTTAGATCTTGGTAAACATTGATTATTATGAAGTTCATTAAGATGAAACACAAAATATTTACCCATAGCTCTACAATTAATATGTTTTTATAAGTACTGTCTCTAGTTCAAAAAGCTAATGATTACAAAGAAATTTTGTTAGTAAAAGTATTAGCGAAAAGTGTCATGGTGAGATTCTATGTAATGTTGATAAATCCTAAAGAAAGTCCTTAAATTGAGAAAAAATAAAGAATTTAAGAAAGTTAAATAAGTTAGATCTTGGTAAACATTGATTATTATGAAGTTTATTAAGATGAAACACAAAATATTTACCCATAGCTCTACAATTAATATGTATTTATAAGTACTGTCTCTAGATCAAAAAGCTAATGATTAGAAAGAAATTTTGTTAATTAAAGTATTAGCGAAATGTGCCATGGTCAGATTTTATGTAATGTTGATAAATCCTAAAGAAAGTCCTTAAACTTGAGAAATAAATGAAGATTTTAAGAAAGGTAAATAAGTTAGATCTTGGTAAACATTGATTATTATGAAGTTCATTAAGATGAAACACAAAATATTTACCCATAGCTCTACAATTAATTTGTTTTTAGAAGTACTGTCTCTAGTTCAAAAAAGTAATGATTACGAAGAAATTTTGCTAGTAAAAGTATTAGCGAAATGTGCCATGGTCAGATTTTATGTCATATTGATAAATCCTAAAGAAAGTCCTTAAATATGTGATTATCTACATAAAATTCAAACTAGAAAGTATTTAAGAACTTAAGCAATTATCCGAATACGAGTTTTATTAAAATTGGTTTTATTTTACTTAATACGAATCAAAGCAAGCACTTGCATTGCTTCTAAATCTCAAGAGAGGGTTCTTTTATTTATTTCGATTTATCTTGAATCAGTTTATGATGTATTTTTTATATAAAGCAAACTTTTTTAATTATGAGAAAAGCTTAAATATAAATTATTAATGTATTTTTTAGTAACATAGTTAACGAAAAAAGAATTTTAAATATAGTTATTAATTCATTTACATATATTTATAGAAAATTAATTTGATGTCATGTACATCGTTGAATTTCTAATTTAATTTAATGTGAAATATAATGCTGTTATTTATTGTTTGATTTTATAATTTGGTCATTTTTAAAATTATAATTTTATGGATATTTAGCTAGTAAATTTATTTATTAAAATTTTCATCTTCATTTGATTTTTCGTTTTATATTTTAACACAAGAAACAGTCCCACCGATTACAGATAACACATTTAAATAACTTTCCTTTATAACCTTAATTGTTCAGTACTTAATACCGAATAATATTTTTTATACTGATTCAATATTTACTTAAATTTTACTTTTAACTTGTGGGAGATTCAATGATAATATTTGAATTATTTTAATCAATTTTATTTATATACTAAATTGATTAGTAGTGTTATTCAGCAAACGTAATACGAGATAAAGAATTTTTAACTTTTCGATATTTGGTTAAGTATTTTAAATTCTGGTAGCAAAACCACTGATTTTATTTAATCTAATTAAATAGCTTTCATTTATAACTAAATGATTTAGATGTTTAATTCAGAAAAAGTAATAGTTGATAATTAATTTTCAACTTCATTATATATATCTTGTTAAATATTCTTCTCAATACAAGTGGCAGATATATTAAATTCAATTTGAATTATTTAAATACATTATATTTATAAACTAAATTGATTAGTTGTATAATTTAACGAACTTAATACCTGATATTTATATTTGAACTTTATTTGGTTAAATGTTCTTTTTCACACAAGTAGCAAATGCACTGCTAACAGTTAAATTAGTTCGATATGTGGTTAAATTCCTTTATGGAAGAAGCATACTAGAAGCATACAATTAAATTTTAAAAATGAATTATATTTATTAGCTAAATTGATTAGTATTGTGATTTAGCAAACTTAATACCTGATAATTGTTGTCAATATTTGGTTAAACATTTTAACACAAGCGGCTTACTCATAGATAACAACTAAAGTATTTAAATAAATAACATTTATAAAATAAAATGATTAGTAGTGTGTTTTTGCAGACTTGAAACGTGATATAAATTTTTTGAAAGTGATTCAATATTTGATTAAATACTTTAACACTAGTATAAGACCCTGATAATAGTTAAATTATTTAAACAAATTATATTTATAAATTACATTGGTTAGTATAATGACTTATTAAACTTAATACCTGATAATGATTTTTCAACTTTATTCTATGTTTGATTTAGTATTATTTTAAATATAAGAGACCAACTGGTAATAGTTAATTCCATATTCGGGATAATTATATTTACATTAGTAACAGACCCGCTGATAACTGCTAAATTATTTAAATAAATTCCATTATAAATTCCATTTATAAACTATATTGATGTGCAGTGATAATCGAAATACTTAATACCTGATAGTGATTTTTCAACTTAGATTAACTTAGATATTTATTAAATATTATTTTTACTGATGAACTTATTATACTGATAACGGCAGTATACTGATAACATAGTTAAATTATTTAAATAAATTCCATCACACTACTAATAAATATAATTTATATTTTATTGATTTACTAATCCTACTGATACACACACACACACACATATATATATATATATATATATATATATATATATATATATATATATATATATATATATAAGTATACATCAGTGATACATATGTATCAGTATAATTACCATATCATACTAATATAACTGATACATATTTATTTACTAATCCTACTACTGTATGATTCAGAATAATGAATACTTAATAGGGATTTTTCAACTTAGATATTTTGTTCAATATTATTTTTAATTCAAACTACTGAAAACAATATCATATTGATAACATAGTTAAATTATTTAATTAAATTAAATCACACTACTAATCAATACAGTTTATACTTTATAGATTAGTAGTATGATTCAGAATACTTAATACTTGATAGTGATTTTTTAACTTAGATTAACTTAGATATTTGGTTAATTATTATTTGTAATTTAAACTACTACTGATAAGAATAGCATACTGAAAATATAGTTAAATTATTTTAAAAATTCCATCACACTACTAATCAATATTGAATATACTTTATTGATTAGAAGTATGATTCAGAATAATTAATACTTAATAGTGATTTTTTAACTTAGATTAACTTGGATATTTGGTTAAATATTATTTTTCATTCAAACTACTGAAAACTATAGCGTATTGATAACATAGTAAAATTATTTAAATAAATTCCATCACACTATTAATCAATACAATTTATACTTTATGGATCAGTAGTATGATTCAAAATAATTAATACTTAATAGTGATTTTTTAACTTAGATATTTTGTTAAATATTATTTTTAATTCAAACTACTGATAACAATAGCATACTGATAACATAGTTAAATTATTTAAAGAAATTCCATCACACTATTAATCAATACAGTTTATGATTTATTGATTAGTAGTATGATTCAGAATAATTAATACTTAATAGTGATTTTTTAACTTAGATATTTTGTTAAATATTATTTTTAATTCAAACTACTCTAAACAATAGCATACTAATAACATAGTTAAATTGTTTAAATATATTCCATCCCAATACTAGTCAATACAGTTTATACTGTATGGATTAGTAGCATTATCCAGAATACTTAATACCTGATAGTGATTTTTTAACTTAGATTTACTTACATATTTGTTTAATTATTATTTGTAATTAAAACTACTGATAAGAATAGCATACTGAAAACATAGTTAAATTATTTAAATAAATTACAACACACTACTTGTCAATACAGTTTATGCAGTATGGATTAGTAGTATGATCCAGAATACTTAATACTTGATAGTGATTTTTTAACTTAGATTAACTTAGATATTTGGTTAATTATTATTTGTAATTCAAACTACTGATAAGAATGCATACTGAAAAAGTAATGAAATTATTTAAATAAATTAAATTTAAAAACTAAATAGTTTATTAAATCAGCAAACCTAACACTAATCTTTAAACATGCTATTGTTTAATTATGATAAAAATGCAAGTGATTTAAAATTAGAAATTATTTAAATAAATTTCATTTCAAAACTAAATAGATTAGTTATGCGATTCAGCAAACCTAACACTAATCTTTAAACATGTTATTGATTAATTATGATAAAAATGAAAGTGATTTAAAATTAGAAAATTATTTAAATAAATTAAATTTAAAAACTAAATAGATTAGTTTTGCAATTCAGCAAACCTAACACTAATCTTTAAACATGCTATTGTTTAATTATGATAAAAATGCAAGTGATTCAAAATTAGAAATTATTTAAATAAATTTCATTTCAAAACTAAATAGATTAGTTATGCGATTCAACAAACCTAACACTAATTTTTTAAGCATGCTATTGATTAATTATGATAAAAATGCAAGCGATTTAAAATTATAAATTATTTAAATAAATTCCAATTCAAAAGTAAATAGATTAGTTATGCAATTCAGCAAACCTAACACTAATCTTTAAACATGCTATTGTTTAATTATGATAAAAATGCAAGTGATTTAAAATTAGAAATTATTTAAATAAATTTCATTTCAAAACTAAATAGATTAGTTATGCGATTCAGCAAACCTAACACTTTAAGCATGCTATTGATTAATTATGATAAAAATGCAATGATTTAAAATTAGAAATAAATAGAAGACAAAGTTGAAGAGTTTTAACCTTTAATGTCTAGTTGTCCTTCATTTTCCTTTTATTGAAAATGTCTCCGCCCTTTACGGCATATTATGGGATAAAAAAAGAAGCCATGTACCTACAGGGCATTAATCGTGAGGCTGCATGACATACTTCAGGTCTGTAATGAGACATTTTTCCGGGAGCCATAATGAGTGAAGTAATTGGAATAATGGGGTTTCTCTGATGAGGTAGTAATTGAAGTCATAAAAAAGACAGATATATCCCGGAATAAGTTTAATTCACGACATTCCTTGGGCACGGAATAATTCGCATAACTCCGAGCAAGATTTTTGTCTTGGGACACACAGCAAGAATTTCATGTAACTGTAGACCGTAAATGTTTTGCAAAGTCATTAGTAAAGGTTTGGTTCGGAATAATAATTGGGAAAGCAGTTTTGATTAATGATTAAGCATTCTCAAATTCACAAGAATAACATGATAATAACTTCGTATAAAAATAAATGCAATATCTCAGAGAGAAGCTTAGGAGAACAAATGTAAATTCCAGTCAAATAATAATTAAATAAACTTACAACTGTAGTTTAACAAAAAAATGAGCATAATTATAACATACAAGTAAAATAATTATTAACCCCCTAACAGTTTTTTTTCGTGAATTCGATACAAAATGTGTTACGTTATTTTTATTGCATATTTTTTTTCATATTACATTTGTAAGCTGGAAAATGCTATTAAAAATAATATTTTCTAAATATTTTGATTATTCTAATTTTTTCTAATTATTCTAATTATTTTCTCAGGCATAACACCTTATTTTACAGGAAATAAAATTATGTTTTTCCTGGAAGTTGTCTTTTCTCTCATGTACGCGAGACAGGGAAGTTACATTTACAGTTGTGGATATAAAAATACAAATTTTTTCGATTATAATTACTATACAATTATTTTCGAATGCAAATACTACAAGTACATTTACTTAACCTGTTTTTTTTAAGATTAAATTTAGTGCGATAGATCTTGAAAGAGAAAAAGAGGCATAGTCCAACGTCACAGTTCGGACAAAAATACTTAGCCTCTTTTCTAATTCTTTTGCCGTTGTCATTTATCTTCACTGCACACATAGCACTGGTTTAAAGACATTAGTTTTTTTAGGTGAAATTACCTCTAAAAAGTCTCTCTTGGTCAGTCTCCAAAAAACTCAAAAATAAAAACTCGCCGATTAGTGTAAAACGTATGAGAAAGCCCGCTCTTTTAAACCAAACATAATACACTTCAAATAACCAACACCTTGTGGACATCTAAAAGATTAATTTGACATAAAAAATACAAAATATGGGCCAAAACAGTGATAACGACTAAGAAATCAGATTGCCCGTACCCCTCTGTACGGGCAAATCATTAAAGACATAAAAACCGCACCCGTACTTGCAAAACAGGCAAAGGGTTAAAAAGATATTTTAATTTTCATTGCATAAAAAAATGAAAGCATAACACTAAATTACTGTTTCCTTTAATAAGACTTTTAAATTTGTCACACCAAAGAAATAAACATTACGAAAAATGTCACAAACAAGTTACACCAAGTATGAAAAATGCCTACAGTGTCCAAAAAAATTTTGTGATATAGTAGAAAGCATTTCGCTGTTCTGAAGGTGCATGATTATGCTAACTTGATTTTAACTGTCTGCATATTTGTAATTTTGTAAATTACTTCGCATACTTGCAGATGTAATAGACTTTTCAAAACAATAATATAACTTCTATTATTTTAGGACAGAATTTCTTCCACTTTGTAAACATCTTTTCAAAATACTTCACAGATTTCAAAGGAAAAATATTGTTTAAAAAGATGTATAAAAAACAAAGATCTGACTCTGATATTTTAATTTAATAAGGATTTTACACATTTACACATACTTTAATAAAGATATTACACATTTACTAAAATTTTTGCTAAAATATATGCACATATAAACACTTTTGTATATGTACTAGATTTTTTCCCTTCTAAAGCTTTGACAATAAATAGTTTAAAAAATCTACTTTCATTTTATCAGCAGTTTCCATGAAGTATAAATGAGATGGAATTTTAATCAGACAGTAAAAATGTGTTATATTTCTTTAATTACTTACTACTTACAAGTATCTAAAAATGCTATGATTGCTACATTAACTAAGTAATCAATGCCATTTGATACGTTTCACCAATACGTTTGATACATTAATTGTTTCGTGAAATTTACAGAATGTTTAATAACTGAGATTAAGACTATAAATTTGAATAAATTTTTTAATTAAGTATATAAAGCTGTTAATTAGCTGCTTAGATTAAATGAAATGTTTTAATAGGTGAAAAAGTTATAATGAGGCAAAAAACAGTATAAATATTAATATAAGTTAATATAATTAACAAAATAAATAACTTATAATTCATATTTAAAAGCATAATTTACTCTTAATTACTAAACAACAAATATGAGCTATATAAATAAAAACAGATTATATTGGGGATAAAATATAATCATTTGACAAATAAAAATTAACGGAAACTGAAATCTTTTTTTAGCACCCATGTTCTATTTTTAAAAAGGTCCACAACATTAAATTTTTAAATTTGAAAAACTTTCCAAAGAATCAAATAGTATGAAGTGTTAAGAGTTTAAATTTACCTGTTCTCAGAATATTCTGCTAAAAAATCTCAATTTTATTAAAAATAACTATTAGCAATTATTTTCAGCAAAATAACATTTAATAAAATATCATTGATTTTCAAAGTAAAAAAAATATATATAAAACCTAAAAAGATAAAAATTTAAAGAAGAAAAAAAATCTGTCAGATATGTTAGTTTACTTTATAAAGTCAGTAATAAAAATGCGAAAGCGGCTGACAGAAAACACCTCAAATTATCCTGTTCATCCAGTGAAAATTTCTGTGTCCAAAGTAATAAAGGTGTAATTAAAGTAATGAACTCTGGTAGTGGGGCAGTAATTGAATAGGCGAATAAAAAATAACTACAACGGGGAAGATAAAATTTCTTGACTTCATAATTAGTGAACAGAAATTTTCAAAAAATGCCTTCTAAAACTATTGACGTAAGATTAATGTGCTAAAAGCAGTTCTGTACAATCACTTTTAACAAGGGCTTTACTCCAAAATGTCTATAACTAAAGATCAAATTAATTTTTTTTCTAATTCCATTTTCTATTAATTGTCTCTCATAACTATTTTTTCCTAAAATAATAGGTAATTATTTATCTTATAAACAGATTTTTTGAATGTTGATAAAACTATTTCAGTAAAAATGTTTTTACGTTTAACGAAAGGTTTTATACATCGTAATTTTGAAAATGTTTTTGAAAATAATCCACTCTTCTGATATAAATTAATAAAGTATTCATAGAAAAGTAGTATAGCTCTATGCACGATTTAACCATATTTCTAATATTTATAAATTAATTAAGGTTGCAAGACCCATTGAATTTCGATTTTTATAATTTTCAATTTTGAATTGTCAGTAAATGGTTCATAAAATCACTTTATTATATCCACAATCCTTTTAATGATCGAAAGATTCTGAAACTTAGTTTTTTAAATTTACAGTATTTTTAAAATGAGGGATATATAGCTTTGTTAAATGAAACATGTAACACAAAAACATCTAATAGAAAAATATTTTCACTAAAATACAAGACTATTTAATAAAAATTGAGTCGTAAAATAATAGCATATTAACCCATTACTTTTATTTTTTCATTTTATTTTTAGAATTTATATAAAAACAGAGTATCGATTTCCCTTAATTTAAATTTAAAGCTTTTATTTAATATTTATTTTTATTTAATTTTTTTTATTTAAATTAGATGGTTATTGTAAATTATACTAAATTTTAACAACTGTTTACTTTTATTTTTTATTTTATTTTTAGAATTTATATAAAAACAGAGTATCGGCTTTTACTTACGTTAAATGTTATTTAAATTAGATGGTTATTTTAAATTATACTAAATTTTAACAACTGTTTACTTTTATTTTTTAAATTTGATTTTTAGAATTTATATAAAAATCGAGTATCGGCTTTTACTTACTTAGTATTTTACTGAAATTAGACGGTTATTTTAAATTATACTACATTTTAACAACTGTTTACCCTATTTTACGATAGTAAATATTTTGTAACTCAATAGGCATAGCAAATTTAAGAAGCATACCCTGTTTAATAATAAAAGCATTAAAAAAATATTTAAAATTTTGAGCAAGAAATATATAAAAGTAATGCACCTAAGACATTTTAAAATACTAATTCAACACAAAAATAATGAAACAGGAAAATATTTTTTTAAAAGTTTAAAAGAAGTATGTATAGCAAAAAAACTAGTTTCAGTGTAGTAAAATAATCGTTGTTCGGAGCAAGTTTTTAAGAACTTGCATGATTTTGTTTTTTAACAGAACAAAAGTCATTTCATATATTTAGTATTTATTCGAAACCCCCTTAAAAATTACACATTACCCTTAAATTTACAGATTGTTTATTCTACTAATTGATTCCTAGTGTAAAAACTAAATGTATGTCTTATGTATTAATGTAAAATTAGGTGGAAAATTGTATATTCTATATATTCGCCGAGAGTAATTTATTAAACACAATTTCACAGTTTATGTTACGTATCTCATGCTTTAACTGTTTAAGCTGTTTTTGAAAATCTAAAAATTTGTTGTTTCCGAATTCGTAGTGTTTTTTCCTGGAAATCAAAGAAAATTAGTTAAAACATATTAAGATACGAATAAATAAGTTCTAACAGAAAAATAGGGTGGTATTATACACTTAATGCAGTTAAGTTATGAGTAAATGAAAGCAGTTTTGCAGACAGTTTTAGTATTTTTCATTCATTATATTGTTTGTTTTACGCCTCTGAAATAATTTTAAAGAAAGCCTGATTTAATAAAATAATGTGAAATGCCTGAAAATAACACTATGAATTCTTATACCTGAAATTCATTTATTTGGTTTAGATTAAAATTAGTTTTGCTCAGAGATAACGTAATACATTTGTTTTGACATTGGTTTGATGTAGTATGTGTATTGCAGCTTAGGGGTGCAATTGCAATATCATCTGGTCATACGTTAGAAAAGTTTGAATCATGAGAGAGAGCTACATCTTTGATGTTGACTGTTGTCCTTTGTTGCTCTGTGAATTTATTTTATTTATTTACTTTTTTAGCAGCCATCCTAGCAAGTAGGTGCAAGATGTACAGAAGACACTAAAACACAAAGGATATTTGCTATAAAAAGCAATAGAATTCCATGATTCACTGAAACTATGATCTTCATATATAGGTATACATATTGTTTGTAAGTACAGAGAGAGCTCCCAATAATGTTTTTATAATTAAAAAATGATGAAAAACCAAAAATAGGCTAAAGTTGATGACTCTGTCCTGAATTTCCCTGTCAAAAAGGACCGAGTCTTGTTTCTATGGCAATAAACATGGAACAGTCATGTTGGATTATATCTTTGGGATTGAGAGACATTATAAAAATATAGATATACATACATACATATATTGTGTGTGTGTCCACCCATGTGTCTGTGTAGCATTATTTAATAATACACTACTGGTTGGAAAAAAAAAATTAAAAAATAATTAATGCATGAATTAAATACGTGAAAAGACATAAAATGAAATAATTAAAAACATTTAAATATATATATATATATATATATATATATATATATATATATATATATATATGTATATATATATAAATATATATATATATATATATATATATATATATATATATATATATATATGCACATACAAATACATACAACGCAAATTTTATATTTAAATATTTAAAAGTGTATTAACGTTTTGCATTTAAAATATTAATTCAACGAATTTTCTTTAGCGGATTAATAAATTTTAAGCTTCTACCTCTCATCTGATACCATTTTATTTTCAACTTATAATAAAAATTATCATTATCGTTTACAAGTGTCGCACGAAATTGTCAGTAAATTACACGGCAACAAAGAGCTGTGAAAAATGTTCGCTAAAAATAATAGGTGAGTAATTAAAGTAATGAGCCTTCAGTAATGAGACAGTAATTGAATAGTCTATCACAGGTGAAAAAAAATAAAACTTGGTAAAATGAGTAAAATAAAATTGCTTTCTTCCCCTTGTCATTGCCAAGACAGGTCAGTTAAAAAATGATCTTCAACAGTCGTGTCCCCGATAAGCTTGCAAATTGAGGCAGGCTGATCGCTTTTAAACCTCTAGGGCTTTTATAAAAATGTTTTGCGGGTGTCATTATTTCCTGATCAAAGCACAAGCGTGCACAGCTCTTTATCTTTCACCGACAAGATTAATAGTAGATGGTTTTTCTGTTGTATTTATTACATTGGAAGTTAACTTAGTTATAACAATTTCAATAAGTCTTTGTGTTCTGAAGACAGTGCAATTCCGTCTCCGTTAAAAGTAGCTAAATTGTTTCTGTCTCATTTTTAAGCCTCTGGGTCTTCTTACAAAATGTTTTATGGGTATCATTATTTGTTGATTAAAACACGAGAGCACAAAATTCTTCCGGAAGATTAATATTTGGTGGTTTTACATATCTCTCAAATTTTTTGGACTTATTATATTGGAAAATAACTTAGTGATAGCCCTTTTAGTGAAATCCTTCTATTAAGCTGACGGTGAAATTTCATTTGCGTTTCAAGCGAGTAAAACTCGATGTTTTTATTCCATTGAATTACGAAACTCGACTAAAAATAAGAATGAATGTCTTTTGCAGTATTAAACATTTTCTCAAAAAAGCACAATATACTACACTAGACAGTTAATCGCCTTAGGCAACATAGAATATAAAGAGGGAATCACGTTGGGAAACAATAAAACTCATCTAAACATTCATTCGTTAGTATTTACTGAACCATAAGCCCCTGAAAAGTCTTACTGTTTAAATAAGAAACAATGATGCCAGAAATAAAAAAATTATAATAAATTTAACCCTAAATAAGAAAAAAAATATAAAAAGGCTAATACGAAATTTAAAACAAACGACTTAGTTTTGCATGGTGCCACGAATGATCCTGTAGCCTGAACAATAAACATTATATATATATATATATATATATATATATAAAGAGAGAGAGAGAGAGTTTGCACTGCTTTTCACATCTACAATTCCTGAAGGAATGTAAATGTTTTTCGCATTTATAAAGTTCATAGATAACATTATAAACTGTTTTCGTTAAATGCCAAAGAATTTTTAAGAATGAACTTTAAAGGGTTAAATCATTTAATTTCTTCCATAGTTTTATTTATTAGACTTTCATAATTTTAAAATAAAATCATTTATATATTATTGCAACTTAAAATAATTGAAAAGTTCTAATACTCAATTAAAATTTTCGTATGCTTCAGGACAAATATTATTAATGTTATATAATATAGGTATATTGAAATTTGACATGACAATTCTTAGGAGTAATTTTATAGCTAAATATGTTTTAGCATCAGTCAGTGTCTGATTATAAAAACATATAGGGATCAGCTATAATATCATAAGGAATAAATATTTTTTATACATGTTCCATCCAGATTTAATTCAAAGGGAGATTGGCACGCCATGGAGTTCCATTACTGAATGTCTATACCGAGTTATAAAATATAAACAAAGTTTTTCGGAAATAGTAATTAATAAGAAATTAAGAGTTACATCTATCACACGAGTGATTAATCCATTGAAAAATTTCCAACTTGGCACATTTTTACACCATTTAAACACTCTCCTCTCGCACTTGAAAATCACTGGTCACTAGAGAAAAATCGAATTAATCGCAATCTCGCTGGGACGTTTCTTTTCTTCACTAAAAATAGATGCCAAGAAATCATATATTTTCTCTCTAAATTATCTTAAGACACGATGCCAGTTAAAAAATGCCGCAGTTAACAAGAAAATATTAGTTTAATTGAAGTCTTTTTTGTGACTTCTTTTGTCAAAATTGAATTTTTTTATACTAACTCTGAATTAACTGTTTCAACTGCTACTTAAACTTTATATGCTTAAATCAAATAAATTTACAAATTTTAGGACAAAATATGTTCTGTATATTAAATTTTATCTCATTTTTAAATTATGTTATTTTAATTGTCTATATATTTATAAATATACATTAGAAATTTTATTTAATGCGATATTTACTGCTTTGGTATTTAACTTGTATTAAATGAAATAAATGCTTTAATTTGTGAGTAATGACTTTCATAGAATTTATATCTTAAATATTAATTTAATAGAAATATTTTTTATGTTTTCTTTTGTCAAAATTGAATTTCTTTATACCAACTCTGAATTAACTGTTTGAACTGCTACTTAAACTTATATGCTTAAATCAAATAAATTTACAAATTTTAGGACAAAATGTGTTCTGTATAATAAATTATATCTCCTTTATAAATTATGTTAGTTTAGTTGCCTATATATTTATAAATATACATTAGAATTTTTATTTAATGCGATATTTACTGCTTTGGTATTTAATTTTTATTTAATGTTATAAATGCTTTAATTTGTGAATAATTATTTCCATCGAATTTATATCTTTTAGCAGTAACAGCAGTATTTTGGAATGTTAGAAAGAAGAGTGGATAAGTTTAACACAGAAAGTTCCTTCAAATATCCATGCAAATCCTTCGTCAAAATATAATTATCTTGTTATTTCGCCATTTTAAAATCTGGCATCCCTGTCTCTGAAAGTTTTAAGACTGTATCATACGTGGGGACTATCCATTGGAAAGTCTTCCGTCGGCACAGGCCTGGATTCTTTGAACTCCCCCCGTCGCCTGCACCGAATGGTTACTACAGCCAACAATACCAGCAGTATGATGACTCCGGCAGAAGCCCCGGCGACCACATACGGAGTCGGAAACCTGTCACAGTGGGCTGGGGCTTCATCGTAGCCCGATGGACAGTGCCTGCGACCGTCGCACCACAGTTCGGCACCTATGCAGGCGTTTAGTTCAGGGCACTCGAAGGGGCAGCTACCCTCTCTGGATAGCCTCGTTCTTCCCGGGTAAGGTTTCGTCACCTCGATCCACTCGAAGCGGACAGTCTCGGCGTGGTTGGCAAGAACCTCTATGTACACGTGATCTCGAAGCACCTGCGGGTCTGCTGAGTCATTATACCAATAGTTGGAGAAAATGTCCACCTCCCTGTTGTTCTTCCCATTATGGTTGTTACTGTTCTCACCGGAAGCTGAAGAAGAGGCTGACTCGGCCCCTGCTATGGAGGCTGTCGTCTTCCTGCCGCCCCCAAGGCAGACAACCGAAAGAGGTGCAATCGGTAGCGAGGAGTAAACGATGATTTTGTTGCCTGTCAAGCACTCGTCACCCCCGTCAGTCCCTTTGAAGCGGAGATAGAGGTATTTGTGGGGAGCAGCCTCTAGCAACCACCGACAGCGAAGTGGCATTGCCCTACCTTCAACTGTTGATGGGACTTGGAAAATGACCTGAAAATGAAAAATCAGTTAATTAGATTATAGGCATTAAAATATTATTATCTAAATTCAGTTTATAATAATATTCCACTTTGCCTTTACTATTTCAAACAATTTTTAATGTGGGTTTTTCTCCATAGATTTCACTTCAGATATGAATAAAACTGAGATTTTTTGTATTATACAAGAGTATAATGGTTTTTCATAAACTTATTGTTGTATTATTTTACTTATAAGAGTAATGGAATTGTATAACTCAATTTTTATGGAAGCTTTATTAGTTATAAAAATGCTATTTGCTTCTTCATTTTTCATAAATTGTTTTTCATAAAAGTATTAAAAACATTCCCGAGACTTAATAAAAGAAATTTGGTTATCGTTTTAAATTTCAACCTTATTTAGGTTATTAAAATTCAATACGTTTCAAAAGACCAAATTCTTTACGAAAATTGATGTACAGATGTAAAAATATGTTCTATAAATCAACTATTAATTCTATATATACAAAACTATTCCTAAATCGGCTCGAAATTTTTCAAAAAATGTTTTTCATAAAAGTATTAAAAAACATTCCTGAGATACGATAAAAGAAATTTGGTTATCCGGTTTAAATTTCAACTTTATTAAGATTGTTAAATTTCAATTCATTTCAATAGACCGAATGCTTTGTGAAAATTGATGTACAGATGTAAAAATATGTTCTATAAATCAACTATTAATTCTATACATACAAAATTATTCCTAAATCTGCTCAAAATTTTTCAAAAATTGTTTTTCATAAAAGTATTAAAAAACATTCCTGAGGCACGATAAAAGAAATTTGGTTATCGTTTTAAATTTCAACCTTATTTAGGTTATTAAAATTCAATTCGTTTCAAAAGACCAAATGCTTTATGAAAATTGATGTACAGATGTAAAAATATGTTCTATAAATTAACTATTAATTCTATATACACAAAACTATTCCTAAATATGCTCGAAATATTTCAAAAATTGTGTTTTATAAAAGTATTAAAAAACATTCCTGAGATACGATAAAAGAAATTTGGTTATCCGTTTTAAATTTCAACTTTATTTAGGTTGTTAAAGTTCAATTCGTTTCAAAAGACCGAATGATTTAAAAAAATTGATGTATAGATGTAAAAATATGTTCTATAAATTAACTATTAATTCTATATATACAATACTATTCCTAAATCTGCTCGAAATTTTTCAAAAATTGTTTTTCATAATAGTATTAAAAAACATTCCTGAGACACGATAAAAGAAATTTGGTTATCGTTTTAAATTTCAACTTTATTTAAGTTGTTAAAGTTCAATTCGTTTCAAAAGACCAAATACTTTATGAAAATTGATGTACAGATGTAAAAATATGTTCTATAAATTAACTATTGATTCTATATATACAAAACTATTCCTAAATTTGCTCGAAATTTATTTTTAGTGAAATTGATAAAACACTAAATGAATTTAAAAATTAACTCGCAATTAATTATTTAAAAATCAACAATAATACTTTAAAATACAAATATTTTTTAAGAAATCCGATATTAAAATATTATTTAGATTATTATTTTAATTGTTTAGTTACATTTTACCTTGTAGTCATCCAAAGTTTCCTAAATTTGATTTAATAGCTTTCAGAAGCTCATTGTAACAACTACTGTTCCCTTAAACTTTTAAAACAAGCTATTTAAGCATATTTAACTTTATCGAGATAAGCAATCAAGAAGCTGCAGGTGCAAGCGACCGGATTTGACATTGTCACCCTTTTTAAATACAAACTTCTTAGCAGGATTATTACCGACTCTCCATAATTCTTATGACTGAAATCAAAAGTTTACGCAACACACAAAACGAGAACTGGCAACATAAATAAAATAGCTTCTTAATTAGGGGACATATTCCTGGGCGTTAATTAATAATTAATACTGAAACTAGTTCATACGCGACAACATCGAATTTCTAACTTTGTTGACAGAGGGACCAAAAGTCAGCTGCAGTCGAGGAGAATGCTAATTAGGTTCTGCAGCTGGAGGAACGCGTATACTTTCAGTTGTTTGAAAAAGCATATCTAAAAGATTGTCAAACGGTTTTCCCAAATTAATTTAAAACACTTGGTTATATCCAAGATAAACTTAATTAAATGTTTCTGTCACGCACACAAATTTGTGTTCGGTAATTTTTACTCACAGCGATATCAAAATTTAGTTAAAATTTTGGGAATTCCCTTATTAGGAAGCTTAATCTTAGAATAAACTTATCTTTTTTCATCTTTCACAATCATCACAATTATGTATTAATGGAAATCGTTCAAAATATGTATTCTTTATTATAAAAGATAAACATTTAAACAACTGTTTAACGAACCTCTATTTTATGAACTCTCACAGATAACGAGAACATTTTCCTAATTTTAACGTAAAATCCCCCCCTAAATAACAAAAAGTATCTTGTATTTAACGACAGTTTTTCTGCGATCTAACTTTTTATTCATTGTTTCTAAAAATATTTCTGAATATATCAAACTTATTCTTTTAACAAGTAAAAATTAATTACTATAAAAATACAAGAATATCATTATATTAATTAATTTTAATATAAGTTATTTACTGAAATTTATATTTTTTTATCGTTATTTTCCCTTTTTTCTCCTCTCTATCAGAGATTTCTTAAATGAATAAAATAAATTGAATAAAATAATTTATGCAAAATTTAAATCTATAACTATATAAAAGATTAAACAGGTATAAATTAAAAACCTTTTTATGCGCTTAAAATACGTATCTGTTCTATAATTTTTATCACCTTGGCCCTTTCATAAAAACAAAATAGACTGTAGTGTTACAGACCAACCAACTAATAAATAAACAGTAGACCGTAGCGCTCCAAACCAAACCAAACCAAACCAAACCAACCAACTAATGAAATAGCATTTAATTAGTTTAAATTATAATATATTTAAGTAATAATTTTATTATTAATAATGTCAAACATTCTTATAATCCTGCTACTGGTCAATTTTTTATTAGAATCACTAACTTTTTACAGGTCGCAATTTTTTTTCGTAGGTAAAGAAGAAATAACTTTATAACAATAAGTTGTCACAACTTAAAACATTAAGTTAAATTTTCTAATATAAGAAATGTTAATGTGTTTCTATTATTCAATAAATTATTAAATATTTTTAATACAAAGTAAGCAGTTGTTATATTTAATTTTTTGTTTATTTCTCAAATCAGATAGTAAAAAAATCCATAGGTTAAATTAGTTTACTTCGGAAGAATCAATAACATAAAGATAAGTTCAATATTTCACTTATTTATCCTTCTTTATTCACATAACATTTATTACACCATTAGAATTTTTTTTAAATCTAAACTTTTTCTTACGCTTTAATGCACGTCACTTAATTTTTTAACTCAAAATCTTATTTCCTAAAATTTTGATGGTTTATATATTTTAAAATGATATATTTACATTTATAATAATAAATTTAAGTTGTCACTGTAAAATAAAAATTATTTTATTCGTCAAAAATGTTGCGGAATAAGCATACTTAATAGAATAATTATAAAACGTAAAATAATTAGTTTTCCTTTTATGAGGAATCTTTATTTTATTATAATTTAATTATTTAATCACTCTCTTTTTATAAATATTTATAATAAAAGTAATTCTTACGTTTTTTGAATTTTTCTTCAGATCAAAAACAAAACAAAAATAACTAAAAGTTAAAATTGTTTACAGACTACCTTTTAACAAGTTTAAAGAACCAACGAAATAACAAAAAGTTAATAAACTTATTTATCCCACCTTATCCCAGCAACATTTTTTTTCGTTGGGGGAACTTATTCAATTTAAACTTTTGTTAGAGTTTTAATGCAAAACACTCAGTTTTCTAACAAAGCGTGGGCTTAATTTAATTACAACGGATGATTTTTTTTCTTCTCTCCTTTAATTTTTGACTTCTGTAGATAATAAAATCCACCGAGTCATGCGCAAGATTATTCTGCACGTAAAACTTTCGACAAAATAAGTGTCATTTAGTTGCCATGGCTGTCAAATTATGAGTTTTGAAATTTTCTGCCACGAGCTGCTTCAAATTAAGTTAAAAGGAAAGGGGAATGCGATTCACTTTTGCCCCGGTACTTTCAGAAACTTTTTTTTTTTCTCTACGCTCGGGATGATCAGCATTTAAAACAATCTACTAAAGTGGAACTACTAGTTCTGATCAAAGTCAATATTTGCAAATAATTCTTATCAGTTTATAAAGGGATGGGGATAAAAATCTAATATTTTGTTAATTTATTTTATGAGTGTTTAAATCTTTTAGAGGTGAATTGAGTTGAAAAGAGCTAACGACAGTGACTGAACCTGGGATAAAATAAATTAAAAAATTCTGCTGAAAAATTCCTTTTATTGCAAATTTGTAAGATCATAGGCTGTTTTGGATTTTCTCCATGTTTATTTAAAAAAGTTTAAGTTTGGTATTTTTCTAAGGCTAAGCTTTTTTATGTGCCTGTTAATCTTGCCCCTCCATGTTTGAGAAAAATAACAAATATTGATATATTGATGATTTTAATAGAGATCTATTTTATGGTTATTTCACAACGGTATTGGATATTATTACCTCATCCTTGATATTTAATGACAAAACTATTGTCTCCAATAAATATCGATTTAGATTATTTTTTCAGTTTAAATTTCTTTTTCATACATTAATGAAAATACATAATCCATAGGCAATCCTTCATGCAAAGAAGGGAGAAATAAAGAATCTTGCAATATACATATATATATATATATATATATATATATATATATTATATGTGTGTGTGTGTGTTTGTGTATGTATATGTATATATATATGTGCGGTGTGTATGTATATATATATGTGTGTATATATATATATATATATATATATGTGTATATATATATATGTATATATATATATATATATATATATATATATATATAATATATATATATATATATATATATATATATATATATATATATATATATATATATATATATATATATATATATATAATATATCCTCTGCAGATTTTGGAATGATGCGATATCAGATTATAATACTTATATCGAAAACAATTATACTAGTCCCAACTAATATATTCATCATTATAATATTCGGTATTAACTGGACATCATTATTTGCGTTTGGTATCTAAACAAACAAAATATAACACAATATTTCTCTTTCTATTTTAAAGATATAACTAATATTTTATACATCCTCTCTATCAGATATATATTTCTAAATTTTTAATAATTGTCATGTAATTAAATAAATTGTAAGACGAAGAATGTTAAGGTAAAAAATATAAGGCGAAGAACACAAATATTCCGGAAACAATAAAAAAGCATTATTTCCATCATAAAAATGATTTATTTAATAGCTATTTCAAAATCATAATAGATTTTATTACCCTTTCTCTAATATTTCTAATATTTTAAGGCAAATTTATTACCTTAAAAAAGTATTGGTTTCGAGTTTTTTATTACTTTAAATTTCTTTTGTATCTATTATTAACTACATATAATCAATTAGCTTTAAAAATGTAGGATTGAAATAATTTTTTGGAAATAGATATAAAATAAGATATTATCTCTAAACTCCATAGAAAAATGACATATAAATATAATGAGAAAAAAGAAAAATAGTAAGATAATTCAAACTATTACACAGGACACTATATACAGAATAAACTATCACACACGGCATCTATATTGATTGAAACATTAAAGGATACAGAGAAAACCATTTTGGTTACAAATATTGTCCTGTATTATTCTTTCAATTTTAAAGGTACGACTCAAGTTTCATACAACATCTCTTCCAGAAAAAATATTTCCAAAATTTTAATAATTTTCATGTAATTAGATAAAACAAACAAAATATAAGGAGAAGAACATAACCAGGCTAGACATCAATAAAAAAGCATTAATGTCATCCGACGATCATAAAAAGTGGTCTATTTTATGGCTATTTTACAAGTTTGTTAGATATTATTACCCTATCACTGACATTTAAAAACAAAATTATTATGTCAAAAGAGAATCTATTTAGATTCCCCCCTTTTAACCATTTCAGACCTAGTGTACACAATTGTACACATATAATGAAAGCACACATATACACATACACATATACACACATTGTACATATACTATATATGAAAGCTGTTTTTCTTGAAAAGCTTGTAATCAGGATTTATTTATTTATTTTTCTTAGATCTATTTACAATAGCCTAGTTGCAGACATTTTTTTAGATCGATTATCTAAAATAAAAAAAATCAGGTCTGAAAGGGTTAATCTACTTTTATGTGTATTATTTGTGGTATATAATAAACACGCTTTGGTTTTCTACTGTCTACTTTTTGCAACACGAGGGATAATGAGCCCGAGACCTACTGCTTAAAACCGATTCTGAACGGTTACGAACATTCATGCCGTAGTGGAATTCGAACCCACGAACTCTGGTTCATCACCGTAACCATTCGGCCATTGTTCGGCATAATAAAGAGGCAGTCTATCACTCAAAAATGTAGAGAAAGTTTACATAGGTCTCTAAATGCAATTCGTATTTAGACTAATTAAAATGTGACAGAATACAGAAAAAATACTCTGATTAAAATATTTGTATCGATTTACTTTTTCTATTTTAAAAGTTTTGTTATTCAATTTTGTAACCATTCTTTCAAAAACCTGCTCTAAAAAAGAATTCTAAATCTTTAATAATTTTCATGTAATCAGATAAATAATAAGGCAAAGAATTTTAATCTATTAAATATAAATCGAAGGTCCAATTTAGGTGAAAAACATTAAGTTAAAAAAAGCCCTATTGTCAAAGAAAAAGTAACGTCTTTACGGTAATTTCATAAGTATGTTTAAAATATCATCTTTTTACTGATATCTTAAGAAACAACTGTTATCTTAG
Source organism: Pardosa pseudoannulata (assembly GCA_032207245.1). Taxonomy (NCBI): domain Eukaryota; kingdom Metazoa; phylum Arthropoda; class Arachnida; order Araneae; family Lycosidae; genus Pardosa; species Pardosa pseudoannulata. Next base: position 194,371,550 of record CM063498.1, read on the forward strand.
TTGATTATTTCTTAAATTTTTCTTTTATTTATATTGTTAATGATATAGAATCAATAGGCAAAGAGCTTCATGCAAAATTGGAGAAAAATAATTTTCCTGGTGATTTTCATATGGTATGTAAACTGACTAATTTATGTAGGTTAAGACAAATATCTTTCATAAATATTTTGTCTAGTATTACTCTTTTAAATTTAAAAGGTAGACTAACATTTAAGGCGAAAAAAATCAAAAATTTTAATAATTGTTCTATGAAAAAATAAAAAAACAATAAGACGAAAGTTAATGAACAAAATATAAAGTGAATTAAATAACTAGGCCGAAAAAAATTAAAAAGCATTATTTTCATCATAAAAGTGATCTATTTCACAAGTCTGTTAGATACTTTTTCTCTCAACACTGATATTTTTAAGCTAAATTAATGTCATTAAAGAGCATCGATTTAGATATTTTTAAACTTATTTTTTATCTAATATTAGCGATATATAATGAATGGGCAGTTCTTTATTACAAATTTGGGAAAAAAAGAATCTTGCCTAAAAGGGTATAAAATAAGATATCATCTTCAAACTCGAGAATCAAATACTATCAAGCTATAATAAGAATAGGTTAAAAGATTCAAATTATTGTATTTGGTCTTATTTAATACAGTATTTACTATTACATTTGCCATATAAACATACTAAATCATGATAGGTTACGAGAAAGCATTCTTAATTTTTTGTCTAGTTTTAATATTTTAAATTGAAAAGGAATACTAACATATAAGGTATACAAAATATTTCCAAAATTTTAATAATTGATATGCAATTAAATAAAAGATAAGATTAGGAATACCAGAGAACAAAATATAAGGCAAAGAACATAACTGCACCGAAAATAATTAAAAAGCATTATTGTCGTGATAAAACTGAACTAGTTTATGGCTATTTTACAAGTATGTTAGATATTGTTTTAAATCAAAATTAATGGTTTAAAAAAGCATAGATTTAGATTCTTTTAAACTTATTTTATACCTAATATTATCTAATATAATGGGCAGTTCTCCATTAAAAATTTGGGAAAAAAATAATCTTGCAAAAATGGGTATAAAATAAGCTATTATCTCGAAACTCTACAACAAACTACTATCAAGCTATAATAAGAATAGGGTAAAAGGTTCAAATTATTATATATGGTCTTATTAAATACAGTATTTACTATTACATTTGCCATATATCTGCTACATCATGATAGGTTACGAGAAACACATCATTCTTATTTTTTTCTAGTTTTAATCTTTTAAACTTAAAAAGTTTACTAACACTTAAGGTACAAAAATGATTTCCAAAATTTTAATAATTAGTATTTAATTATATAAAATATCAAATTAGGATTATAAAATAAAATATAAGGCGAAGATCTTAACTACACTGGAAATAATTAAAGAGCATTATTGTCGTGATAAAACTGAACTATTTTATGGCTATGTCACAACCATGTTAGATATTATTTTAAAGCAAAATTAATGGATTAAAAGAGCATCGACTTAGATTCTTTTAAACTTCTTTTATGTCTATTGTTAACGATATGTAATCAATGGGCAACCCTTCATGCCAAAATGTGGAATTCTTCCGGAAAGGGTATAAAATAAGCTATTATCTTCAAACTCTAAAACAAAATTTTATCAAGCTATAATAAGAAGGGGGTGAAAGGTTCAAATTATTATATATGGTCTTATTAAATACAGTATTTATTATTGAATTTGCCATCTAAATATACTAAAACATGACAGGTTACGAGAAAACATCATTCTTAAATTTTCTGTTTAGTTTTCATATTTTAAATTCAAAAGGTATACTAACATTTAAGGTACAAAAAGGATTTCCAAAATTTTAGTAATTGGCCTTTAATTATATAAAAGATAAGACTAGGAATACCAGGAAACAAAATATAAGGCGAATCACATAACTACAGAAGAAATAATTAAAAAACATTATTGTCGTGATAAATTTGAACTATTTTATGGCTATTTTACAAGTATGTTAGATATTGTTTAAATCCAAATTAATGGCTTAAAAGAACATCGATTTAGATTCTTTTAAACTTCTTTTATGTCTATTATTAACGATATATAATAAATTAGCAACCCTTCATGCAAAAATATGTTTAAAAATAATCTTGCGGAAATGGATATAAAATAAGATATCATCTCAAAACTCTAGAACAAAATGCCATCAAGCTATAATAAGAATAGGGTAAAAAGTTTAAATTATTATATATGGTCTTATTAAATACAGTCTTTACTATTACATTTGCCATCTAAACATAAACTAAATTATAACAGGTTACGAGAAACATCATTTTTAATTTTTTTTTGTCTAGTTTTAATCTTTTAATCTTTTAAACTTAAAACGTATACTAACATTTAAGGTACAAAAGGAATTCCAAAATTTTAATAATTGATATATAATTAAATAAAAGATAAGATTAGTAATGTAAGAGAACAAAATGTAAGACAAAGAACATATCTACACCGGAAATAATTAAAAAGCATTATTGTTATAATAAAACTGAACTATTTTATGGCTATTTTACAAGTATCTTAGTTATCATTTGAAAGCAAAATTAATAGCTTAAAAGACGAGCTATTTACATTCTTTTAAATTTATTTTATGTCTATTATTAACGATATATAATCAATGCGTAACCCTTCATGCAAAAATGTGGGAAAAAATAATCTTGCGGAAAAGGATATAAAATAAGCTATCATTTCCAAACTCTGGAACAAAATACTATCAAGCTATAATAAGAATAGGGCAAGGTTTAAATTATTATATATGGTCTTATTAAATAAAGTATTTACTATTAAATTTGCCATCTAAACATACTAAATCATGATAGTTTAGGAGAAAGCATCATTCTTAATTCTTTTGTCTAGTTTTAATATTTTAAATTATAATAGGTATATTAACATTTAAGGCACAAAAAGGATTTCCAAAATTTTAATGATTTACATGTAATTAAATAAAGATTAAGATTAGGAACGTCAGAGAACAAAATATAAGGCAAAGAACATCACTACACCGGAAATAATCAAAAAGCATTATTGTCATCATAAAACTGAAGTATTTTATGGCTATTTCACAGGTATGTTAGATATTATTTTAAAGCAAAATTAATGGCTTAAAAGAGCATCGATTTAGATTCTTTTAAACTTCTTTTATGACTACTATTAACGATATATAATCAATAAGCAACCCTTCATGCAAAAATTTGTGAAAAAAGAATCTTACGGAAAAGGATATAAAATAAGCTATCATTTCGAAACTCTAAAACAAAATTATACCAAGCTATAAAAAGAATAGGGTAAAATGTTCAAATTATTATATATGGTCTTATTATATACAGTATTTACGATTAAATTTTTCATCTAAATATACTAAATCATGATAGGTTACGAGAAAAGTTCATTCTTAATTTTTTGTGTAGTTTTAATCTTTTAAACTTAAAAATTATACTAACATTTAAGATACAAAAAGGATTTTAAAAATTTTAATAATTGGCATTTAATTATGTAAAAGATAAGATTAGGAACATAAGGTAAAGACAAAAACTACACCGGAAATAATTAAAAAGCATTATTGTCATCATAAAACTGAAGTATTTTATGGCTATTTCACAGGTATGTTAGATATTATTTTAAAGCAAAATTAATGGCTTAAAAGAGCATCGATTTAGATTCTTTTAAACTTCTTTTATGTCTATTATTAACGATATATAATCAATGGGCAACCCTTCATGCAAAAATGTGGGAAAAAAGAATCTTGCGGAAAAGGATATAAAATAAGCTATTATCTCCAAACTCTGGAACGAAATTATATCAAGCTATAATAAGAATAGGGTAAAATGTTCAAGTTATTATATATGGTCTTATTAAATAAAGTATTTATTATTACATTTGCCATATAAACATACCAAATCATGATAGGTTACGAGAAAAACACATCATTCTTAAATTTTTGTCTAGTTTTAATCTTTTAAACTTACAAAGTATACTAACACTTAAGGTACAAAAAACATATCCAAATGTTTTTAATAATTGGCATTTAATTATATAAAATATAAGATTAGGAACATCAGTAAACAAAATATAAGGCAAAGAACATAACTACACCGTAAATAATTAAAAAGCATTATTGTCATAAAACAGAATTATTTTATGGCTATTTCACAAGCAAGTTGGATATTATTTTAAAGCAAAATTAATGGCTTAAAAGAGCATCGATTTAGATTCTTTTATGTCTATTATTAACGATATATAATCAACGGACAACCCTTCATGCAAAAATGTGGGAAAAAAGAATCTTGCGGAAAAGGATATAAAATAAGCTATCATCTCCAAACTCTGGAACGAAATGACATCAAGCTATAATAAGAATGGGTAAGAAAATTATTATGTCAGCCCAAACTATCGATAAGAAAGAGAAAAAAAGACGTAATTTTAAGAGATGCCCGTTATTAAGGAGCACCTTCGGATCACGATTTTCATGAACGGCTGGAGTCCTTTCCCTGCGAGTGCGGCTTGCGTGCCTGGCTCGGAGAGGAGGTTAAAACAATTGCGTGACCGAGTGAAGAAAAAGGGAATTTCAATGAAAATAAAAGACGCGGCAAGGATTATTCGTACAAATGAAATAGTTCTTTTTGCGTGACTTTGAAGAGGAAAGAAAATTTTTTGAAGATGTGAAGAGTGTTTGATTTGTAATTACGAATCTATTTGCCTCCACATACGCTGAAATGTAGGGAGTTACTTTTGAAAGTTTTCTCGATAATTGCATGTACTTTTTTTTTGTTTCTTCGTATTCTAGTTTGGGGTGTGACAAAGCTGCATGACTTGGTAAAGTTTCAGTTCTTTTTTTTTAATTATTCTAAACTGAATGTTTCACTCATCTTTTTAGGTTTTTGATGTTTCAGTAATTCTTCAGTAATTTTGCATTTATTCATTCCAAGAATAAATATATTTGTAATTAAAATAATATTAATTGTTGTTTTTTTAAAAAGTCTCACAACGATTTAATATTAATATGAAGACTTAAAAATATTTTTTACTACTTTTACTACACATTACATATAAAATAGGCGGATATTATGAAGTACGCAAATTATTTGCTTTTTTATTTGCTGTTATTTAACGATGTCTACTAAAAACACACCCAGAGCACTGCAAACAGTCTCGGCTGGTCTGGTTCACAAGGTGTTTAAATGTAAATCGTTGTATCATCTCTATCATATAAATGTTTCGCAGGTAAGTGCTTAAATATTTATGAAATTAAACGGAGTACTTATTATTGATGTAAACTAGTATTATGATTATAATAAAGGTTAAAAAATTTATGCTGCAGCGATCTTTTATTTTCGTTAGTTGGCACTGTTACACTATAGCGTAATATGCAATGTGGAATACTGGTATACCATATTGCCTCCATTTAGATGAAGTTTTCTATAATAATCGCATTGTTTTTACTTGAAAAAATAAATAATTTCATTTTATATAATACATTTAATTTTTTTCCTCAGAAATATCAAACAAACGTTACAGTAGAAGAGAGAAGAAAAGAAAACTGTGACAAACTAAAACTAAGCGTATATTTTATAACTTATGTGAAAAACATCCTTATACAAAGTATTAAGTTTATTATGTTGGTAAAAGTTTTTGAAACCAATAAATAAATTATTATATAAACTGATCTCATAAAATAATTATCCATTTGGAAGTGCATCTACAGTTCCAAGTTAATGTATATTTTGTACATTGCTTGCAACAAACAAATGATAATATTTTACGGAACATTAATTACAAATTCAATTTTTAAATGAAAATAAAATATAATCGGTTAATAAAAAGGCTTAACTTTCTAGCTAACAACTATAATAGTCAAATCTTAATATTATTATCTCAAATATGATGAAAATAATACCTCATATTCCACATACTCTAAAAGCAATATCAAATATTTTGTATGCCTTGTAGCATACAAAAGATAATCGAAACTTTATATACATGCTGTCAAAACTTCTTAAAAATGTGTAAAACAATTGTATTTATCAATGATGTCAGTAATTAATGTTTGGGTGTCTGCAGAATTTTCTAAATTCTATGAAATTGTTTTTCTTTGATATTTCCTACAAACTTTATACTCGATTTGAGAATAATAATGACGAAAATTCAAAAAAATAATTTTATGGTTCATATTATTCTATTTTTTAAAAAAATAGTTTAAATGGAAAAATCATTTTTTGATTTATACCTGGATTTTAAATTATCTAAATATCATCTAAATATCTAAAGATTTAGTCATTATTATTGCTAGCTTATGAGCAGTAACACGTGTACGAAATTTTAAATATATCTATAAATATGTATTAGAAATACACAGGTTTAGATAGCATACGCATAAGTTGAAACATAGATTACATACTAACTAACATAACTTATTTCTTTTTATTAATTCTTTGACAATTTATTTCTTTAAATACAATTAATAATTCCCACTTAACCGTATGCAGAATTACCTAAAATAGCTTTTAACCATAGTAAAACCATGTTTTTTTACTATAAATATATTTAGTATCATATATGATATAAATTCTACTTTTCTCACAAAACCTTTGATGACTTCATCAAAAGTTCTAAAATATTACAAAACCTTAATGAACTGAAATTTTACATGTTATTAAAAATTTTCTTATTTCTACCATTGTTAATTGATTATTTTGCAGTAATTATATATTTTTTGTTTCTTTAAAAAAGTACAATTTAAGGAATTATAATAAAGTCCCTAAGAATTTTTATATTAATTTTTTGATTTTGTATTAATTTATAACTTAAAATATAAAATATTTAGTAAATGAATTATTTTAATATTACCCAAAATCTACTCACATTTATATTTTAATATTATTTATATTTTAAAATTTATACTGCAACTGATTGCAATATAAATATTACATACAATTTATTGCAATATATTGCAATTTATATTGCAAAACCTTAATGAACTAAAATTTTACATGTTATTAAAAATTTTCTTTTTTTCTACCATTGTTAATTGATTATTTTTCATTAGTTATATTTTTTTGTTTCTTTAAAAAAGTACAATTTAAGGGTTTAATATAAAGTCCCTAAGAACGTTTATAGATTTTGTATTAATTTAGAACTTAAGTTTATAATATCAAATACTTCGTAAATGAATTATTTTAATCATACCCAAAATCTAAGCACATTTATATTATTTATTTTTTTATATATTTTGAAATTTGGTATCACAAAATATATTTTAATTAGTCTAAATTATTTTAAGTCATAGAATTAGCAAAATAATTTTAGAATTAATTCGCTAGTAATTTAGTTCTCATCGAATAGCGCCTTCATTTATTTAGTATTTTTTTAAAACTTAGGAAATATGAGAGGAATTAAGAAAAAAAAAGGATGATGAAAAATATCAACGCTAGTTAATTTAACTAGTAAAATATTTTTGAAAAAGGGAGGGTTATAGTTATTTTTGGATTTTTAATGCTACAAAACTTATTAATAAGAAAACCAAAAATTAAGATAATTATTAAAGGTTCTTCAATGCACTGAGCTGTTTACCCTGTATATTCTTATAAAATAAGATTATTAATTATAAACTATAAAAAATTATTTTAAAACTTAAACCTCATTATGCACTGTCATTTTACATAATCTCAAAATTATATTATAACACATCGATAGCTGTATCTTTTCCTTTATGATGTACTAGAAATAATGAAGTCATGTATTTAATGCCTTACGTTGTTATTCATGGATACACTAAAGTAAAGCACATTGCACGCTATGTTCTTATTTTACAGAAGGTAGAATAAGAACATTCCTTGTAGATAAATGACAAAATTGAATGTAAATTCGAAAGGTATGATTTCAATATTAAAAGAAAATAAAATTTAAAATAATATGATGATAGCATGCAATATTATTCTTCTGTTTAACCATTTTTTATAATAATTCTTATGTTTGTTGTCTTAAATGTATGCTAAAAAGTGTAAGTTTACAGAAGAGAACAAATCACATGTTTGTCTTCTTACAAAATCAATAACAGCATCGTGCTGATTATTTAAAATAAACACTACTTCACATAAATTCATTAAAAATTCAGTACACTCTAGAAATATAGACCAAAATAAACTGTTGTTATTCGAATACGGAAAATCTTCTACGAAAAAATTATAACTTCTAAACAAAGATCTGGAATAACCTCACGTAAAACCATAAAGTACGATCGTATATCCTGTAACAATAGCAATGCCAGATTATTCTTTTGTTTTTATAATTTTTGAATGTAAAAGCATAAAATACGATCGTATATCCTGTAACAATAGCAATGCCAGATTATTCTTTTGTTTAAATATTTTTTATAATAATTATTTTGTTTGTTGTCTTAAATGTATGCTAGAAAGTGTAAGTTTCCAACATAGAACAAATCATGTATTTAACTTCTTACAAAATTACTAACAGTACAGTGTTGATTATTTAAAATCTCATATTTGGAGAAACCAATTTGCTTATCGCTCTTAAAAATAAACACAATTTCACATAAATTATTTAAACATTCAGTAAACTTGAGAAATATAGACCGAAATAAACTGTTGTTATTCGAATAGGGAAATTCTTCTACAAAAAAAATTATAACTTCTAAACCAACGTCTGGAATAACCTCACGTAAAAGCATAAAGTACGATCGTATATACTATAACAATAGCAAAGCCGCTGGAACTACTCACCTCTCCTTCGCTAGATCCATTTTTTTTCCTTATGCTGGCCTCACAAAGAGATATGGGCATGAATTCGTAAACTGCTTCGAAACCAAAGTCATTAAAGTCATCAAACGGCGACATGTCCGTGACGGTGAATGTCACAGTGACGTGGTTGGTTACTGATTCTATGACCAGCGGCCGCCTCGGCTCGGACCTTAAGTCGCAGAAACACGCGAGAGGTGACTGGACGTTTCCAGGTGTCCTTTCAATGACCCTCACGATTGCTGTGTTCGCGACACGGTGACTAGACCTCTCGCCGACCCTGCACGAGTGTCTCTGCACAATGGGGTCGTAATGGTGCTCACAGTTCGGACTTCGCAACCGGATGTCCGTGAACGTCAATATGATTCGCTCGCTGGGCAGTCCGACGAACTCGTATGAACAGGATATATTCTGGTTACCACCCCTGCCGAAGAAGAAGACGTTCTTCGGGGAGTTGACCGTCCCGATCCGGTTCGTTCGACTGTCGAAGAGTCTGTCGCACGGGGACTGCGCATCGGCCGGCACACCGTGCTGCCTCATGTCCACGAACTCATAGCGGAGGGTGAAGGAGCTGCTCCAGGTGGAGAGCTCTGGCGTCGTGTAGACGTTGTGCTTGAGGACCAGCCCCGGCCCGCGGGACAGGTAGCTCTCGCCAGGAACCTTGCATGGACGGACTGGGACGTAGTCGGGGTTGTCCGCGGCGCGCGCACACACCTTCGGAAATGTCTTCTCGCAGAAGCGGTACGAGGGCTCGTCCGTCTTCACTCTCTCGAGGATGATCCTCTCGCCGGTTTCCTCGTCAATCTCCCCCGTGACGAGGAGAGCTGCGGCGTCCCTCTTCCTGCTCGCCGCCCCTCCGGGTTCGTAAATTTCGAGCTTTCCCACCTCGCAAGTCTCCCGCCGGGACCAAGGGTGTTTGTCCTCTACAAAGTAGGAGAGGAAGTAGAGCCAGATGCGGTCTGCGGGGCTAGCCCCTTGAAGGCGGAAAGAACAGGTTGTGTTTCGCGGTATGGTGTGCCTAGGGCTGTAGAGGAGGCCGTGCCGCCTCTTGGAGCCGTCCACCGTGAAATCGCAGCGTCCGTTCTGCGCCCGGTAGTCATTTGCCTCTGTGAATTTCACCTCAACGTCTATCTCGGCGTATGAGTTGTGCATCACTTGGCTCGGGGCGCTGTACAACTGCACAAGAATTTCGGGACTGCTCGAGATAACCTATAAAAGAACAAAGTTCTATCAACATCTTATTCTACAAATTAACAGAAGTCTCTGACTCCCTCTTCTTAAATAGTACATATTTCCAACGATTAGGCTTTGAATTGTGCTTTGTAAAAACTATTATTAAAGTAAAATATTTAAAATACGAGCATATTGATTTTTAAAAAAACTTTAAAATAAATTTTGTCTCTTTGTAAAATTTGAATTAGATATAAGTCATAGTAATTGTCCATGTCATCAAGTGGTCAACTTTATTTCGAGATATATTCCAATTCAAACGTTGAAATCGTTAGTTTGTTTTCCTATAGTTTGTGATTCAGTTAATGCAAGAAATCAAATATGGCTGTTACCCAGCAAGTTAAACATTTATCATTTCTTTTCTTCACGTTATAATTATCATTACAGGAAATATAATTGATCGAGTAACTTACACGTAGAATTTCAATATTGAGATGATAAATTAATCCTTCAAGAAAAAAACTCTTAAATGGAATTATTCTGAAATTACTATGATGAAATCAAACTACGATGTCGTCCCTATCTTAATGTAATGTTACAGTGTAATACTAAATTGTTTTCATTTCGAAACTGAGAGCCTGAAAAGATTAAAGATTAGATAGTATGAGCTTTAGAAATGTCACAAGAATATGAATTATTGGAATCCGATTGCTACAAGATTATTATATTACGAAAATGAATTAATAACTTGCACGTGTCAAGATTTTCTTTCCGTGATTTTAAAGATATTTGGCACACAACTTATTTTTTAAATGTGACTTTAAACAGGAAAAACATATTAAATAACTGAGAAAGTCTGAATTTTGTGCAGTTATTTGAATTAAATTGAATAAATTTTTAGTACAAATATTGCCTCTGGAATTAGCTTGCGAAATATTTAAAAGCATGTAAAGTGATATCGTAAGTGTTAAGTTGAATGATATATTTCTTAAATATGAGCTAGTTCTAAAATTGAGTGGGAGGAATTTTTGTAAAATAAATTGTTTTTGTAATATTTATCATTAAATTAAATCTTTACTACACTTATTTCAGTATTGCTTAGTTTTACGTGTCATAAATTAGTAAAAATAACTAACCCAAAAATATTCACATCTGCAGATTAGGGATTAAATCTTCAGTGAACAAATAAAAATATGTCTTGTTTAAAGCTTTAAGATTTACAGGAAAAATATATATTTTTTTATTTTTCAAGCAAATTATGTAATGTCCTAATAAAAAATATTTTAATCATTCTACAAATAGAAAATAAAAATTCTTATCTCTAATTTTATGGTTTTGCATAAAAAATAAATTAAATATGAAAATTATTTAACAAGTTTGATTACAATTAAGTAAAGAAAATAGATGAAAAACTGGATATAATTATAGGTGTCAATTCTTTTACAAGATGAGATAATAAGTAAAATAAATTTTAAATAGGTGAGCATTAATTGAAACCTTTTAATGACATATTTAAAAAATTCTCAGTTGTGAATATCTATAGGTGTAAGAAAGGTAAAAGAACGAAAATGAATATACATACTTCTGTAAGAGTTCCTGCACCACAAAATTCAATAAGAAGTGGAGAAGACGTGCTAGGACCGTCAAAAATCCGTATCACGTCACTGTGACACTCCTCTGTTAGTGATACGTGAGGATAAGACAGGGGGCTAGACCTGCCGGTGTACAACGATATTTTGTACTCATTGGTTTGCGTGAGCACGATGTTAGCATGCCGACCGTGCGGTATGTATTCCTGCCGTATCCAGTAATGGCAGGTTATGTTTCTCAGGTAAAACCCTGGGAAATTAGGAGAGCGTATGGCGCATCGCTTGCGGTCACAGTTCACCAACACTCTGTCGCAATACGTGTTCTGCAGTTTGTTGCCGTAGTAGTAATTCCCGTTGCTCACTGGCGGAGCTTGAGTTCTCGCAGCAGAAGGATGCTGCTGCTGCTCCGCTTGGAGCGGTACAGGTGGTTGCACTGCGGTACCAGCCAGAGGTGGCAGAGTGTCTTTCGGTAGGTATTTGTAGGTGAGGTACACACTGAACGAGAAAGGATGGAGTGCCGCCTTGCTTGGTATGACCACCTTGATTGTGACGTTGTTTCCCTCCGTATAGAAGGTGGCACTCTTGCCTATCATATCGCCACAGAGGCGACCGAATTCTGGGTTGCCCCTTGTAGTGTCGAAGAGGGATGAGAGCTGTTCGGTAGGCTCCTTGACAGCGGACAGTATTTGGGAGAAGCCCCTTGTTTGTTGACTCAGAAGGGCACTAGTAAGAGTAGGAGGTTCTACAATTTGGAGGTAGCCCTTCAAGCAAGTAGGATTTGAATAGCTGTAAGGAAAAGATTGAATTATTTACTGATTCAAAATGCATTAGTTCACTCCTTATTTATTTTTTACTCATTTAGTAATATACTATTCTAAAGAAAACTTATAAATTATTGATTTTTATACACCGTAAGTTAAAAATATAGGCTTGTATGATCTATTTAGAAAACTAAAACGGGGTTTAAAGAGATAAGGATCTTTCAAAATGAGGTTCGAATAAAAATACGAATCTTTTTTTATCAAAAAAAAAAATATATATAAGGTAGTTAAATACTTGAGTTAGAATGAATATTTCATTTGAATAAAAACCTGTTTCCGATGTAAATTCTAGTTTTAAAACTTTTAATTCTTTGACTTTATACTTCTAACTGATGACTAACACACGTTTCAAATGCATAATATTTTTCTATCTCAAGTATTTAGATATTTTCTATTGTTTGTATTATTATTATTAAACTAAGTATGATTTTATAAAGTGTTCAGTGGTTATCTATTTATAGTTGAACCCTTTATCTACTGAAGATACTGAAGTACCAATCACTTTAACCTTTTACTGATGACGGTATTTTTAAGTACCACTTTAATTAATTAGTTCTAACAAATTAAATTTTGCAACGGGGATATTTGTTTTTTGTATATTTTTGTAATTATCAATATGGCAGCTAAAACTATATTTATGAAGAAATTTTCAGCAGTTTATTATTCAGTATATAAAAAGTTAAATAGTACTATAAATCAATGAACAAAAGTAGCTAAAACAGTCTACAAGATTAAATAATTGTTTTATGTAAGTTGTATTTAAAGTATGTGGAATTCGATACCAAGTTTTGTATCTTTGTAAATCATGAATACACAAGCAAATGCTCTAAACAATTATCTAATATATGGTGAACAGGTTTTATTTTAAATTAATGTTCTTGGACTATTTACTTTTTTGAAAATTCTCATGTATTAACCAAAAATTGTTTTCTTGTAGACTTTAACGTCCTCTCTATTTAACCAAATATTGTTATTAATTATTCGGTAAACAATATTATAAAAGAGTTAAATATTTATAAAAAAGAAACTATATGGACTTACTCTCTACGTTGCAAGTCGGTTTGTAAGTTTATTGTGACGTCACTTTGACGTCATCTGGATCTTTTGCTTGCACCATGTTCGCACGCTGACGTCAAAGTGAAGTCGCAACAAGCATTTGATATGACTCGCAACGTCTAGAGTAAGCCCCTTAAATACTTTAACCCCTCAGAACTCTTTTGTTTAAATACGTATTATACTTAATTTGAACAGATATATTGGTCATTTTCACTGTGTGTTCAATGCTGATTAAGGCAATTCTGTAAATTCGTAGTCTGAAGTTATTGTACCTCAGAAATAGTTTAGAGAAACGCTTGCCTAGATATGTAAACACATGACTATGTAACTCTTAATTAATGCTTAAGATTTCGCAGACATATTTACATCAAGAAATTGTTACAAAATTAAAACTGTTTACAAAACGTGACACACATTTTTAAACGATGCAAAATATAGAAATTGAAATTTTTCACCAAAAGTATACAAATATAAAATTTTGACCAAATTCGGCATTAATCGAAAATACGATTAAGGCCTTCTTAAAATGACATATTAGAATTACATCAAATGAAGCCTCTTTATGGTAACTTACTTGTCCATCTCGAGGGCACCAATCTGAAACGAAAGGAAGGTGAGTTGAACGAGGTCCCCGTACTGCCCGCCGGCCGCCACAAACGTCATGCTGCAGACAAAGGGCAGAGGACGCTGGTACGGAGTCGACATGCGCAGCGGGGTTTTCACGTTGGCCTCTGCGTAAAACGTGCGGTTGCAGTCTGAAAAATAAAACAAAGCTTTATACATTTTGCGGTTTATATATTCATAAACCAAAAAAATTAAATGTGTTAAAACATACATATTCATTTTCATTTCGATTGTAAAATTTATTTATTAACCATATCAGTCACAACTTGATGCTTTAAAATTGCAGTTTTTTATTTGGGTGTGGATAGGTTTGATTTATGTACACTTTATTTCCATATTCTATATTCTACACAACATGGTACAAATTCTTTACAATTCTATGTCTAAAGATTCAATAAAGGAGTTATTTAGCCTCATAACCAATCCTTAACTGGATAAAACTATTTCATTATTTTCTTTTAGTGGAACCAAACGAAAAAAAAAGTTCGTTGTAAGATACACTCAAATGTTTACTGAAAGCGTGAGAAGAATGTTGTATAATATAAAAGAAATATACGTCATAAACCAATAGGAACTTATATTTATTAAGGAGACAGTGGACGTTTAGAGCAAACTTTTTTCTTTTAAATGAATTTCTTCGAAGATTGACTATGTTATACTACTGACATATAAATATTTTAAAAATTTGAAGGCAAAATATTAATTAATTTTTGAGTTATTAATTATTAATTGTTTCATAATTAGCTTAACTGAAAATGCTCCAGGTGCATCCATTTTGCATAAAATATGATAAAAAATTTTTAAGTATATCTTATAGACTTTACAAAAAAATGTAGTTGTTTCCATAAACATTCATAGAAAATATAAAGCGAAAAAAAATAATTATGATGATGATATCCATATTTTGCAGAATAAACAGCTGTAGCGGTTAATTAAAATGCATAACTAACATATTATATGCTTCAAAACATACTCGTTTCAACTAGACTTTGTTTTATGAACTCTAACGTAAATAATACTGGAATTTTAGAGATAATGATCTATTTTCAATGCGCCTGGAGTACTTTAAACATTTGTATTACATGAAAATTTTACTTCTGAGTAAACAGCATTTGAATTTATTATTTCTATACCTATAAGCAATGATAAGCTTATTATACCCATAAGTAATGATAAAATGATGGGAATAAAAAAATTCTTTTTGCTCCGTATTCCTAATAATATATTCTTTCACTATTCACGGAAATCGAATATTCGAATTTTCGGTCGATTTTAGCCAATTTGAAAGTCAACCATCGTTTGAAATTATATATATATATATATATATATATATATATATATATATATATTGATTAACTGGTTACCTTAAAAGTGTTTTGTTTAAACCCAAAAAAGACATTTGTGTGAAATTTGAGTGTACTAGCTAAGAAAAACCAAGATTTCTCAGCATATTATTTAATCGGCAGGATTTTGATGGTTCAGCATTTTGAAGAATTCGCCGCTTCAGAGGATAAACACTCCATCTCCCTGAGGTCATGCGAACAAATTGGTAAAAGGGAGAGAGGGATGAAGGAAGGGACCTTTTAAGAGGTTTGAGAGAACTGAGGGCTTTAAACTTAAAATAATAGAATGCTCAAATAATGAAAACTTTGCTTTTCATCGGAGAGAAAATAAATAACTACTTTTCAGATAACTCTATTGAATTTTGCTGATTTTGTCTGTTTGCATATACCCGTTTCGCTTCTGTAACATCAGAGGTAAATTAAGGGATTGTAAGAGACTGTTTGAATTGTATAAAGTTATCAGTTAGTATGACATGATTGGTTTAAACTCAAATGAAAATAGCCTCGGTGAAAGAATATTTGGGAAAGCGGTGATTACTTTTGGAAAATATATTGATAAGATTTCGTTTTTGATATTTTAGAGATATAAAAGGGAAGAACTTTTATAAGTTCTTAAAAATATATATTTTGTTTAATTATTTTCACGTTGTTTATACTATAAATGTTATACCTTTAAAAGATTTTTAGAATGCGACGTGTAATGGAGTATAAATGACTGCATCAGACGTTTCTAATGATAAAAAGTCTTTAAATACAATAAATGTCATTCTTAAATAAAAACTACTTTTTTTATTTATTTTCACTTTGTTTATACTTTAAATTTTATACCTTTAAAACATTTTTATAATTAGACATACAGTGGAATATAAATGACTCCATCTCCATCAGACCTTTCTAACGATAAAAAATAAAACTTCAAATACAATAAATGCCATTCAAAATAAAAACTATTTTGTTTAATTATTTTCACGTTGTTTATTCATTAAATTGTATACTTTTAAAACATTTTTATAATGGAACACACAGTGGAGTATAAATGACTGCATCAGACGTTTCTAATGATAAAAAGTCTTTAAATACAATAAATGTCATTCTTAAATAAAAACTACTTTTTTTATTTATTTTCACTTTGTTTATACTTTAAATGTTATACCTTTAAAACATTTTTATAATTAGACATACAGTGGAATATAAATGACTCCATCAGACCTTTCTAACGATAAAAAATAAAACTTCAAATACAATAAATGCCATTCAAAATAAAAACTATTTTGTTTAATTATTTTCACGTTGTTTATTCATTTAAATTGTATACTTTTAAAACATTTTTATAATGGAAACATATATTGATAATGACTTTTTAGATGTTTCTAACGATAAAAAATAAATCTTCAAATACAATAAATGCCATTCAAAATAAAAACTATTTTGTTTAATTATTTTCACGTTGTTTATTCATTAAATTGTATACTTTTAAAACATTTTTATAATGGAACACACAGTGGAGTATAAATGACTCCATTAGATGTTTCTAACGATAAAAAATAAATCTTCAAATACAATAAATGCCGTTCAAAATAAAAACTACTTTTTTTATTTATTTTCACTTTGTTTATACTTTAAATTTTATACCTTTAAAACATTTTTATAATTAGACATACAGTGGAATATAAATGACTCCATCAGACCTTTCTAACGATAAAAAATAAAACTTCAAATACAATAAATGCCATTCAAAATAAAAACTATTTTGTTTAATTATTTTCACGTTGTTTATTCATTAAATTGTATACTTTTAAAACATTTTTATAATGGAACACACAGTGGAGTATAAATGACTCCATTAGATGTTTCTAACGATAAAAAATAAATCTTCAAATACAATAAATGCCTTTCAAAATAAAAACTGTTTTGTTTAATTATTTTCACTTTGTTTATGCTTTAAATTTTATACCTTTAAAACATTTTTATAATGGGACGTTTGTATAACATTTTTATAATGGACATTTTTAAATGGACAGTTGAGTATAAATGACTGCATCAGACGTTTTTAACGATAAAAAATAAATCTTCAAATACAATAAATGCCGTTCAAAATAAAAACTATTTTGTTTTATTATTTTCACTTTGTTTATACTTTAAATTTTATACCTTTAAAACCTTTTTAGAATGAGCGGTCCAATGGAGTTTAAATGACCCCATCAGACTTTTATAATGATAAAAAATAAGTCTTCAAATACAATAAATGACAGATTCACTTTATCTTTCCTTTATGCTTGTATTTTCTTTTATTTGTAGTTTATATTTTGAGCTCAATTCAATTTGTTTAATATTTTTACTATAATACGAATACAAAATATTTTTTTTGATATTTGTGCTTTAATTTTTCAGTTATTTAAACTGTATAAACTAGTATTATTGCAATTAATAGGAGAAGCCGAATATAATCTGTTATTAAAATACTCAACTCTTAAATTTATTATGCCTATAAGCTTAAAAGATGTAATTATTTTAGATATATAATATTAAAATTTACAATAGTGCAATTCATGAGAAAAATTAAAAAGAAAAAATCTATAAAACTTGAGTCATTAACAATAAATTCTCAAAATATTCCTAGTGAATTGCATATTCATTAACTACTTCAATTTTTACGGTTTATTTAGCTTTTATGTAAAACTAATACTGTGTTTTAAATTTCTGTTATGTTAAATGCGACTTATATAAAAACTTTCTTGAATTTTCATAGCTATTTAACGATTCTCCTGTGACTAAACTGTTTTAAAAAACTTAGTATCTTAAGTTTTATTTGAAATTTGGGAAAGATTAAGAAAAATGGTAGTAAACATACCAAATATCAAATTTTTACATATATGTGTTTAGACATTATACACTAAATTGCAAAAACTGTTTTTAGATTATGATCACCTTTACCGCACTAATTCGTGGAATGTCACTAGATTTGGTATAATATTTTATTTATTAAAACCTGAGATTGTGGGATATTTTATGTGATTAGTGGCATAAGAAACAGAAAATAAATATTTATCATATACACTAGATTTAAAGAATCAATACTTTGACATCATAAAGAAATTTTCTGTCATTTTAAAACGGTAAAATTTTATGAAAGTTAAGAAATGTTTGATGTCCAAAAGAAAATTAAGCGAGGCGTATTTTCCATAATAAAGTTAAACTTTATCAACTTTATTATTATTTAATTTTTTTAAACTTTCACTTCTTTGTTAAGAAAGATCCTTTCTGAGTCTTATCATTCTTTACGGTATTGAAAAATTCTAAATATTGCTGATAAACGTAGATAGGATAAGATGTGTCCGAAATATCAACGAAAAATATTTTTGATACAACTCGGTAAATTCTCTTCGTTATAATATATTATATCTTCTATATATGATATCAAAAATAACACCATTAATAAATATGATTGTTTTACATAAATTGTTTTAATTCCATGAAAGCTAATATTTTCCGTATTATTTTTTATTGCAATTTGAAATTTGGTATACATGTTACTTATAAGACGACAACAATAATAACAAAAAGGCAGAAAAATATCAATATTTAGATACTTTAAAATCTTTGTTTTGGTAAAAATTTATGAATTTTTAACTTAAATTTTATTAAATATTTTGAAAAAATTAAATTATATCATCGACCGACCCTGGCCTTTCGTAATTATTGTTATCAAATAATGCATAAAAAATATCCTAACATTTGAAAATTATTTGGTACAATTCACTAAATTCTGCGTGCTTGCAATATGCTCCATATCATTTAATAATATTAATAAGAATAGAGGTTTCAATAATTTGTATACAGCAAAATTTTTGAGCACATTATTAATAGAGGTAATGTTTCGATAAACACATCATTTGGACGTCTGTTTGATTATTAATGTGTCCCCTTGAAAGTGCTTTGCTTTTAAAGTTAAAATTCATTTTATTTTAACCTTACTTTTCTCTTAATGGGATGGTACAGTACAAGATATAATTTACCAATTCCAAATTTCAAACATTTGTACAAATACATATCAAAATATAAGTAAATTAACCACATTAAATTTTTTCTTAAAGCCAATTAACGTTTTAGTATAATTTTTTTCCGGATTTTCTTTTTAATTCTTAAAGTGCTACTTACGACTTCAACCTTCATAAATCCTACAAAATGGTGACAGAGTGTTTCAAAAATGACCGGTATGTTTGAAAAATCAATAAAAACTAAACTGACAGCGATAGAAATTCACAGATTCTTGTAATATGCTTGGGACAATAATAAATTTTCAGGCAGACAAACTTTAAAATTAGTTACAATATTCCACAATAGATGGCGATGCAGACTGGAAAAATCTAAACTACGATATTAGTCTGTGGACTCTTAAAGGACCAGGTGTACCGCCACTATCCATAAACAATTGAATAACTTGATCAGTACATCTGTTCTGCAAGTGAAGCCATCCCGCCTGAGACGTTGACACGGGTTTCTAATAATTTCGTTTTGATAATACGCCAAATTATTGCTGCGCATGGTGGATATCTGGAAAATATCGTAGTTTAGATTTTTCTAGACTGCAGCTCCATCTCTTGTGGAACATTGTAACTAATTTTGAAAAATTGTCTACCTAAAAATTTAATATTGTACCAAGCATGTTGCAATAAACTGTGTATTTCTACCATTGTCCATTTAGTTTTTATTGATTTTTCAAATATACCGGTCATTTTTGAAACACCCTGTACCAAATATTTCAAAATAAGCTTGGGTACCCGTTTTAATTTTTGACTTTATTTAGATAATTAAGCCTCAATTTAAATTCTAAAAGACGAAATTCATGAAAATTATATGTACAGATGTAAAAATATATCTCTATGAATTAATTATTTTACCAATCAACAATGGAATAAGCAAATATGCCCGAAAGACACTTTCAAGTAATAATACTACAAAAATAAAAATAAATATTTAAATAAATGTAATAAATATTTTAAAAGTGTTCAAAGTATTTTAAAAAGTGAAATTTAAAAATAAATTAATATTTACAACATTATAAATATGATTTTGATTTCTTTTATTTATAATTATTTTATTATAATTATAGCATTTTATTTATAATTACTTTTTATTGTCTGATTATTATTATTTTATATATATGCAAAATTTTATAAATTTATGTTAATATTATTCCTAAACACACTGTAAATCCACCGTTTCCTTAAATAAATGATTTTATTTCTTCAAAGAAACATTCTGTCGTATCAATTCAAGCATGAAACTTACCGCTTCCTTCTAATTTATACTACAAGAACCTATAGACATCCCCTATCGATCTCCTCCTATAAGTTTTGCGATCGAAACTCAGGATATTGATTACTTTAGTTATTTCAACATATAATTGGAACTGTTACCAAGGTAACTGTGTCACAAATATTTGAAAACTCCTGAATCAGAAAATGTTCTTGTCTGAACAACCTCCGTGAATGTCATGGCTCTCAAATTCCGAAAGAGGTTTCTAATTCTGTTAATCTCAATGAATTACGTGGAATATTTCACCGCTCCTAATGTTTTGTTTGGCAACATTTTCAGGACAAAGACTCGAAAACTTGTCTTGAGAAATAAAATTCTCCCATTGATTCAATCATCCATAATAGATTTTGAAACTCTGTTTGCATGTTTCAAATTTATTCGAAAATTTTATAAACGGAAATGTGTTAATCCTCATCACATATTTCCAAGAATTTATTTACTAGTCTTTGCAAAAAGAAATTATGTAAGTGCTCTGTAGCATTCTTCTTAAGGGAACAGTGAACGTTAGAATAAATTTATGAAAATTATTAACTTAAATTCTAAATTTATTAAATTAACATATGAACCGCTGAATATATATATATATATATATATATATATATATATATATATATATATATATATATATATATGTGTGTGTGTGTGTGTGTGTGTGTGTGTGTGTGTGTATAAAATAAAAATAACAGTAAAAAATAGTTATAAATATATACATACATATATATATATATATATATATATATATATATATATATATATATATATATATATATAATTATGATAAAATAATTATAACTCAAAGCAAAAAAAAATCACATTAAAAATAACTTTTATTTCAAATTATTTTAAATTTTAAATTCTTGAAATATTTTTTAAATTTTTAAAGATTTTGCGAGCTAATTTTCCATTTTTTTCTTTTACTTTGTGTTATTAATAAAAGTACCCTTGTTCACCACCTTATATTGAAAGAGTAGCTTGTAAATATTTTTCCTAAGTAGTTTTATCATTTCTTATTACGATGGAATCTGATTCTGTAATTGACCAACTTTTGTAGTTTTATGACATGTTATGCTAAAAATTAAAATATTTTCTTTTTTTGATGAAATTTTTATGGTATATAATAACTACGCAATTAGTTTAAAAATTTTAAAAATTAAAAGATTTTCGATGTTACACGGTTTATAACAAATTAAACAGTTCTTTTTGTAAAAATAATAGGCAATAATTAAAATTTACATTTTCAGGTTATGCACATTATGTCTGTGAGCAACCCGAATACTCTCAGTGCAATAGATGAGTTCCTCTGCATATGAATTAGCCAATCATTACGTGTGTTTACTTCTCGCTTGAAGAGTTCATGCTGATATTTTTTCCCGAGTTGAGCGTTTCGTTTCTATGTTTGTTGTGGATATTTTCATGTGGATACGCTATGTGGGTAAACATCTTTATGGCAATTCTTTCTGTTTGTATTTACTATACTGAAAACATCCATCATCAACTTAGACTGCAAACGGTTTCTGAAGCCTTAAACTGTTAACAGTTTAATAAAAATTTGATTATATCTGAAGAGTCTTTTTGGTTACCAATTTGAGCCTCAGGCAATTATGGCGAACTTTCTATAGATGGATGGAGAATATCCAGAAAGATTCGGGTTTAAATAATAAGTTCCTTCTTTTATTTTTCTTGCTTTCTTCCTTATTACATAGTGGTAGTAAGGAATTTGGACCCCACGACCAGTGTTTCGCATATTTGTGCCCTTCTTGATATATGCAAATTCGCCCCCATTGAACCTCTTCCACCCGGAGTTCCTTGGGGAAATAGGAGTCGACCGGCTAAGGGGGGCTGATAAGATATTTCGGATGTGTCGTTTGTTTGTTTTTGCAGGGCATCTGAAAAAGAGGATTTTCTCTTTTCGGAAGGGATCAAGTTTCGAGAAGCTGAACACCCGAAGAAGGAAGAGATGATATGCAAGAGAGGAGATGGATTCAGAGAGTGGAGATAGAGCCTGCGGTCGGGAGACATATATATGTGCTGCTGTGAGGAAATACTACTCTTGGTTTTCTAAATCTGGCTAAGACTGTCTCCAAGACTCAGAAATATGCTATTTTGATTTACTTTAATTTTTCATAAAATCTTGTAAATAAATGTGTGTTTTCCGTCTAAGCTTTGGTGGAATTAATTTGGTTATGCATCACAGCGACGTAGACGAACATACCTGCTCCAGTAAAGTAGGCATGCAGGTCACACGCTAGCATAGCGCACCAGAAAGTGGGTGCGTTACAGTGGAGAAAATTTCATCGTCATTATATAACGTGTAAGATCTAGCATTCTTTTAAAATACTGAGAAAAAAATCAAATAGTAGCCAATGCAACCAGCAGATCGCTTTTAATCACGCCAAATTTGGTGATTTTATGGACTTCTCTAATAGCGGTATAATTGTGCAAAGATAGTTTATCATTCATGTATAATATTTGATAATTTAATCTTTAGAAGTAATTTAATCTGCAATTATTTTTAAGAAAAATAATTCCTTTTGCATATTTTTTTCAAAATGTTTCATTTCTTTATATGCCATCTGCAAATTTTGTGAAATTAGAAATGATTCATCGTTTTAATTGCGATATTTCTTTTTATTTCCCTCAATTAATGATTATATAAAATGTTAGATTTATTTAACTCTGATTCTATGAGAAATACGTAATTTGCACCATTTTATTGTCTAGCAATGGACAAAAATCGACAAGTCACATTGGTTGCCAAAGAGAATGACGTGGCGGCAAGTGACGTGCTAGTCGTAACTCACCCAAACCGAAACCGTCACTCAAAACAAAATGAAGAGAGGGAGGTCACCCGTATTCTGCAAAATTTAAGATTTCACGTACTGGTGCAGGCCGTGGGTTCGTCGCTGAGGTCGCCACAGTCGTCGTTTCCGTCACAGTAGCGTCCCGAGGGCACGCAACGCCCGTTCTGGCAGGCGAACTCGGAGAGTCTGCAGCAGTTGCTCAGCAGCGGCAGCAGCAGCAGCAGCAACAGGAAGAGGGGAGGGACCATCCTCCCCCGCGCGCCTCCTCAGCCCATACCCCTCCGCTCACGCACCGGTCACGAGGGACTGCGGCGACATCGGCCCGGCGGAGGTGGCCCTAATCCTGAAAGAAGCACAGAAAGCAACAGTTAGCAACAATAGTAGAACTGTAACTAAGAGAAATCTGAATTACGTTTAATAGAATGAGAAAAGAGTAAAAGTATGGTAAATATTATTTATTTGCTAGAAGTTACTATATTAAATCATGATTAAATACTCAAATACTACAACTTTGAATGGTAATATATTTTATTTCAATTTCACTTAGTATATATACAAATTCAGTTCCAGCTTTTATTAAAAAAATGTTTCTTTTTTCGGTTACTGTTTCAGTTCATTGCACTAAAAAATACTCTCAAAATTTAAAAATACCGTGTTAAATAAATCTTCGATAGAGTTTGATTTATAATCAAGAAATTTACAGATCGCTTAGTAATAAAATAATTTAATAGTTGAAAAATATTTAATCATCATATTGCTGCATAAAGAACTATTGTTATCCTTCGGCGAAGTTCAGCTGGCTGATCATCGGATTGCAGATCCATACGTTTTGGTTCAGCTCCCAGTCAGTGAGTTTGTCCGAAGACTTAAAATTTTATTTAAAATAATATTATGTATTATTTCTCCCAAATAAGGATGATTCTTGAACTTTCTTTATTGTTCGAGCTAGATAATTCTCGAATTTTCTGATTGTATATAAAAGCTGTATCCCGCCTGTCAGTTCTCCATTCTGTTCCCAAGCGAGTTGCTTCGGCTCCAATAAATCCAATTGTTATTTAAACCTAATCGTATTAATATTTAGATCTTTGTGACAATCTTTTGAACAACAAACTTGACTATTATATCGCTGTAGTCCTAGTGTTGTGGTGTAGGAGATGGCTTTGCATAACTGTTAAAAACAAAGGGGTTTATTCACCATCTCCTTCTGCAGTTGTTTCGGATGTTCTTTGCAGCAATTTCCTTCTAACTTCACCTGGGGGATAAATATTCCTCTGTCAGGGAGCGATCGACGGACGTAAGGTCGATGATCTTTGGTACTGGAGTTCGCGGGTTCGAAATCAACTGCCACATGGATGTTCCTATTTCAGAATCTGCTTTAACCAGTAGATCCCGGTCTCATTAGCCCTCGTGTTGCAAAAAGGTATATCTTAGCTCTCCAAACCAAATAAAACCAAACTTCTCTCAGGGGGGAGGGGGTACCCCACCATGACCAGCAGCCTGGAAACGAGGTCAAACGCTGGTTATTTTCCCCACTTCATCATCGATTATCCAGATCTCAGCCTGAGCGTTCGTTGATGTAATTCCTGTTTACACTAGTACAAAATGCATTTAAATGTTTGACAAAATATCGAGATTATGCGTTTGGAAACATAATTATTTAAAATTTAAGTGTGTTAAGGTGAATAATTAACATGTTTAAAAGACATAGGATGCTTAGAAATTGACTTGAATTATTTCAAATATTCATAAATACAAAACATTTATCAAGATATTACATGATTTACAATATATTATTAAAAATAACTGTATTTTAAATTTATGTACTAAATATATTCTTTATACAATAAAGATAGCTATAAGGAAATGACTTGTCAAACGCTGGTCATTTTTTCCCACTTCATCATCAATTGCCCAGACCTCAGCATGAGCGTTCGTTGATGTAATTTCTGGTTACACTACCCCAAAATGCTTATAAATTTTTGAAAAAATATCGAGATTATGAGTTTCGAAACATAATTATTTAGAATTTAAATGTCTTAAGATGAATAATTAGCACATTTCAAAGAGATAGGATGATGGGAAATTGATTTGAATTAAATAAAATAATCATGGATACAAAATATTTAGCTAGTACAAGGTATTATTAAAAATAATTATATTGTAAGTTGCCCTATAAAATCTATTCAGAGTAGAATAAAGATTACAATAAAGAAATGTAACTTCTCGTATTTATTTACTTTTATAATGAGTTGAAACTCAAATATCAAATTTTTCTGTGAAATTTATCCCGATTAAAAGTTTAATGTCAGATAAAAAAACAAGTGATATATTATTCTTGCAAATCGATATCATTGTACATGTGCTTAAAATATACAGAGTATATTTTAAGAAAGATATACATATTATCAT
>CM063498.1:194402492-194404992 GCA_032207245.1 Pardosa pseudoannulata
ACCTGCTGAATATCAGCATCATTAATAGGTTCTCATCTTGGACTATAAGCCAGTCAAAGACCAACGTGCTTATTTAAGTTAGCTAACTTTAAATTGGATGGAGCTCTTAAAAGAGGTTCATGTTTCAATCCATGTTCTCTGAATTCAAATGACATGTCTAAAGGGGCAGACTAAGGCCGAGAATATTTTCCTTGCTTTCTGCCTCCAAGTTTTGAGGATCTAATTGTAGTATCTAAAAGTCGTTCTTTTCAACCCTCTTCCAGTTCTTCCAGCTCGGCTCTTTGAAGCAAAAGACTGAACCCTTCGTCTTAAACAGAGACGTATTTACTCACAAGATTGGTTAATCCAAGTAACTATCAATCGTAACTATAATAACTGCATATATACGTAGAAATACAAAATTAACTTTCCAGTTTAAGAAAAGTATATAAAAAAGTACCAATTAAAGAAATACTAACTTTGGTAATACGTAGTCATGTTTTGATTATTATTCAGCTTAAACCTAGTATTTTCTAAAGATTGGACTATCCTTATGAATAGAAATGTTAATACATTAATTAATAAAGTACAAGCTGAATATTGACTAAAAGTGAGGAACTGTTATCCAGAAGTCTAGTGTTAGCATTATATCTAAATTTTTTATTTTAATAAAAGGATCTTAAAACAATCCTTAATTTTAAATATTTAAATTATTTAAAATCTAAATGTAATATGCTAATGATTATAAATTTTAATACATTAATAAAGTACAACCTGAATATTGAATAAAAGTGAGTAACTGTTATCCAGAAGTCTAATGTTAGTATTATATCTAAAATTTTTATTTGAATAAAAGGATTTTAAAACAGTCTTCAATTTTAACCATTTAAATTTTTTAAATTCTTGCTAACTCCCACTTTCTGATAAATTAAAGTTTTTCTTTTGCATGAGAATAAATTAGTATTATATCTTATACAAATTTATCTAAAAGTAAATGGTGCGTTTGACATTTGAAACCCAAGATAATATATACTCAAGAAATATTTATATGAATAGCAGCTAAAAGCAAGGTCACTCTCAAGGGATTCTATCATATTTTTAACAATTAGGAGATTTAACTAAGTAATAAGGCAATTAATTAATCCACTTTTCCTTTTTGTAACATAATGTTTAAATATGAAATATTTTCCTTGTTATAAAAACACGAAGAAATATTTTCATAAATATTGAAAGGTAAATAGAATCTTTATTTTATGCATATTGCGTTTTTATGTTCTAATTACATAAAAGAAATTATAAAATTTACATTTTGCAACATTTTATTAGAATTATTAATAACAAAATACAGACTGTGATTCTCATTTTTTGAAAATGATTTAGTAAAAAGTTTTTTCGTTTATTTTGAAAATGGCTCCTAAAATTCATAGAAGTCTCTAAATGTATATAACTGTACTTCCCGAAGAGAAATATTTGTAATAACAAGTTATAAAGTGGTGTTAAAAATCGTGGTTATTCATTTAAAAAAAGGTATTTATAATATATTAAGTTTTAGAGGAAGACAGCGTCTATATGAAATTAAAAGTGACGATCGAAAACTTTCATGCTGTAATAATAAATATCAAGAAATATAAGTCTCTGATCCTAAAAGAAAATCTTCAGACTCAAAGATCAGAACCATCTAATTTTCGAATGTTTTTTGGTACTGTAAGTAAAATAATTCATAAAAATTTGAAGTTAAAAAAGGTGTTTAGCCCCTTCGCGACTGATGTCTTGTATATGCGATGCGGCGATTTCATTCTTATCAATCCAGCGTCGTCTCTACGTGATGATCTCCACGTTGATATTGAGAGACCAGCAACGGGTAAGCGTAATCGGAACGTCTTATTTTAATTTTTAAATGCTATATTTAATCACTAGATGGCTTAAACGGCATCGGTTTTCACAACGGTCGACTCTTATAACTTTTAAGTACTGGTCCTCATGAGGTTAAATCTAAAGTTCAAGTAATTTTGACAACGGATATTGCTGAAGGAAAAACAAATGGTAGAAAAAAAACAAGCTATTGTAAAATGGAAATTTGTTGTAACACTCAATGACGCACGGGTATATTTGATTGCAATCGAAAAAGATCAATTTTTTATTGCTTATCTGATGAGAACAGATGAAATGGGTACATTATAAATTTATACAAATGACTTCATCAGCGTAAGAAAAGTTTACAAATTCATTATAATTGCAGATTTTGCTACAATGACAAATTAAAAATCAAAAGTGTTTGAAGCAAAGACAAAATAATTTACTTTATTATTATGAGATTATTTTAGAACACAATTTTTAAAAGATAAATCCCAGCCTTAGACCAATAGGACATTGGTAAAGTTGAGATTCATATGGGCAGACCTTCAAGTCACACGTTTAAATCAATTGCCATTTATTAGACTCAGAAATAAAGAGTATCGCATTTAATGAACTACTTATAAAATCACCTGATACTTCACTAATAGATTTTTGCGCTTTTGGT
>CM063498.1:194417492-194444992 GCA_032207245.1 Pardosa pseudoannulata
AATATACTTTTATATAAAAAAATATATTTATATATTTTATAATATATATTTGTGATGTGTACATCATGCGAAAACCATTACATAAAAATTTTCGAAACTTCAAATTTAATAATAATTTGTGACTATTTTTTTATATAAATACGACTGTCAAATTCAAAAAAATTCCTCTTATTTCTGTGTTAGTTTTTTAACAAATTACCTTTATTTGGGTGATAAAGAGGAATTATGGAATATATAGAAAGAAAATGACGTATCATATGTTTCAGTAAGCTTTATGCAGTTAATTCCTTTTATTAAATTTTGTCATAGCAATATCGATGATTAATTACGATACATGTATTTCCAGAATTTGTTTCACCATGCACGATAAACAATACTATCAGAATAATTATTCGGATATTTATTAAGTCCTATTTCGAAATATTACGAATATTGTTTCTAATTTTTATGGAAATATGTATATTATATTTTCTATTTCTAATTGATCTGTTTTACATTATATGTGTATAGATTGAAAATATTGGATCCATTCTCGAAGTTTTATTGACTGATGGATCTTTCAACACTGAGTATTAACTAAAGAACTGTACTGAAAGTTAACATTAATCCAGTTGCTGAGGCTGACAAGTACTGCAAAATTCCTAAAGATGTGTTTTAATAATTCGAGGTCTTTGATGAATAAGGATTCAATAATATGGTAATCTGTCAGTTTTTGGTAAGTATATATATACACATCTCTGTGTGTGTGTACTTAGGGGCTGGTCTCAACAAAGTCGTTTAACGGCTAACCGAGATTAAGACGTTGAGCCAACCAATGGTGAGACGCATGTCTCCGTTTAAATAGAGATTGATCACGGTTAGTCGTTAAACGACTTTGGTGAAACCGACTCTTAGTATGTATGTGCGTGTATAATGCTATCTCTTCTTCTCTGATCTAACCCGCTTAGGTCGTGTACAGAGGAAGGAGACAGACTGTTTACGGAAGTTTTATTTCCTCTCCAATAAATAATAAAAATAAAACATAACTGTTCAATACTAAAAACCTCTACGAACTTCTGATATGTGAACAGGTCTTCTTACAATATTGTTGTTTATTATTTTGGTATGTTCTCAATACAGTCGCTAGTAGGCGCTATTACTTTACCTTTCCTTATTGGCCATTGAAGGGTAAAAAACGAATTCCTCAGATCTTTAATAATAACTTGTCTCTGGGAACCTAGTTTACAATTATTTTAATGTCAAAATCGATGCTATTTAAGGCTTTATAGTATGTAAAAAAGTTATAGTCCTGGCAGTCACTAGCCTTTCTTAGTCAAAATGTCAAAATAATAGGACTTACTAGGTAAGTTTACAATATATTATATATATATATATATATATATATATATATATATATATATATATGTATATATATTGTATATATATATATATATACATATATATATACATATATATATATGTATATATATATATATATATATATATATATATATATGTATATATATATATATATATATATATATATATAAGATGTATACATATTTATATATATATATATATATATATATATATATATATATATATATATATATGTATATATATATATAAATATATATATATATATATATATATATACATATATACATATATACATATATATATATATATACATATATATATATATGTGTATATATATATATACATACATACATATATATACATACATATACCTACATACATATACATACATATATATATATATATATACATACATACATACACATACATATATACATACATACATATACATACATATATACATACATACATATATATATACATATATATACATACATATATATACATATACATATATATATATACATACATATATACATACATACATATATATATATATATATATATATATATATATATATATATATATATATATATATATTGTGTGTGTGTGTGTGTAATCTAATGGGTGTTTTAAGTTCCACCACAAATTAAAAATGGTTTATAATAAAATGCCTGGATAGTTTACTGTCATTGACTTAAAATTGAAAGATGTAGAGTTTATTGATGTACTCATCTATGGACCTTGCTTTTGCCAAAATGCGTAGTATATAATTATATGTATAGTGGTTTTGGGCCGTTAATGAGCTAGCCAGTGAGAACGTTAAGAGTTATTTAATAGAAAAACGAGAGGATCGAAAATAGTAGCAAGTAGTAGCATAAGAATAATTGACCTTAGAAGGAATTAATTTTGGTGCATGCAGTGTGAACAAAGTTTACCACAAGCAGTAGAGTAAAAAAGTATTCGAAAGAGGCTGTAAATATATGGATATAATTGCCAAAAATTTGTTTTGGAATACAGTTATAATTAAATTAGTTTTTGATTAAAATATACTTACATGTATATCCTCTGCTTCTGTGTATATGCATGCTTTTGAGTGATATGTGTAGATAGAGAGAAACTATAGTTACTTTAGATCAGATAATAATAAAATATTAAAAAAAAATAAGTTGGGATGATCAAAAAAGTAAAATAATCATGCCCCATCATTCAAGAAAAAATTCAATTTATGAAACAAATTTAATTCTTGGAAAGTTTATTAATTCCTATTTGAAAACATTCCGAACATTGATTGGATTCCAATATTTCTGAAAATGTGTACATTCCGTCATATTTTATATTTAGTGGCTGAAACATATTGCAGAAGTTTCTATATTTTTAAAAATATTTTTCTACTCCTGTTTGCCCTGAGGGAAATCAGAGTTTGATAAGATTTCATATATTGCTCCGCTAAAAGTTCAATAGCATCGATGTTAAATATGAACGATGAAGTTATAGACGTTCTTAACTCCTATTCGTGAATCCGCCAGGTTAGACATTTATGCTAGTCAGAAGAAAATAGCAAATAGAAAAATAAATTAATTTAAAATTTTATCCCCTTAATTCAACTATTCATTACTTATATAAGGTTTAAAGTAATGATAATTCTTTTCAGTT
Source organism: Pardosa pseudoannulata (assembly GCA_032207245.1). Lineage (NCBI taxonomy): Eukaryota > Metazoa > Arthropoda > Arachnida > Araneae > Lycosidae > Pardosa > Pardosa pseudoannulata. Next base: position 194,420,509 of record CM063498.1, read on the forward strand.
AGTAACTAAGCAGTTTACACTATCAAAAAGACAGTGTTTACATATAACACTTGAAAGAATAATTGAATATATTAGCAAATATGAAATATACTAAGTTAAAAGGTGGTCTTATATGAGTTAACCCCTTAATGCACAGTTTTTTTTAAAAAAAGACCTGCCGAAAAAGATCAATTTTTTAATGTAAATGACACAATTTAGAACATGGTCTTGTAAAAAAAAATACAAAAATAAACTTTTTATTGTAATTTTCGATTTTGATAGCATTGCAGAAAATAGTCGAATATTGTAATATTACACTCACATCGCCTTTATCTTTCTTTTCGAATTCCCATTTCAGAATAAATAGGATTATCTGTAAAAATACTTATTTATACTTTTGAAACATAAATAATAACAATACTAGTAATTATAAAATTAACCGAAAATTTTCTTATGTGTGATATATTTCGAAACAGGTTGCAGCACATAGCCCAACATTGCAACTATTACATATGTTACGACTCTCTTTTCTTTGCCGAACGATGGCCGAATGGTCAGGGTGGTGGCTTTCGGAACCGGAGTTCGTGGGTTCGAATCCCACAATGGCATGGATGTTTGTAGCCGTTCGGAATCGGCTTTAAGCAGTAGGTCCCGGTCTCATTAGCCCTCATGTTGCAAAAAGTAGACCATAGCATTCCAAATCAAACCAAATCTCTTTTCTTTTCCTTTGTCCTTTGCTATCTCTTTTAGCACAACACACAGGGCAATATCTACAAAAGTACAACGCCGCTCGAATTATCTCGAGTGTGTACAGTTTGGCCAGTTTAGCTCGCTCGAGTTAATTCGAGCATGCACGTTAAGGGGTTAAGCACGGACTGATTTTATAAAAAAAGGAAATATTCGTTTTCATGAAAATTAAAGATGTTAAAAGAAATACACTTATGTTTATTTCTGAACGGTACTTACTTTAGAAAAAAAATGCCTCGTATTTAAAAATATGGTCACAGGATGAACATATGTAGCTTAAATTTGCTTTAAGGTAATGTAGTTCCTTTAACTTTTGATCATGCGAATGTTACTATAAATTTGGTTTTTAATGCATTTTTTTTTCATATCTGTAGCTGGGTTGCCTGAAAGATTTCTATTCCGGTTTTCAACCCTTCCCCAAATCATGGAATTTGTAACCAGAAATTTACGTGAAATGTTTTATTTTAACCGAGCTTTTGTGCAACGTACTAACTTGTTAGTAGAGTTTGCGACACGCGTGATGTCATGGGGGAAAAATTGAAAAATATTTATTTTCAGTTGTCCCGCATTTTTCCTAAATTATCTGATGAAGAAGAACAAAGGAAAAAAATTTGGATTTTACATCAACACCAATTTTACTTGTTAGTAGAATTTACGACACACGTGGTATCATGGGTGAAGAATTGAAAAATATTTATTTTCAACTGTGCCCCATTTTTTCTAAATTATCTGATGATGAAAAACAAAAGAAGAAAAAAAAAATTAGATTTTAGAGCAATAACAATTTGGGATATGGAGATTTGTATTATTTTTCAGAGATAAATAAAAAAACAACTGAAATTAAAATTAGCTTACAATTAGTTTTCGTAACAGGTCATTTATATTCTTTATTTTTTCATAGAAGTAAATTTCCCTGAAAAAGTAATTAATGCAAATTAAACTTACATTTTTGTTTTTAAAGTTCAGTATATTTTCCTTTTTACTTGTTTATACTTACCTTTAATGTATGAGACTATGAGTATGATCTTTAATGTATAACTATCTTTGATTTTAATTTTTAGTTTTTAAATAATAAAATTTAAGTTTTCTCTAATGAAATGCATCACTGCCTTTCTACATGACTACGATAAGGATGTAAAATTAATTTACTCTTCAATGTCCCAATTCGTATTTTTCAATCATAAGGTTAAATTTTATTTCTTAATAAATATGCTATTAAATTTTGCTCGCTTCTACCGTGGTTTGGGTAAAGCATATCTTCTTATATATTAAAATCTGACTGTTTCTATCTATCTATATATCTATGTGCGTTTATCTCCTCACAAACCGCTGGAAGCAGTAGGGCACCAATAAGGTACCAAAAGACGCGGAACAATCCGGGGAAGTCATTTCACCCATTCACGTTCCGATATTCTAATTAGTTCGAAAGATTTTATCAAAAAACCGACCAAAATACCAGTTTAATTTTGCAGCATGCGCAATTCCATTGTTGAATTGGCATCAAAAATGACAGTGTTATTAAATGTTAGCCTCATTCTCGCCTGATATTTGGTAATAAGAGTAACACAAAAATATATCTTTGCTATTACATTTCAAGTGTAAATGTATATGTTTATGATAGTATATTATGTACATGAGATTATTTTCGCATCTTCTAAATGCTAAACTCTTATTTTTTAGAAAAGCATGATCTTTTTCTATTTTATTATATTGGCGATATTTTTGTATTCAATAATTATAAACTCGCCATGATCTATCAAAATTGTTTGCATTTCGCAGTTGCCATTTCTTAAACAAAAACTAAATTATTGATATAGGTTTTAATATTTTAAACTAGATTTTTATTACTTGGTAAATACAAATTTTTATATTTTATCTTGACGATATTTTTATTACTTGGAAACATTTGTTACCCAGACCGAAGGCTGGGTGCGAAGCAGCTAGTAGTAAAATAACAGCTGTTGAAAAAAGAAACGCACGCACGTCCTTATGTAAAATTGCTAAACGAGCGTGCTGGAAGGTTAACAGTACTTTTCATTTTTTTTTCTTTTTTTGTGAAATAAATCAGGGTGATATTATTTAAGCTCAAGATTAAAGAAAAATGTTAAACAATCATGTAAATTTACATGTCAAGCTCAGTACAAAATAAATAAATATCATTGTTATTCTTGATGAAAAATAAAACAATTCATATCCTTATTTAGATACAAATTAATTCTTCACACTTTAAAAGAGAAACAACTGCATAGTGATGTAAATTTCTGTTACATAGTTTTGGGGTTTTCGGGTTATTCGATATAAATCACACAGAAATAACAGTAACAAAAAATAAATATTTTCCCATTAATTACCATTTTTAATTACCATTTATATAATCCCATTAAATACCATTTTTAATTACCTTTAATATAATCCCATTAACTACCATTTTTAATTACCATTTATATAATCCCATTAATTACCATTTATTAGCAAAATAATTTCAGTTAGTTATAAACATTATTTGAGAATTCGTAGGTTTCTTCAAACCTCAACAACCAGTGGAATGACAAGTTCGAAAAAAACTATAATGATTGTGATATTTAATTTTTTTGACAACCACATTCCTTATTACGTAATAATCAGGCTAAAAGTTTCCAGCAACAACCAATTTACAGGACAGCTGTTTGGAGAACAATTTTTTGTTCTCTAAAAGTTATAATGGAAATTTTCATTATGGTGCAAAGAAGGATTAAAAGTAATTCCGCTCTAAAAATACTATTTTCTCATGTAAAGTTTACAGCAATAATGGTTAATTCTCTTTAGTTTGTAAAGGCAGAGTCTATACAGCCAGAAAGGCTATGTTCATACACTACTTGAAAGAATGATTAATTATACAACACCAATTAATTAAAAACGATACAAAGTTACAAGGAGGTCCTACATGCGTATACCGAGACGGCTTCTGTAAAAAGAGTAATATCCGCCACCTAAAGACCAAAGGTTGAAATTAATTTTCAATGAGAACAGGAAGTAACTGTATGAAGACAACTTAATATGACTAGACAATGTGAAAATTTTAATAAGATGCAATGTAAAATAACATTTCTTTGAATAGGAGTCCAAAACATTAAAATTTAACACAGCCAGACATCACGCATATCCATTTATGCAGATTCCTCACGCATATATCTCTCTCTTTAAGCATATTAGAAAGATTAATGTTTGTAGATGTGATATATTCGCAAAGTCAAGCTTTCATTTCATTTTGTGTCTGCCGGTTACAGTCGTTTTGATAGAATAATTTTTAAGAGGCTCAAAAAATTGAAACTTTAGTCTAATCAGTCAAAAGTCAAATAACTAAAACAAATAGAAGATGGGAATATCGATATCTGCATATTTATTAGTTTGGAAGTGAGAGTTTTGCCCCATTATACATACAAGACAAATATATACAATGTGACACATAGAACATTTCCTGATATTGAATTTCAGTAAATTTTTAATAGTGATTGACGAAAGAAAAACTGTCGTTTTCCTTTTTACATTAGAAAGAATTGCAGTCTGTCAAACACTGCGAAGAAAATTTAGATCCCATGAAAAATGAAATTTCCTAACTGATTGATTTGTTTAAAGTACTGTTTTTTTAATACAACATGGGACAAATTGTTATTCCCGTAAACATATGGTAATGATAACTTTTACCCCCTTCTGAACAGAAAACATTATAAATAATGCATGTATTTTTTATCATTGTTCCTGACATATTATTTTTTATGTCAACTCTAATAAATTGGTATTCAATAAACAAAACGGCATATATTATGCAAAAATACGGAATTTCATATAACCTATCTATTATCTACGTTATTCATAATTATCCGCACAATTTTTCCACCCATACCTTACATTCAGCTTTAATTCTAAGAGATAGATTAAGAGCATGCAATCCTCACATTCCTTTTCTTTCTTAATCCTCAGGCTGTCCATCCCGCGATTTTCACGGGTGATTCAAATGTACCAAAATTTGCCCATCCCTCGATTTTCTCGGACATGCGTTTTTCTTCCTTTATAAAAGATGACATCCAGCCTTTTCACTGTTTAACCAGTGAAATAAATTATATACAGTATTAGACGCTTAATTATGTAATAAATAGAATAATATGACGAGAACTATACTTATACTAAATAATAGAATTAGAGATATTATGTTATCAATAGAAATTAGCAGTAATTCAATTAAAATTTATTTAAAAAAATAAATGTTGTATGTGATAACATCTTAGTTTTTCTGACAGCTTAGCTTTTCATAATACAAATCGATATAAAAAATCATTTTTAGAAAAAAAATGCGTATTTCAATTCTCCAATATATATATATATATATATATATATATATATATATATATATATATATATATATATATATATATATATATATATATATATATATATATATATATATATATATATATATATATATATATATATATATATATATATATATATATATATAAAATATATATATATATATATATATATATATATATATATATATATATATATATATATATATATATATATATATATATATATATAATATATATATATATATATATATATATATATATATATATATATATATATATATATATATATATATATATATAAATATATATATATATATATATATATATAAATATATATATATATATAAATATATATAATATATATATATATATATATATATATATATATATATATATATATATATATATATAATATATATATATATATATATATATATATATATATATATATATATATATATATATATATAATATATATATATAAGTGTAGACCATAGCTCTACAAAACCCAACCGGAATTTTATATCATCCAAACATATTCCACCAATCGACAAAAACAAAGATAAGTGGATAAGAGATGCAGAGTGGATATGGATTGACCATCATGAAATTCAAGGACAGCTTCGTAAAATACAGAAGGGGTAGCAACCGAATACGGGGAGCAATGAAATGGAGACAGGAACTGCGATATTTAGAACTAAATCTTCTAAAGCAGAAATATGTCGGGAAAAGGAAGAAAAGACAGATGAAGTCAGCTTTCATAACGAATTTGAAGAAGAGTCAAAGTAGAATGAAGCTGAACTTCGTAACTTATTTATCAAGATTCAAATTGGCTTTGCATCTAGTGACCTCAACTGGAAACCACGATACACAAAACAGAAGGTCCATCCACTAGGCTCAAATCCAATTTTCCTCTCAGCTAATAGTTCAATTTCTACAGACTTCAGGATATTGCGTAGAAAATGTATGAAAAATAATTTCCTGGTCCTGATGTAATGTAATTGAGAAACATTAAAACAGGGCTTCGAACCGAAACTGAACCGAAAACCGGAAAAAAACCGTTATTTTGGTCGGAACGAAAACCGGAACTGAACCGAAAAAAATATCGGTTTATTTCGGTTCGATATATCTTTCAGTCATTTTGTTACTGTTACCAACTTATCAATATTTTCTAATTTAACGTCAACTTTATAATTATCATTACATGTATACTGCTTCTCGATTTCCTATTTTGATATTTGTTGAAAGAGCGTTTTCAGGTTTGAAATTTATTCTCCGAGACAACAGAAGTAATCTCAGTGAAACCACGTTAGAAGATATATTAATAATTAGAGGAAATTTTCATATGTTAAATAAATAATATATTTTTTACATAATTATTGCAAGGCCAAGTGCACGATGTGAGAGTCAAACGACGAATGTGGGTAATCATGAACCTAGTTGTCAAATGCGATTTTGATAATGGATAACAATGCCAATGCTCGCCGCTCTTATCGTACCTGCTGTTTGTATCAATTCACATAGTGTACCAATTAAAAAAAGAATAAAATCTTCTAAATTTTGATAGAATTACATTTTTTGTTTATGATAGAATTATATTTTTAGTACAAATAAGAATATACATAAAATGAAATTATTCATTTGGAACTGAAACGGTTATTTTTGGCGGAGCGAAAACCGAAACTGAACCGAAAACCGTTATTTTTGGCGGAGCGAAAACCGGAACTGAACCGATATTAATTTTTTAGTTGAACCGGAACGAAAAAAATTACGGTTCAAAACCCTGCTTTAAACACTATACCAATAACAAATCTGGAACAGATGCATTATAAACGCCGGCTCCGTCAGCCATGTTTCTTTTTGGCGACCAATAGAAAAACACGCATGTTTTGAAAAATCGCCAAATAAAATAACATGGCAGTGGTCACATGGTAAATTTGAAGCACAACAATTAACAAAGCTCAACATAAAAAAAGATCACAGCAGATTTACAATTTATAGCATTATTAAAATAAAATGAGCATAATAATTATCATTTTTTACATTACTTAAAAATAAATAACAAATTAGTAATATTTATGATATATATCATCACAGCATAAATAAAATATATAGCATTTTAATAAGCACTAATATTATAAAAAAATCTAACATAGGACGGGGGATCCCTCCTCACTCCTCCCTTAATATTATATGTTTAAAGCATTACTTCTGCCATTGTAAATTTAAATATTGAACTAAGAATCCTTCCCATACCCTACCACAAATGTCAGGGCAAACCGACCAACCCACTCGTCGCCCTATAAAACCGCCAAAAAATCGCCAAATTTGGCGGAAAAAAAACATGGCCTCTATAATGCATCGGTACCACAAATCTATTCTATTTAGAAAATTATCGTATATATTTGAAAAGATCATTTAACGTCAAATATTATCACTATTATATTTAAATAACACTGCCCGAACAGCATATATATCGTTGGACCACGATTTTAAAATTTGTTTAATAAAAAAGTTTATTTTTTTCCACTGACCTCAACATATTTAAAAATGTATAAGCTTCATGGAATATTTTTTCAAAGCAATGCAGTCCCGGTCTGTTTTCTTAAGAATTTTCCCTTTTTCTGCAGAATCTTTTTTATTATTTTATCCCAAAAGAATGAATTCTTGAAATACCTTCGATACTACATAAAAGAATATCGAACGATCGAGAAATAAGTCCTTCATTCTCGGAAATTAGAAAGAAGAATAGCAACGTGGAAAACGGTGCTAGAGGAGACATTATAATATTTTTTCATCTTTTAAGTCTCCATTAACTTGATTGTTCCAGAACGCGTGCAAAATCAGGATATGAAAATATTTCCCTCCCCAGATCCCCTTCCCAGAGTAGTATTTCCCCCTTTTTTATAACTCTCTTCCAATATTGTTCTGAGGGTCATTCTTTTGCGGTGGAACAGAAGTTGGAGGAAAAATGGCGCGGACGTGAGCATTTGATAGCAATTACTCGTGAGATTTGTACCGGAAGTTATTGCTTTCTCTCAAGATTAAGGAATAAAAGGAAAACTCATGACCTGGTTTTTCCCTCTTTATTTCGTTGTTGTTTGCAAAGATGAAAACTTTTACGGGTCAGCCGCCACTTTCTGGAATTTATGTATTGATCCCCTTTTGTTCGGTTTCAGAGGCCCGTATGGATATAAAGACCCATTAGAGAAGTGCTACAGAAATTTAATTACTATTTCTGACTGAGTTCGTCCCTTTTCTTCAAAAACAGCCTAGAAAAGTATTTTTCTAAAATGCATTCAATGAATTACGTATAGTAGTTCACAACTTCCATTAGTATCTCATGGTTTATAGGTATTTAATCTTACATTCTTTGAATTTTTGTAGACTACGACTCAAATACTTGAAATTTAACTATTTATAAAGATCATTGTTTTTTTCTAACGCAGTTAGCAATATATATATATATATATATATATATATATATATATATATTTATATCATATACAGATCAATAAAACTATACAAATATAATAATAATGCAATAGAATCAAAATAAAATTACACAAGGAAGCATAGCAAACGAAGAATGTAGGTAGAAAAGAATTCAGAACTTTAAAAGGATAGAAAATAATCAAATCTGCAGATTGTTTAAAAGGTTGTCTAACGCAATTGGCAATGCAGACATTATATTTATATCATATACAGATTCAAAAAACTATAAAAATATAATAATAATGCAATAGAATTAAATTAAAATTCCGCAAGGAAGAATAGCACACGAAAAATGTAGGTGGAAAAGAATTCAGAACTTTAGAAATGTATAAAATAATCAAGTCTGCAGATTGTTTAAAAGGTTGTCTAACGCAATTGGCAATGCAGACATTATATTTATATCATATACACATTATTGAAATTATAAAAATATAATAATAATGCAATAGAATTAAAATAAAATTACTCAACGAAGCATTGCACACAAAGTATGTAGATGGAAAAGTATTCAAAACTTCAGAAAGATAGAAAATAATGAAGTCTGCAGATTGTTTTAAAGGTCTCTAGAGTCCAGTAATCGAAAAAAAACTGGTCTGAGAGAGAGCTGAGCAAAGAGTGTGCAGCATTTATAACCACACTACTGCAGCATAGGGTGCAGACAGGACTATCGATAGTTTGAAATATGGGAAGATGTTCATATAAGCAGTTATACTTTATAGCTAGTCGAAAGGCAGCTATAGCGCGAATTCAGAGGTCTTGCAGATAATAGATGTTATAAAGTTCATTATTACAAGGAATGATATGTAAAAATATACCTTTTAAAAAAGAATTTCGATTGTTAGATTAATTTAATATTAACTTCATATTGGGTCATGTATGCTTACAACAACCCACTCAGTTTTATTTAAAAGGTAGAATATGTTAATGATAATTTTATAAAGTATATTTGGTATATACTTCTGTACCGATGTACTTTCCCACGATGGTCAGCACGTGCATACACAGATGGGGACTAAATTTCCAAGAAGAATTTAGGTGCAGCTGTTGACTTAATGCTGTAGTTTTAATGGGAATCCCTGGGGAGCAGTTAAAGATCACGGAGGGGCCCAAGTATAACGGTCAAGTCCAGACAGAGATGTTGGCTTGAGATATGGGGGAAGGGTCTAAGCAATGTCAACTTTCAGAAAAGAGGTCAAAGAGCACACCCGAAGGGGATGCAGATGTGGGAAAACTTCACCAACAAATGATTGGGACAGAGGAAAATAAAGGGGGCATTGAACCGAGGTGAAAAAGTGAGAAAGAAAGTTCGGAAAGGAGTCTAAGTCGGGATTCAAAGGTTGCTGGACATCGAAATCCCGTGTCTGCGCTCCTGCATGGACGTCCTGTACGCCCCAACCAACATCGAGCCGGTTGATAGCCCCAGCCTGCTCCCCTGTAATTATTGGAGGTAAACTTAATAATATTCATAATTATTACCTTGGGTCTCAGAATCTTTTGATTAAGGAATAACGTATAAAAATAAAAAGAAAATTGTAATGAATTGTTGGACATTGATGAATGTCGAGAAATGAATGTTATATACATATTAATCCAGAAATAATATCTGTAAATAATTAGTGTACATATTAAATGTTTTAGTTCAAATATAAGGTATTATATTTTTACTGTGTTTTCCCTTTGAGAACGAACACTGGTGTTTGTGTTGTAAGTACATTACAAGAAATTCCGTTTAGAAAATAATTCTATCGAATGAATGGAAATGAATCAGTTGGAAGAATAGTTAATTGCAGAAAAAATTCCTAATGCTATCCTATTCTAAATATATCTTTGAATTTTAAAACAGTAATATGAGATCAAAACGTTTATTATTTTTTATTATTTCTGAAGTTAATATTGAATGATAGATTTATTAAAAGGGATAAAAAAAGCCTACTATATGCATTTAAAAATATTGACTTTTGTGGTAATAATACGTACTACTGTTATAGGAAGAGTTTAAAAGTTTGAAGTCTACTAACGAAATATTACTATATATTCATACTGTTTTAACACAAGATTAAGGAATAAAGAAAAACTCATGACCTGATTTTTCCCTCTTTATTTGGTTGTTGTTTTGCAAAGATTAAAACTTTTACAGGTCAACCTCCACTTTGGGGAATTTATATATCGACCTCCTTTTGTTCAGTTTCAACGACCCATGCAAGCATAAAGACCAGATAGAAAAGTGCTACTGAAACTTAATTACTATTTACTCATCGAGTGCGACTATTTTCTTTGAGAGCCCGGCCGAGAAAATCTTTTCTTTAAAATATATTAAACTTAGAACATCGAAGACTCCGCCTCTTAGTCTCCTAGTCTTTCATAGTTCATATGTTTTTACCTCCTTCCCCACATTTTTATAATTTAATAACAATGTTAAAATACATATTTTAATTAAATTAATTTAGATTGTTAGGTAAATTTAATTTGATTTTAACTTCTTTTTTGAGAAAATATACCACCGCCCACTTATTGTTATTAAAAGTTGCATATATTATGCTTCTTATTTCTTTTTACGTTGTAAAATATAATTTTAGGAATAATTTACAAATACTACCATCTAAAAAATAATTTATATAAAAGCTATATAAGTGAATCAAATTAAACAAGGTTTAAATGTAGGAGAAAATAGCTTTCTAACGATATTTTAATTTAAATTTATTCATAATTGTTAAAACCATGATATAATTTAAAGACGTTTATCAATTTTCTTATTTCTGCAGGTATTAATAAATGATACATGTGATAAGAAGTGGTAAAATGTCTCACTATAAACATTAAAAAATATTAACTTTGGTGGTAAGCATATTTAACACGGCCTTGAAAGAGTTAAAATGTTTAATGACTCCGAATAAAACATTCCTAAATATTCATATTTTCTCTGAGGATTAACAAACAAATAAAATCTCATGATCCTGTTTTCCAGATTTATTTCGTTATTGTTTTTCTAAAAGGAAAAAGTTTAGGGGTGAGCCTCAACCTATTGGAATTTATGTATTGATGCAAATTTTTTCGATTTCAATGACTTGTTTGGACATAAAGACCAACTGGAGAAGTGCTACTGAAATTTAAATTTAAAAATAAATTTTTCCCTGAGTGTATCCATTTTCTTCAAAAACATAGCCAAGAAACGAATTTTTCTTAACTGAATTACTGAAAATTGTGTAATAGGTAAGTCTTCCGTACTTGATAAGATTTTACCTCATTCTTCGCTTTATTTGTTTCATGGTATTATACTATCTGTAACTTGAAAAAAAAAAGGCAATGTCCACAGTAAAAAGCACATTAAAAGGAAATTTCCAAAAGTGTGAGGAAGAAAATAATGCACCTTTAACACATTGAATTCTTAGATTCGATACCATAAAAGTCAGAAATAAAAATGATTTTTAAGTCTAAAAATAAGGACGTGTAAAAAAAAAATTTAGGAATGTAATTATCCTACTGCGAATTTAAATAATTATCCTATACGACTAAAAACTTTTCATATTTTTGATAGAGTTCCATAATTTTAAAACCTTTGTATCATCCACAAACCTTAATCCCTAGACCCCTAAAGGTGACAAGGGACTTTGTAATGATAGATTTGAGCCAAAAATATGAAATAAGTTTTTGTTCTTAAAAAAAGTTAAGTACATGCTTCATTACCAACAGATCTTTTTTTTTTTTTTTAAAAAAAAAACATGATTAATAAACTCCACTGAAACCTGTTTTCTTTCATGCTCTTTTATTTTGTACTTTTAATAATAATATTATACAGTTTGAAAATCTTTGTATGAGTTAGTAATTTCGAAATCTTCTAGGGGCATTGCTTTTATGTGTTTCTTATTCACAATTCTGGAAATTTCCTATCAGTGTTTTTCATTAAACTGGATATGTTTATTAAAATCGCAAAGTATTTTCGTGTTACAGGGAATAAGTAACGTAAAACGCCGGAAACACTTGTTAAAACATTGTATAGCTTTAAAAAATTATCGTGTAACAAATAGTAGTTTACGTAAAGAAAAATTGACACACTTTGTTTCATGTGAATTTAAAGATTAAATAAAAAATAAAAACAAGTGATTATTTTGGTGTAAACTAGAAACATTTGGATGAAATATTGTTGAACTGTCAAATGTTGTAATTTTATCGAATGATTTCTTATTTTAATACATTCTTTTCTAATAGATTTTTGTATCTTATTTGCTTTAAGTAACACCAATTTATATTTTCATTATTATAATTACGTTAAAAATTTAAACAATTACAACGTGTAATTCAACATCACTTGTTTCTTTAACCCTTTCGTGGGCCATTTATTCCTCACTCCATGTTTCCAAACTTTCAAAACAGAGCTGCTAATTTTATTGAATCGATCGAACAATTGATGACAGCGCAAAACCGAAGCGTGAACCAGTCTTCCCGTCGTTTCAATAATAAGACCAATATATTCGAATGTGTTTTGCTCGTCCGATAGGTGTATTTTGTAAGATCGTGTAGGTGGGAAATAATCTTCCCAAGCCCCTCGAAAGGGTTAAGATAAGTTTAAATTTAAAACTCCGATAACTCTTCAAGACGTTCAACAATTGATTGCATGTAGATTAATACGTAAAAGTATATATTTGAGCAAAAATTGTAAGATTGTAATTAACAATTTGACAGTTTCATTTTTTTCAGAATCCGGTCAAAAAAATGTCACACTTTTTTATTGCATTTTTTTTGTTTAGTTTACATTTTTAAGTAAAAATATGGTATTAAAATTAACATTTATAATATTTTTAAGCATTTATTACAACTTTTTTTCTTTCTATGAAAGCATCATAGAACTGAAGTTTACCTTTAGTCTCATTGATATTCAAGTTAATTTTTTGAATTCCAGTGAAAGCAAATCTAGGAGGCGGATCCGAATGATTATCACAATTAATTTCAAAAATTGTCTTGCTTGACTGATTCCATCTGTACTACTATCAGAGTCACTACTATTCAGGCCATCTAGTAAACTTTCGCTACTATCATTTATGGATAATTCAGTTTCTGATTCCTTGTCACAGTTCGAATCTCAAGAAATTAGATCCATACACTCTGAATTATGCATTACTTTAAAGTAAAAATATATTATTCAACTCTTACATCAATAAAATTATCAGGCGCTTAGTAAAATATAACCAGAAATCTATACACTGAAAGATAACAATTCGTCTTCTGGTACAAAACATGCGAAAAAACTAGCGCTTTTTAATCAATCAGAGTAGAAAATACAATAAACTGCAAACTATCATTTATTTTACATCAATACGAATCTATAAGAATAATTTATTATTAAAATTGGAAAAAATGCGGCCGAAACAGTGCAAGCGTAATAGAAATCCGATTGCCCGTACGCCTTACGGGCAAATCAGTAAAGGCCCAAAAGCTGTGTCCGTACGGCGTACGGGCAAAACAGGGAAGGGGTTAAAAGTACAAAAAATTATGTTTAAAATCCTTTTTAATAAAATAATGATATAATCATTAGATTCAATAGTATTGTTAAAAGGGTAAATAAGTTAGGATTTTGACAAAAAAAAATGGGATTTACTATGTAACATCTACACGAGTGTAAAAAGTTTGCCCAATCTAACTCTCAGAATAATATGTAAAGAGCAAATAAATATGAAACAAAAACTTAACTTTCAATCCGGGTATTTTGTTTCCAGAAAAACTATCTTCACAAAGTTAAATGTAAATTTATAATGCTAACGTAGGTAAAGACAGGCGAAAAAATTCGCTGAAAGGCACAAAAAATCTCGAGCAACTTCATGAATAAAATTTGTCAGCTTGCATCGCTATAATCCTTGCAACTCGATTTAGCAAAGCAGATTTTCATTTTTCCAAACAGTCATTTTATCCCTACTACAGCACCGGTATTTTCTTTCCATGCTCCACAAAAGCAAACATTTGTGGATTGAATTCATCATAAACATAGCCCTTGGGATTTTTCAAAATAGAAAAAAAAATCTGGTTTATTTATTTGGCGAGGTTGTTCCACAAACAGCGTTTTTTTTCTGCTTTAAACGGTTTAAGCGAGTAACGCTTTTTTGTAAATGCACTGAATTTTACAAATGTTGCGAAGACAAACGTAAATGGTAAAATTGCTGTTCTCTCTCTCTTATTGTAATGTTTGCAGGGTAGAGATAAAGAGAGGTTCGTGTAAAAAAAAAGGAATGCTTTGCTTTACTTAGGTTTGAAGTTCTGTTTAGAAATCTTTTATACACAGACATGAATGTTTTCTTTTTGAAGAAAATATGTTTGGAGTTTTATAGTTGTAAAAACAGTTTAACACAACCAACTTTTTCTATCGTAATTAAGTTCAAGTGAACATGTAACAAACACTTATAATGCTTTAACTCTTAAAAGAAATTTTTGTGGTAGAAAATCATGCTTTTGTAAATTAATATTTGCTCTTAAAGCATTATTAAAAGGTTTTGGGGTATTTAATTTGTTTTAAATGGTATTATTTAGATGTTTTAAAAACATGAATTTTAACATAATGCACTGTATGAAAAAATTAAAGAAACTGAAATGATTATTAATAGTAAAATAACTTTTATTTACAAATTCTTCCACTTATATATTACAGCATTATTTAGGGATCTTTTAGAGAAATAAATTAAAGATTTTGTTTTGGAAGAAAACACTAATTTTTTTTAGTTTTACAGGGTTAAGAACTGTTTAACATAATAAAACTTTTGCATCGTAATTAAGTTCAGGCTAACGTAAAGTTTATTAATAAAGAGGCAGTTCATAGAAGTTATTTTTGTGCATAATAGAAATTCGTGATACATAAAAAAATTAATATTTTTCTTAAGGCATTATTTCAAATCTGTTGTTTCACTGCTTTAGGATATTTCGATTATTTAACCACTGATTCTTTAGAGGTTTACGGATCATTGGCTGTAATATAATTGACAGTCAGAAAAAATTAAAGAACCTGAAATTATTAAGATGAATAAACTATTTATTGCTAATAAATGCTCTCCTTTACTTATGATTAAATTTATTTTTAGAAACGGAAAAATTTTCCTTCGGCTAGAAAATATATTTTCAGTATTACTGATTTTAAAACAGTTTAACACAATAAACCTTTTCCATCCTAATTCAAGTTTACATATAATGTAATCTGTCTTCCTAATCATAATTATATATGTCTACTAAATTAAGTATTCGTTTCAATGGGATATTTATTAACAATAGAATGAAAATAAATCATAGTTACCTCTTATACTGAATATTAGAAATCTAGATGAATTACTACTAATTAGTCTCAAAACGCGTATATCCATTCTGCTTTGTTTACATTAAATAGCATACTACACTTCTGTAAATACAACTAATGTTTCTAGAGTATTATTTAGGAGATAAGTATCACATCTTTGCCTTCTTCAAAGTGAATTAAAGAAATGATATGACAATTCATAAATAAAGTAGCATCTCCTCATTATATTTGCTTTTAAAACAGGAAGTAATTACCATAACAGCGTTCTTGCGATATACCGTTAAATGAAGTTTGATTTAAATTAAACATTTAATTGCGAATGTACGTACATAAAATAACGTAAACATGTAGCTGTCTAAGTAAGATCGGAAAGAATTTGCAATTCAAATGACGCTAATATCAATACTCCCCTACCAGCATTTGCATTTCAAAATTTACGGACTACATTTCCTTATAAAATACAAGTATAGTTTCTAAAATTAAGTTCTAAATAAAATTTTCTGCAGCTTATGTGGAAAAGAAAACACGGTGAGATTTTAATTTGAATTCTTTTTTTAGTTGTTCTTTTCAGCGAGTAACATCTGCATTTCAGCAGTAAAGTTCTCTAGTTTATTTTAAAAAGATGGCAAAGTAAACTATTTACATGCAAATTTTTAGATTGCTTAAGCTTTAGTTGTTTGGAAGCTGTTTTACGACTTAAACACATCTTGTGAAAGAAAATAAAGGTTATTCTCAGAAAATCAGAATTTCAGTTGCTGTGCAATCTCAAGATGTTATTTTTAAAGATTATATTTTGAAGAAACTGAGAAATACGTCGATAGTTTAATACTTTTGTTAGGCCGAACGATGGCTGATTGGTTAGGGTGCTGGCCTTCTGTACGTTCGTGGGCTCGAATCCCACAGTGCCATGGATGTTCGTAGCCGTTCGGAATCGGCTTTAAGCTGTAGGTCTCGGTTTCATTAGCCCGCGTGTTGCAAAAAGTAGACCGTAGCACTCCAAACCAAACCAAACCTACTTTTGTTAGTTGAGTCGTAGGGTTTACTCTTATGCTAAACTAAGACTAATGAGAACGTGAACTAATCTTTTAATTCGATTTCGAAAGATTCCACTAACTCCAGTGCCGAAAAGGAAACATTTGGTCATCATTCGCCCTCTCCCCAAAATTGTAAGATAGGTAAGGTTATAGTTTTCTTTTCATTTGGAGCGCTACATTCTACTGTTTTGCTACGTGAGGGAAATTAAGACGGGGGCCTACTGACTAAAACAGATTCCGAACGGTAATGAATATCTATTCCAACAATTTGATTAGTAAGATTGTTTTGCTTTCGAGCATTACGGTCTACGCTTTTGTTACACGAGAGGTATTGAGAGCAAGTAGTAAGACAGAGTAGAAGATATTACATTTAAAATCACCTCTTATAAATTACTAGCAACTTCGTTCACAGCCTTCGATGTGAGTATATATTCTTCCCAAATAAAAGGTCATATTTATTTCAAACTTTAGTTTAGGTTTTATAGTATGAGTTTTTTTTTTATCTAGCAGTAATAAGAAAATACTATTTTTATATAAAATATCACATATGATATACAACTATCTTTTCATTAAAATGAAAAGCCGTTACATAATGATACACCCTTCCTCAAAGGTTTAATAAACAATACATTGGTAAGGTTTAATGAACAATACATTGGAAAGGTATAATGAACAATACATAGTTGTTTTTTTCCTAACGCAGCTGAAAATACATGGCCTACTCTTATACTAAACTAAGACTAATGAGAACGTGATCTACTGTTTTAAGTCGATTTCGAAAGATTCCACTGACATTCCCCTGAAAAAGAAAAATTCGGTCATCGTTCGACCCTCCCCAGCATTGTAACATAGGTTATGTTTTAGTTTTGTTTTAATATAAAGCGCTACATTCTATTATTTTACTTAATGAGGGATAATAAGACGGGGGCCTACTGACTAAAACATATTCCGAACGGTAACGAATATCTATTCCAACAATTTGATTGGTAACATTGTTTTGCTTTGGAGCGTTACGGTCTACGCTTTTGTTACACGAGAGATATTGAGAGCAAGTAGTAAGATAGAGAAGAAAATATTGAATTTAAAATCACCTCTTATAAACTACTAACTTCTTCGTTCACAGCACTCGATCTGAACATTTATATTTCTCAAATGAAAGGTCATATTTATTTCCAAATTTAGTTAAGGATTTAGAGCATGAGCCTTTATTATATAGCGGAAATAAGAAAATACTATTTTTGTTTAAAATGTCACATAAAATATATACTCAAGTGCCAAAACATTATGACCACCTGTCAATAACGAGTCGGCCCACCTTTGGAGTCCAACACAGCTTCAACCCACCTTGTCATGGATGCCACAAGTCCTTGGCAGATGGCCGGAGACAGATTGTACCAGATGTTTCAGCAACGGTTACACAAATCCGATATATTACGAATTGATGGTCCTTGAACTCTGAGCTGCCTTCGCATGACATCCCAAATGTGTTCTATCGGATTGAGATTAGGTGAGTTAGGCGGTCAGGACATTAACAAGAATTCATCATCATGATCCTGGAACCACTTCAACACAATTTTAGCCTTCTGACACGGGTTTCACCGTCATTCATCCACTTTGCATAAGTACAAACAACTGTAGATCGCGAAAAACTCAAGAATCATGCAGTTTCGGAAATATTTCTTCCGAGCCTCCGAGCCATTACAATCTGCCCTCTATCAAAATCGTATTCTTTCCCATCACATCCCTTCGTAATCTTTCCCATCGCATGCAGAAGTAAGTGAAAGAATGATTTTTCAAACTCTCTAGCAGCAGTTAAATACCATTTCCACCTTATCCCGTGCCTTCCATGTCATCCAGGCGAGTTCATTGCAAAATTTAAGGGTAGTCATAATGTTTTGGTTCTTGAGTGTATAACTATCTTTTCATTAAAAGGAAAAGGCGATACATAATGATACACCCGTGCTCAAAAGTTTAATGAACAATAAGTTGGTAAAGTTTAATGAACATGTATACATTGGAAAGATTTAATGAACAATACATAGTTGTTTTTTTCTTAACGCAGCGGACAATATAGGCACTGTAAGACTTTATGCCAATATACGGCTGCGAAGGTGTTACCGACTTACAATACATAGTAATATATACTGCAATTGTTAATCAACACAATACGCAACATTAGATGTTTTATTTCAAGCTTAAAAGTTGTAACATGTCATAATTAGATCAAATACGTGTTGTATAATACAAGGTTTTGTGTAGGTACAGGAGAAAAATAATTCCAATTATGTCTGTGAGGTGGCGTCTTAGCTCTAACAAAACATGTTTCACAAGATATTCTCCTTTAAGCAACCCCCACACACAATAAATTTATGAGATTGAGAAACAGTGTTATAGGCATCATTAAATAAGATTTCTGTGGGTGTTTGCGTGGGAACAGTGTCACCTGACGGACATAATTAGACTTACTCATATAATTTTTCCTGCTGCTTAAATAAAACCTAAAGTTCTATTATGCGTGCTTATTTATTGTACTTTATGGGTTAATCATTAGCTGTAATAAGCACTATAGCATGTTTTGTTAAATTTAATGGCAGGACATTATATTGCGTCTAAACTAATTATTTTGCTCTAAAATGAAACATCAACACTTTATTGCATCTACGATGTTGTTAATAAAACAATAGGATCATAGCCATTTATTTACTTTCGAAACTGATATGAAAGTATTCATCCAATCAATTGGCCGCGAACATCTAAATCAGATTTGGAATACGAAAACATAGTCTACGAACTGCCCTAACTGCTTGGCACTTGTTGATTGGACGACTAAGACATATTTCTCTCAGACTAAAATAGTAGCAATTTGTTCCGTCACCTCTAGTATCGAAATTTCTATAGATGTCTGTGTTAACTGAATATATTTATACTATATTTCATATATGAATTGTTATGTATCAAATATTCTATAGATGTCTGTGCTATTTGAATAAATTTATATTATATCATATATGAATTGTTAAAGTCATAACTAACTTCTTCGTTCACAGCACTCGATCTGAATATTTATATTTATCAAATGAAAGGTAATATTTATTTTCAAATTTAGTTAAGGATTTAGAGTATGAGCCTTTATATCTAGCGGTAATAAGAAAATATTATTTTCGTTTAAAATGTCACATAAGATATACACTCAAGTGCCAAAACATTACGACCACCTGTCAATAACGAGTTGGCCCTCCTTTGGCGTCCAACACAGCTTCAACCCACCTTGTCATGGATGGCAGAAGTCGTTGGTAGATGGCCGGAGACAGATTGTACCAGATGTTTCAACAACGGTTTACACAAATCCGATATATCGCGAATTGATAGTCCTTGAACTCTGATCTGCCTTCGCATGACATCCCAAATGTGTTCTATCGGATTGAGATTAGGTGAGTTAGGCGGTCAGGACATTAACAAGAATTCATCATCATGATCCTGGAACCACTCCAACACAATTTTAGCCTTCTGACACGGGTTTCACCGTCATTCATCCACTTTGCATAAGTACAAACAACTGTAGATCGCGAAGAACTCACGAATCATGCAGTTTCGGAAATATTTCTTCCGAGCCTCCGAGCCATTACAATCTGCCCTCTATCAAAATCGTATTCTTTCCCATCACATCCCTTCGTAATCTTTCCCATCGCATGCAGAAGTAAGTGAAAGAATGATTTTTCAAACTCTCTAGCAGCAGTTAAATACCATTTCCACCTTATCCCGTGCCTTCCATGTCATCCAGGCGAGTTCATTGCAAAATGTAAGGGTAGTCATA
The DNA here is from genome assembly GCA_032207245.1 of Pardosa pseudoannulata. Taxonomy (NCBI): domain Eukaryota; kingdom Metazoa; phylum Arthropoda; class Arachnida; order Araneae; family Lycosidae; genus Pardosa; species Pardosa pseudoannulata. The sequence goes on from CM063498.1 coordinate 194,441,197, forward strand.
ATGTTTTAGCTCTTGGTGTATAACTATCTTTTCATTAAAAGAAAAAGGCGATACATAATGATACACCCGTGCTCAAAAGTTTAATGAACAATAAGTTGGTAAGGTTTAATGAACATGTATACATTGGAAAGATTTAATGAACAATACATAGTTGTTTTTTTCTTAACGCAGCTGACAATATAGGCACTATAAGACTTTATGCCTATATACATGGCTGCGAAGGTGTTACCGACTTACAATACATAGTAATATATACTGCAATTGTTAATCAACACAATACGCAACATTAGATGTTTTATTTCAAGCTTAAAAGTTGTAACATGTCATAATTAGATCAAATACGTGTTGTGTAATACAAGGTTTTGTGTAGGTACAGGAGAAAAATAATTCCAATTATGTCTGTGAGGTAGCGTCTTAGCTCTAACAAAACATATTTCATAAGATATTCTCCTTTAAGCAACCCCCACACACAATAAATTTATGAGATTGAGAAACAGTGTTATAGGCATCATTAAATAAGATTTCTGTGGGTGTTTGCGTGGGAACAGAGTCACCTGACGGACATAATTAGACTTACTCATATAATTTTTCCTGCTGCTTAAATAAAACCTAAAGTTTTATTATGCGCGCTTATTTATTGTACTTTATGGGTTAATCATTAGCTGTAATAAGCACTATAGAATGTTTTGTTAAATTTAATGGCATGACATTATATTGCGTCTAAACTAATTATTTTCCTCTAAAATGAAACATCAACACTTTATTGCATCTACGATGTTGTTAATAAAACAATAGGATCATAGCCATTTATTTACTTTCGAAACTGATATGAAAGTATTCATCCAATCAATTGGCCACGAACATCTAAATCAGATTTGGAATACGAAAACATAGTCTACGAACTGCCCTAACTGCTTGGCACTTGTTGATTGGACGACTACGACATATTTCTCTCAGACTAAAATAGTAGCAATTTGTTCCATCACCTCTAGTATCGAAATTTCTATAGATGTCTGTGTTAAGTGAATAAATTTATACTATATTTCATATATGAATTGTTATATATCAAATATTCTATAGATGTCTGTGCTATTTGAATAAATTTATATTATATATCATATATGAATTGTTAAAGTCATACATTTTCCGAGATATCGCATTGAATAGAATTTTACATTCCAGCATACTAAGTATTTTATATGAAGTAAAAGTATATGAGACACAAGTGATAAACTACAAACGAGATTAAGATTTTATAGAATAAGATGTTCTTTGAATATTTCATAGAATGTTTCTAATCTTGCATGAAATTAATGGTAATTTATTTTCGAACTGGTTTCAGAAAAAATAATACAATAAGGAAGTCTTAAAGTAATTTCGAAATGAAAATTCTTACATTACATGCGCTATATTCTTCTTTTTATTTCAGAAATTTAAATAATTCCTGAATTAGAATTTTTTCCCCTTAGTACTCCATCAGTGCAACTTTTAATATACATGTTTTTCTATACTCGTTGATCTTCGAGTATATAAAAATAAAAAAATCTATGCAGTTTTGTTCTGCAGTTTGCTACAACATTTTACTTTTTTCACTTTAAAAGGAAAAACTTGTAACTGGATATTGAGCTCATGCAACTAGAAAATTGTCTTTTTTTTGTTGGGTATTTTAGCAATAGAAAAATATTCTTTTATTTTATTGAAAAGAAGGAATAAATTTAAAATAGGCAAATAAAGTGATGAGAAAAATATTTACTACTAAATATATTTTTAATATAAAATATATTATATATTTTGCATTTAACAAGAAAACTGACGGTGGTGCATATTTAAAATTTAATTTTGAAAGTGTATATTTATTTTTATTTTTTAACTTATAAAAAGAATAAGTATTTTACTATGAAATTCTAAACTTTTTAGCATAAATACATTGCTAATTTTACATGTACTAAAATTGCTATTTTTACATGTATTTAAATTTTTAATTTAAAATATATTATATATTTTGCATTTAACAAAGAAATTGAAGGTGTATATTTAAAATTTATTTTTGAAGATGTATATTTATTTTTATTTTTAAACAAGTATTTTACTATGAAATTCTAAACTTTTTAGTATAAATACATTGCTATATTTACATGTATTAAAATCTACTTATTTCCATATGTCTTTATTTAACGTCAATACCTCAATTTCTGAAATTCTTATCTTTACGGAACCTTAACTATCGGAGTCATAACATAAATATTATTCAAAATGCTAATTCAAAAGTATATTTAAAGTCTCTAATATATTGGAAAGACGGAATAAATTTCAAATAAGCAAGAAAAATGATGTGAAAATATATTTACTGCTAAATATATTTTTAATATAAAATGTACTATATATTTTGAATTTAACAGAAAAACTGAAGGTGTATATTTAAAATTTATTTTTGAAGATGTATATTTATTTTTATTTTTAAACAAGTATTTTACTATGAAATTCTAAACTTTTTAGCATAAATACATTGCTATTTTTACATGTATTAAAATCTACTTATTTCCATATGTCTTTATTTAACGTCAATACCTCAATTTCTGCAACTCTTATCTTTACGGAACCTTAACTGTCGGAGGTATAACAAAATTAACGCCAACTCTATTTATCGCCAACTCTTCAATTTCTACAACTCTTCTCTTTACGGAACCTTAACTGTCGGAGGTATAACAAAATTAACGCCAACTCTATTTATCGCCAACTCTTCAATTTCTACAACTCTTATCTTTAAGGAACCTTAACTGTCGGAGGTATAACAAAATTATTACATAAATTAAATCAAAATGCTAATTAATTTTGACTGTTTTTCTGAATCATAGAAGTGTCGTAATCAGCCGTTTATGACATCATAACGAAATTATTTGAAAGTTAATTTTTACCATAAAACTTTCATTTGGTTGAGAGTTTAAGGATGAGGCAGTCTCTACTGATTTGAAATATTTTGAAGGATTCATTTCCTTAAGTTTCAATTTTGTAGTACCATTATTAATGGAGTTTTCAGTTAACGAACTCAAAATGCCAATGATTTTAGTCTAGATGAATTGCAAAGGACAGAGTTTCCTGTTTTGGTTAAAAAAAGCCATAGAAAAAGCTATTATGCATACATTGCAAATTTTTTTGCGATAAGGCATGTGTTATTTCTTGTAATAATAAATTTTGAATATGTATCGACTTAAAAAATTGTATTGAATGATTATCCTTAACCTAGTAAAATAAAGAACTTGTAATAAAATTATCATTTTGGAGTAATTTTGATTAAAAATTATAATTATGTTTTCAAATGAATAGAAATTTAATAACTTGTTTTAAACTCTTGTAATTTGATTAATCTTGAAATGTTGTTATTTGAGGTTCAGTTTGAAATTTTACGGCCATTTTAAAACTCTTAAAACTTTATAATCACAATTCCTAGAAATCAAAATCCATTTTTTAAAATTCTTATCAACTATTTTTATTTCAAAGATGTGTGCATATGCATACATGTGAATTAACATGTTATTAACCACGAGAAACATTTTAGCTTGTAAAAAAAAACTTACTTGAAATGTTTCATCTGGTTGTTAAATTTTTATATACTTCCTATCTTAATTAATATATTTTCTTTAAGCCAGAAGCTTACGGAATAATCCAGGTTTTTGTTCAATTATGGAAGTCTTGTTAAAAATATGAAAATTTTCAAAAAATTTTAATATTTTATGAATCCCAATATCTTAAATATATTTCCAATAAACATTTAGGAATTATTTCTGAATTTTCTGAA
>CM063498.1:194449992-194482492 GCA_032207245.1 Pardosa pseudoannulata
AGCGCCACTAAATTTCAACCAATCAACCAACTCATATTTACATTTCATCTTCATATTTCCTCATTTTAATCATTTAACGATGTATATTTGGCTGCATCTCTTCTCCGACTACAAACACTAAATAAAAATGCAAAAGTGTATGTATATGCACTGGGTGTCTGGAATCCGAATAAATTAAAAGTATCTCTTTCTGAGTAAAATATTTAAAGAAAATTGTGGAAATGTATGTTATTGATGTCTAAAAGACCTATAAGACTGCTACTGAAAATTTGGGAAGGTTGTTTCTAATGAGAGATTTTATATGGGAAGTTTTTATAACGCTTGGGCTTCAGAGGACCAGCGAACGTCCTATCTGGTTCATACATTATACATACTTCGTAATTTCTTTATAAACGTTAGTTGTATTAAGACCTTAACTCTCCGAGTGGAACACACCGATTAAAAAAAGTCTCCAAAAATTACGATAAAGGTTTATTGTGTCAATGGCCAAAGCGTTCTATGATTTTTTACTTAACCCTTTGTCGACTAGAATGGAATACGGGTATCCCACCCTCGTTATTGTCCCATTACGTCCGGTTATAAATAGATATATAAATAGATATTGTAGTTTGTTAATTTTTAATAGACATATAGCTGGTCAAGTCTCGAAGATCCTCTCATAAGGAATAATGGATTCTAAAAGTACAAATAAAAATATTCTTTAAGAGAATTATTTATATTTTTTTGCGAAAGTTATCCAAGATATTTAAGTGGTGCAATTAGAGATAATCTATTACCGCAAACGAAATACTTCGAAATAGACATTTACAAAGCCATGAAAAGCTATCAGCGTCTTTGTGCCTCAGGAAGTAGGGGTGCATCCCTCAATAAATGTCAGTCAAAGAGGGATGCAGTTTCTAAACAAACGACCTGACCCTCCTACCTCAAACACTGGCAGAAAAAACACTGGAAGAAATGTACATTACATCCATTTTCGGAACGTTTTTCTAGGTCGAAAATTGTACGGGACAAGCTCTTTGAAGATATCATCGGTTTGGCGGAATTGTAAGTGCGAACTGCTTAGAGGGTTAAAACCATGTATTTCCCATTTTAGAAAGTATAAGCTGGTGTGCATTTAGAGGACTAACCACTAATTGGCAAAGAAAATAATTTAATCTTTTTGTACAACACATACCTAGAATTTATTCAATCACATAACATATACTTTCGTATAACATTTGCATAATATGATCTTTTTTCTGTGCTTGGAAATTAAAAGTGACTGGAAAATATGCATGTGATCATTGTGTAAAATAGTGAATATATTTCCAGAAGTTTTTATGAATAAAAATATATAAAATCTAAAATCTGAAGTGGTCATAATGCCTTGACCTTAAAAAACCTTGAATTTTGTTTAGAACTTTCAAATTTACAATAAACTGAATTTTACTTTGTGTTAAATATTTCAAAACCAGAAAGAAATTCGAAATAATTTCAATAAAATATTCTGTAATTATAATAAAACTTATCTATAAAAAATCTATAATTTGTCTGTAATAATATTTATCTATAATAAATAAGTCTGTAATAAAATTTCTTTGCAAACTGCCGGTAATTTTCAAGGGTTGTGAATATTACTTAATAGATAGCGTGGTTATTTATAAGTATTTCTCATCATATACCGAATTTTGAATTCCAGCATATCAAATCCTTAACAGAAAATTTGTTATCTTAATTTTAGCTAACAACTTTAGACGGTAGTTGGCAATACCAAACTAATGTATTAAAAGTGCTCAGAACTCTAATCTGGCGAATCCCTCTTAATGTATTCCCTTACTTTATCTCTTACGCTAATGATAACAAGACTTAATGATTCCTAACACAAACCACTGAACTGTCTTAATTCAATCTTACTTTCTTGTTGAAGCAAATGGAAGTCGATTGTAACAATTCGGAGTCTTCGATTGAAGGTAAACGTTCCTATAAAATGTGTAGGAAGAAAAGTGAATATGCTCATTTTATCGTCTCCACTAATTGCTGCGATTTTTTTACTGACGTCACAATAGCTTGGTTCTAATATTTTTTTCATTTTTTGCTTGATTAGGCATTAAAGGGGATTAAGAAAGTATTTCGAGAATATTGAATTGTTTACAATTTTTTAATCTATTAGTCATACTATAATTTCAATTTTAGATATTTGAAACTAGTTCTCCCTTTGTTAAGACTAAAATATTTGTAAAAAAGATAGTAATATTTTGTAAAAAAATTTAAATATTTTTAATGTAGAAAAAGAAAATTAAGTAACGCATCTTTTGCAGGCTATAATTTGTATAATAGACTTATAGCAAGAAACAAATGAAAAATAGTTGTTGTAAGAGTGCCGCTATGTTTTAAATAAAGGTTGCGAAATTGATTTGCTCGCCTTACTCGCACGTTGTGGGTTGCATGCCCAAGTATTTTTTCGCGACTCCTGGAAGTGTGTGGTCGGAAAACGATTGCATTTAAACTTCACCAAGTTTTGGAGAGTTGTGATTGGTCTCCAGGAGGTGATTCAGGACCATCCGGTTCTTCTGGACAGAGACGGGAAAGGATGCATTGTCCACAGGACAATGGAACAACGAACGCACCAGCACAGGATAATAGAAGAGGTCTAGGGTTGCTGGAGTAGTTCAGAAGGAAGGAAAAGCGTGGACTTTGGCAATTTTTTTTCAGGTGTAGCACGTGGAGTGCATCTTTTACATTTAATTTTTTTATATATTTATTTAGCATTTTTCCTTGTCTTTTGTTCTATATTTGAATATTGTAATATAGATCAGTGACATTTTATTATAATTAAAGACGATATAAAGCAAAATTGGGTTATTAGTGGCTTTGAAATAACAACAGAATTGTACTACACCACAGCAGTTGTTATGCCAATGCTATTTGTAATTTTCTGTCAAATTAAACATTTGATCTTTTTTCGAAAACATTTTAATGATTGTTTTCGAATTCATCCGTTTTTAGTGGAATGGGACATATAATTGCACTATCGGATATGCACTATCGGAAGTGATAAAAGTGTTTGGTAGGTTTCTTTCATCGTGTATTGCTGTCGATGGTATTTTATTTTCTGATCAAAGAAAATAAGTACGATTTAAAAAAAAATTAGCTAGATAAAGATCTAGGTACATTCTATTTTTAGTATAAATATATCTTCAACAGACATAGATAAATCCTCTTACAAATCTCTTGAACGGCGTAGTCGAGCTTTTGTTTTAGGTTTAGAGCTCTATGGTGAATTTTTTACTACACTAGATGAAACGGTGACATGTTAGTTATGCCTTGGGGTCCATCTAATTTAAAATTAAATTTCCCATCATTTTATCATTACTTATGAGTATAATAAGTTTATCATTACTTATGGGTATAGCAATAACTTCAAATGCTGTTTATTGAGAAGTAAAATTTTTTATGTATTACAAATGTTTAAAATACTCTAGGCGCATTAAAAATAGATCATTGTCTCTGAAATTCCAGTATCATTTACCTCAGAGTTTATAAAATAAAGTCTAGTTGAAACGGGTATGTTTTGAAGCATATAATATGTTAGTTATGCATTTTAATTAACCGCTATAGCTGTTTATTCTGCAAAATATGGGTATCATCATCATAATTAATTGTTATCTTTATATGTTCGATGATTGTTTATAGAAACAACTACATATTTTTGTAAAATTTTATAAGGTATACTTAAAATTTTTTATAATATTTTATGCAAACTGGATGCGCCTGGAGCATTTTCAATTAAGCTAATTATGAAACAATTAAAACTAATTAATATTTTGCCTTCAAATTTTTAAAATATTTATATATCAATAGTACTAATAACATAGTCAGTCTTCAAGGAAATTCATTTAAAACAAAAGAAAAGTTTGCTCTATAGGCCCACTGTCGCCTTAAGCTCTGCAAACAATTCCAAAAATGCTCGGCTTATACACGAAAATATACGGTATTCAAATACGTTTAGTGAGAAAAAAGCAAGACCACTTTCAAAATATTCTAGAAACTGTAAGAAATCCGTAAACCTGTTATCACGTTATCCTTAAATCCTTAAATGGTTAATATATAAAATAATTGTACGCATAAAAAGGATTATGAAATAAAATACGCTAAATAATTTTAGAATAAAATGAAGGAATTAAAACATCAAATGTATTTTAACTATCTAATAAAAACACTCCAATAAACGTAATCGAAATAATACTTTTCATTATCCTTGTGTAATGATATGCAATTTCATCATTATTCCTAATTATGTCTTATTTAAAGCTCCACGCCACATATAACAGATAGTTAAACCCCACATTTAACAAATCCCCAAGTTCCATAAAATTAGAAAACATTTACCACTTGATTTTTATTTTCACAGTGTTTTGAAAACAGTAACGCAAAACAGATTAAAATTTTACTTCTTTAAGCTTAAGAAAAAAAAACATTAAGTGCAGAGAATGCTTTGACAAGAATTTATATCTAATTCCTTTATAATACCATGCCATTAAAATTTATTTTACAAAACAAGGTTCCACTGTTTGCAGGGATTAAATTATTTTTATCTTGTGATAAATTTTCAGCATGTTGCAGAAGAAAAAAAAATTTTAGTTCCTTAACGGGTTTCGAATAAATAAACAAATCCAAAATTCGTTTGTAAATAAACCATTTTCTTTTACTTTCGCATGTATTTTGAGTAATTATCCAAAGCTTGCATTTTTAATCATTTCAAACTTAATGTATAATTTTGAGTCTAAGCAATTAATTATGAGGCATCGTTGCAGAAAAAAGGTACTGCAGTTTTCTTATTTGTAAGAAGCGAATACAGTAAAAATTGTTAATTTATTTTGTTAATGTGCTGCAATTTGTATTGCGAATTTTTTAGTGTAGTAGTATTCATTATAACCTTAAAAGTATTACTATCTTTCAAAAAGGGATTTAAAACTTAAAGTGTATGAAGTATGTGTTGGAAAAACTACAGGGTGAGTTTAAGTTGTTTTTTCCAAATTGGGGGTGATACTATCCATTATTGGAGCAAAAAATTCCATCGAATATACAGTCGCATTCCTCTCTTGAATCATAAAATATTAAAGCTAGAATTGCAATCTGAACGATAGCGATGGGAAAGCAAATGAACAATATCACTAGTTAATCAACCTGATTTTATGTTCAGAGAAAAACTGACAGAAAAGCTCAAAGTGACGATCACGTGTATTTTTATACAGCTTATATCGACAAATGAACGAATAGCATCATACACTCTGAAAGATTCTTGGTGTAGTGTTAACTAACCAGTTAACTGCATTTGATGTGTATACACGTCAAATATACATTTTAGTCTAGTTGACGTTCATACACGTCAATCCAAATCTACATTTCAGTCCGGTCGACTTGTATATACTACAATCCAAATCAACATTTCCGTCCAGTTGGTGTGTATAAATGTCAATTCTAATCTACATATATAGTGGTCGACCTGTATACACGCCAATCGGAACAAAAAAAACAACACATTTCTTTGAATTTTTTTAATAATCTCCCAGTCGAAGGATGGGCGATTGGTTAGGGTGCTGGCCTTCAGTACTGGAGTTCGTGGGTTAGAATTCTACTGTGGCATGGATGTTCGTAGCCGTTCGGAATAGGCTTTAAGCTGTTTGTCCCGGTCTCATTAGCCCTTGTGATGCAAAAGAGTACACCATAGCACTCCAAACCAAACCAAACCTAACAATCTCCCTATCCACCTCGATGTCCTATGCTTTTCTTACCCTGAACCATTTTTTTTTTGCTAACCAAAAATTGAGTGAATTGGTTGCCAGCGAAATCCACTCAAGTTACGTTATTGGCCAATCAGTCGCGAGTCAAACAGCGAAATGGCGATAACGAGACATTCCCGTAACTCCCGAAGTACCCCTATATCATTGGAAAGGCAACCCTAATGGTATTCCAACAATGAATAGATGGGAAGGGGCTATTGCCATCGTAGTCCATAGCGACATACTAGTACGATCATGCTCTACAACAATAACGATAAATATATTACCATCGTTTAATCAATGTGTTTAAAACTTAAATTAAGTACTTAACATATTACATTTCTAAAACTGTATTGATTTCTCTTTTATAAATATAAAATTGTTTAAAGAGAAATAAACGCCTTATTTCACCAAGACTTCATGTTCTAATTAGCAAGTCATCTAAAATACTTATAGTGTTTTAGAAAATTTATAGGAATTACATATACACACAAGAGCCAAAACATTATGACCACCTGTCAATAACAAGTTCACACACCTTTGGCGCACAACACAGCTTCAACCCGCCTTGGCATGGGTGCCACAAATTCTTAGTACATGGCCGGTGATAGATTGCACCACATGTTTAAGCAACGGTTACACAAATTCGAGATATTGTGGTCTTTCAACTCCGAGCCTGCCGTCCCATGACATCCCAAATGAAATTGAGATCGGAGTGAGGTAGGCGTCCCAGGATATTAAAGGGAATTCAGCATCATGTTCCTTGAACCACTCCAACACAATTTTAGCCGTGTGACACGGGGCATTGTCCTGATGGAATATTCCATTTCCATCCGGAAAAACAAAGGCCATGTAAGGGTGAAACTGGACCACAATGATGTTCATAAAAGCTGTATCATTCATGGTCTGGTCTACCATAACCACGAATCCCACAGACGACCAAGAGAACGTCCCCCAAAAAATAATACCGCTACCACAGGCTTGTGTATTACCTACTGTACATTGAGGGAGCAACAACTGGCCTGAATGACGGAGTATCCTGACACGGCCATCGGCGTGATGAATGTTAAACCGTGATTCATCTGTCCAGGCAACTCTAAACTGATCCATGGACTAGTGGCGATGTTCCCCTGCTCACCGTAGGCACAGTTGCTCATTACGCTTGATCAGCAAAGGCACACGAGTGGGACGTTTGTTGCATACCCCCATATCTAACAATGTTCGTTGAACAATGTGCTCCGATACTATGCTACTTGGTCATGCACTGTATTGGGTTGTCAGCTGAGCCCCTGTCTGGCTCCGGTTTTGCTTCACCATGAGAGACAGTCTCCTACGACCTTTTTGGATCCAACACCATGCCATCTACTGCTGGTTTCACCGTCATTCACCCACTTTGCATAAGTACTAACAACTGTAGATCGCGAACAACCCACTAATCGTGCGTTTCGGAAATACTTGTTTTGAGCCTTCAAGCCATTACAATCTGCCTCTATTAAAGACGCTTATATCCGCAGCCTTTCCTATTACACATAGAAGTGAAAGAATGATTTTTCAAACTCTCCAGCAGCAAGTAAATACTACTTCCACCTGATCACGTGCCTTCCGCGTCATCCAGGAGAGTTCATTGCAAAATAAGGGGGTGGTCATAATGTTTTGGCTCTTCAGTGTATTTCTACTACACCATTATTTACTGTGCTGGAAAAGTGAGTTCAACCATGCTTTGCTTTTACCTTATTTGTTTTTTTAATAACATTGAAAGAAGCAATATGCATATATTTTTATGCAGTAAAAGTAAGTTTTAAAAAATTCCACATTTTGAATTCAGAGCATAAATATTATCAAAAATTTCTTATCAATCACAAAACCTTAGATCCAAGATTGTCTACTACACTGATGTTTAGTACAACTTATCTCTTAAAGTATTAGATTTAAAATTTCATTATCTTAAGCAATCAATCGTAATTTAGATAAAGCAATATTATTGGAGTGAATGTATAATTCTTTTTTCTGTTATAGAACTATTTCAACCCAGTCGTTTAACCAATAGTTTCTCAATATATAAACAGCCAAAAGTCTAACGGTTAATGATTTTCCTAATAGAATGAGATAAGAATATACTTCCAAAGCACATTCTATCTCTTCATAATAGAACATACATAAAGCTGGAGCACCCTTAATATATCATTTTATTTCTTTTACACAACTTTTATATTCTGATGTTAATGACTATTAACTCTACCCAAAGGGTTATTCCATTCATCTACATTCAAAATAAAACTGATAGTATTAAGATTTAAGGGAACAAGGAACCTCCTAAGGACAGTTTTAGAACAGAAATGCAAGATAGTTTTCTTACTCAGAAAAAGTTAAAATATCTGTATGATCCAAAGCATAATTATACTTTTGCATTTTACTGATTATTTTTTAATTTAAACTTACTTTTTTTTCATATTCGTATTTTAAATTTTGAACCATTTTTATTTTCCAGTTTCATATTTTTGCTCTTGATGACACGTGCGTCATATTTTTCTTAGTCACTCTTAAATTTTCAGACTTTGTTTATTCATCTGTTTGTGAAAGCATTAGATATCAATTATTTGAATAATTAATTATTTCTTGATTTATTAATTGTGTAACCGTATTAAACAAATAAAATGAGCTTCCTAAAATATTCCATAAGTATAATAATAATTGTTTTATAAAAATGCACTTAGCGTAAAAGGAATACAATATCCAGTTTTGTGCCTTTTAGATTTTCAACTTACAGTAAATACCGGAAAACAATTGTCTATTATGTAGTGTATCAGGAACAGTTTTCATAACTGTACTTAATTATTAATTTTTTATGAAAATGTTTTGTATTTTCACCAAACATGTCTTTCTTGTATATTTTAATATGTTCTGTATTTTATTAAACATCATTCTTAATAATCCTGAAAGTAATATTTCTAAAAGTTTATTATTAAAATTTATTGAATTGCAAAAAATATTATTAAAGTTTATTTCAAAATAGATATTAAAAGTCCTTTGTATGCTTAATAATATATAAATACCACTGTATTTTTCTGATTTCTAAATTCCATTCATCACGAGTAATAACATCCAAATCAATTCATTAACGCATTGTATGCGGGACACGTACTAGTACGTTTTCTGATGATTGATACTTGAGCGCAGGACACGTACTAGTACCGGTTAATGGAACAACATGTTTTGTTTGTGAGTACATAAATAACGGTATATACAGAAAAACGAAGCCGAATGTTCTTGTCTACTACATAGATTCTGGAAATATTTAAACAAAAGAAAACTAGTTTTTACATTATTTGTTTTATGATTGCTCTTTTCATTTTTTTATAATGTAAGAATGTTTATATATAACATAATTTGAAAAAATTAAAACTATATACTACTATTTCTATTTGATTTTTCATATTTACGATACTATTATAAAATTATCCACTAAAAATATATTTTTTGTTTACAAAAATCTTATAGTTGTTATTTATATATTTCTATTTATATATTTGTTTATATATTTCAATATAAAATACGAAAAGTTGGTTAAAAATTAAATAATTTTCAATATATTCAGATTTAACTGAATAACTAAATTGACGCACAAAACGCCTGCTCCCGATACAATTCCGCTGTGAAATGTACCAGCACAAAATGTGCTAATAAAATCGATTTTAATATTCAGTGCATGAATACAAAACTCAATATTTAATATTTTAATAGCTTGAATTGCAATTTTCAATATAGCTATTAAAAATGAACTTTTTCAACAGATAATATATTCAGTTAATGACACTTCTTTTTACTTTAAGTACTAAAAGCAACTATTTTATTTTATCTTTAAAAACACGAAATTTTTATACTGCGTCTCATTATTTTTATAATTTAAGAAATCAATAAAAGGCATCTTTATATTACATTATTCAATACTGCCCATATAAATAAATGAATACTTATTCTATTCGAAGTTAACATATTCAGTATAAAACTAGCTTTTCATTTTGAGGGATAACTGTTTGCAGCACGCTTTAAAAATCAAAATGTATTCCAACATTTACTTCTATAGTCCTCAGCATTTATTTTTATGCGTGAGAATTTCGAAACGTTCGGATATAAAGTCTTGACTGTGTTTAACTTTTCCATTTTCGAAAAAGGAAAAAAAACACATCTAGAATGAAAAGGTCTCATTTGCATAGAAATAACCCCTTAATCTTCGTCAGAAAACACAAAATACTAGCAAAAATATTTTTAAATTTTGGTTTTCATTTACTTTAAATTTTTTTATTTTGGAATGCCAGGTGTTCTGATTCAAAATCATCGAAACATTACTTTTTTAAAGAATTTTTATTTTCATATTATTTTATTTTCATATACTTGAGTAAATATTGTTATATTTGTACTAATTCTGTAATTATGAACATATCTCATGGATATGGAACATATCAATATTGTGATTGTTTTATACGAAAAATGCTTTCAAAAAATGATAAGTAAATAAAAGGGGTAAATGAAATTTAATTTAAAGGAATTATTGTATTTAAGGAATATGTGACTAGGAGCGAAAGTACTAACACTGTTTCATGTATGATTAAGTTATGACGTTATAGGAAACGTTCAAACGTATGTTCGCTTTCTATGACTGGATAAAATCGTTGGCTGTCTGTGTATGCAATTGAGAATAACATTTTAATTAGGTAATGTAGAATCATTAAACATATACTTGTAGCGTATAAAGTTGAAAAGAGAGATTGATAAAAGAAGAGAATACAACTGTGCTGGTGTTCCCGGTAAGATTATTTACATTTGTGTCTACTGACGAAAACTGATATAAGTACGAAATAAAAGCAACTTACCATTAAGTTGGGTAATAGAGAGGTAGATAAATACCTGAATCCTTGTGCATCTTTCCTTATTTTTATTACAACCATTAAATATATATGCTATTGCAGGTAAGCATTAATTTAACTGTGTTGGGATGAAGGAAGCGGAGCAACAGGGATGAAGGTAAACGGCAAGCATAGCCCAAAAGGTAATGGAAAGGGAAAAGTTGCAAGGGTAAGCTTACCACACAAATAATAGTTATGAAAACTTTATACAAGTATTAAAAAATCAGTTTTTGGAGAAAGTGTAAAATTAATTTTTTTATACAATTATTATTCAGTAGTATGTGCTTCATATGTGATTAAATTATGACGTAATAGAAAACTGTCAAACTTATGCTCGCTTTCTATGACTTGATAAAGTCGTTGGCTGTCTGTGAATATAATTGAGAATAACATATTAATTATGTAATGTAAAAACATTTAAATTAATGTAAATGTCAGCAATACTTGTGTTTCAATGCAAGCCCATAAGTGAAGTGATGATATAAACTTCAAATTTTTAATTTTTAGCTAAAAAGATAAAGTGAACTGAGAGAATTTAAAAAATAATATATATTATTTTCCATTATACGAATACCTAAAACACAACCTTTATATTTATAACAATTAATACCCCTCACCATTGTTAAAATGATATTACATATTCTAATGATTTTTTTCACTTAAACTTGCTTGTTTTTATCATATTCGTATTTTAAAACTTAAACGATTTTTATTCTTCAGTCTGATAATTTTGCTTTTGATTCCATGCGCATTTTTAATCATATATTAAAAGATTCAATTATTCATTTCATTATTTTCGTTATAAATACTGAAAAATTTAATAATGTTTAATAACATAAATAAAGTTTAAAAAATTAGCATTTATTATCCAAAAATATGCTGCAAACAGTGAAAGATGTATTTCTATCATACTGTTTATTTACCCTTTTCCTGTCCTGTACATCAGATAAGATTTACACGTATAATGCTTTATACGCTTGTATGTTACATGTGATAAATAATAAAGTATATTTTATATGAATGATTTTATATATTTTATATCATTGTATGTCTCATGTGATAAAGCATAAAAAGCATTATATCTGTATATCATATGCTATGTGCATTGCAGGAAAAGGTTTAAAATAATGTTTCAAATGTGAGGCACATGTTTCAAACATTCATCATTCCTTTTTAAAGTCATTCTCCAGTTTGATATTTTTGCTCTTCATACCATGTGCATTTCTTAATCAGATATTGAAAGATTCATTTACTCATTTCATTCTCTTCGTTATAAATACTGAAAAATTTAGTAAAGTTTAAAAAATTAGCATTTACTATCAAAAAGTACGCTGTAAAGAGTGAAAGATGTATTTCTATCACACTGTTTATTTACCCTTTTCCTGTACTATACATCAGATGAGATTTATACGTATAATGCTTTATACACTTGTATGTTACATGTGATAAATAAAGAAGTATATTTTATATGTAAAGCTTTTATATATTTTATATCGTTGTATATCACATGTGATAAAGCTTATAAAGCATTATATCTCTATATCATATGCTATGTGCATTGCAGGAAAATGTTTAAAATAATGTTTCAATTGTGAGGCACATTTTTCAAACATTCATCATTCCTTTTTAAATTCGTACACGGTAGCTCCAGTACAAACGAAATCCTCTTCAACTTTCAATCACTTTAGAATTTATTTGACATTATTCACTGCCCCGAAGCTGGAATAGAAAATTCACTTTCTGCTGATATTCCTTTTATTATAAAACTCCTCAAACAACCCACTCTTCGAAATTCGCGTTCCAAGAAAAGGGCAAGCCCGGAATGATCCGCGACGCCATCCTCTTTCGGGCGGGGGATAATGACACACTCTACGACCACTCATTACTTCCTCCCTATCACCCCCTTTTATATAAAAAGAATCTACGTAATTTTTTTACATTATGCTCGAGACAGAGCAAGCATGTGGAACATCGATAGATTAGGAAACGAAGAGGGCCTTGGCAATTTATCGGATGGAATAAGGAGCAGGGAGCACCGGAATGAGGGGTAATTAGGGTCGATGTGATGTGCGTTTAATAGGCTGAGAGCTAGAGGGGCGGGAGGGATTCTCAGTACCGGATGGGACCTGACATCCTTTTCTTGAGGTGTTTTCGGTAACGAAAGCAAGTGTTAGGAAAGCGGGTAAGTAGGATCCGTGAGGTAAGAGAGGATTTAGATGGAGGGCGTTAAGGATGAAATAATAAAAATATGTTTAAAGATGGAGCCACAGTCACTTTTAGCTCGTTTTCATTACTCGTATGTTTTGTACTCTCTGTACATTATATGAGTACATTTCAAGCAAAAATTTATATTTAAGTACAGTTTTTTATTTCCGAAGTTTTCGTAAAAGGTTTTGGATTATTTTATAGGTCCCAGCAAATTATTTAGGTGAAGTTTCACACATGAAGCTACAATTACAAGGTGCATATTTGATTTACGAAGAAAGTTCCTTTAAAGAAAGTGCCAGAAATTATCCAGTCATGTGCACTTAAAATTCCATCTTCTTTTGCCATTAAGGCGTGCTGTAATTACATTTAAACCTTTAATTACTTCATGTATTCTTTTAGATGGTTCCTCAAAGAAAAAGAATAATCTTTGAATATTTGAAAAGTTTGAATTAAATATCTACCTCAATTTTGTTTCCCAACGAATAGGTACATTTTGCGTTAGGGTTCTTAGAAAGAATTTGAATTTTTACGAAATGTTATACTAGGGATCAGAGGGATCGTATAAAAAATTAGATTTACCTCAAAGTTCAGTTTTTATGCTTAAAAATATCATAATTAATTCACCATTTAAAAAAGAAACATTAAGTTTGTATACTCCTTGTTTTATATGCTGATACTCCTTGGGACATAAAAGAAAATTCCAAATAAAATCAAGGAAGAAACTATTACTGAGATATATTTAAAGGTTAGATATATCGAGATAAACAGAGCTAGGCATATATATATATATATATATATATATATATATATATATATATATATATATATATATATAAGTGTACACACGTCCATATATAATATACCTACATACAAATATGTATGCATGTATATACACATAGACAAAAAGAAAAAGGGACAAGTAAAATAATTTAATAACTGAAATAAATCTGTACAAAACAAATGAAAAAAGCTATCTTATAGTATACTTTTGTCGCTATCAGATTCATGAAATTTCCCAAAAAGGTTAAGTAACCATTATTATATGGTCTTCAAAACATAATATATGGGAAAAAATGGGAATTCCATCCATTTTAGAATGAAGAATAAACATAAATATGGAGTATTCTACATATTACACCGCGGAATGCTCTCCTACCGCATCAACCATCGACGGTCTATTAAAATTCTGCAAAAATATCTGAAAATTTAAAGAAACTGGTCCATATTCTGTTTTCTGAGTCTAGGCAGTCAATAAATGGATTAGTTTAAATCTTCATTTGATTGAATTTCAAAATGAAAAAGTTAAGCTTCATATGTGTGCCGAAGTCACTTTGTAAAAAAAGAAAAATTCCGAGGGTACAACAGCTCTAAGGGGACCGTTTCCGAGACCAAGGGCCTTAGGGTGCGAAGCATATGTTAGGTGGTTAACCTTACGTGTTACCAGTACTTAATTCTTAGGCATGCTTGATCCTCAGTTTGTCTACCCACAGGGTTGAAAGCCGACCTTGCCCAGTACGAGGATCGAACTTCTGACCTGTGTTGTGGGAGCGCGAAGCGCTACTCCAACGCCTATGGGCTTCAAAGTGACTTTCTAAAAGCTGTAAGAAATTTGACTCTTTCAAGCGAAAGAAACTTGTATATTCCCAGAAAATTAGTAAATCTAGCATTCCTGTGGTTTCATATGTGATCAGTGGGTTACAAAAAATTGCAGAATTAGTGGTCATGTTCTGAATTGCACAACCTAATCCCGTGAAATTAAAAATGAAAATATTTCACTCTTGACTTGAGTTTCATTTTATAACAGAATATAATTTATATTGTGGAAAATATTTATGATACATTTAGGTTAAATATTTTATTACACCCACATGCATATACCGCATAAAATTACGAAAGTGAAAGAGAAGAAAGGGATACGGCGATAATACAACATAAATTATGAAAATAGATTACGAATAAAAGGAAAACGATGTCACTTAAAAGCAGCTGACATAAATCCAAATGATGTGCTTTACGCATGAAAGCCTGAATTTTTTATGAATAAACAGTGACAAATGTTTTCATATTTATCATTTCCTGCTTTCATAAAATGTTTAGTCAATGTCTGCGAAGTAACAACGAGTATTATACATATCGTGACAATTGCGGAAGCAATACCGGTATAATCAATATCTCGGCTGTATAGGTCGATTAAATGATAAGTCTTGTCACGAATGTGTCCACGTTTGTGAAGTGACTTAATCTAGTAAGATGACGCTCATGCACCGCGTTCAGTTCCCTTATATTGAAACTGTCATTCTACATTCAGATCTGATTATGTTATTGTGATCAACTAATGAAAGTTTTCAATATATCAATTTTTCCGAACACATAATATAGAAATAGAGCTATTTTGCTTATAAATATAAAAGCATTTATTTAACTTCACCATTCTGCAGGGCCCGATCAAAGGAAAGTTCGGCCTAGGGCCTGGTAATCTTTTGAGCCCACTACCCTCTTTCAACCCCCCAAATAAATTAGTTTATAAAGAGGATACATACGAATATTTTTGGAGGAATGTTTATAATTTTTATGTTTACATACCTTTGTAGTACAGTCGAATGCCAAAAATCTGTATATGCCCAAGGATGTAAACTGTAACACTTGCAATTAAGTTTTTATATAAAAAATAAAATAAAATACCATAGGTGAGATTAACAAATAATAGCTGTTCGTAGATTTTAAGAAAGAAATAATAAAAGAAAAAATAATAAAATTCAAATTTTGTTAATTACGTTATTTAAAATTTAATAATTAAGTACCAAATTTTAGGGGACACAGAGCCTAGTCCCAGTCTGCCCGTGCTTTAATAAGGCCCTGCCATTCTGTCAAATATTCCTGTAATTTAAGAGGCCTCATAACTCTAAAGTATTCATTACTCATAAACATTTCAAAATATCAACTTTTCTGACACAAACTATTGAAAATGTTTTTGCATACAATTAGAAAATCACGAGGAAAAAAATTATTTATTATAAAAAGCTATTTATTAGAAACAAAGCATAATCAGCAAGACTAAATAGAAATAGAAAATCATATTTTTTTTTATCATTTAAAGATGCTTAAACGTAATGTAGTTCCTAAACTCTTAATAAACTTATACCGAAAACATACAAGATTATATTTATAGTCCTTCTTTAGATGGTATGAAACCACATATTTAGTTCACGTATTTTAATCTACAGATTAAAGTATATGAATTATTGATAGAAAATAAGTACATGATTATGTCAAAGAGACAAAAAGGTTATTGGAATGTGATTTAGGATATTTTGTCTATTAATGTCATAATTTAACTGTTTTGAAATTAATTTGCATCAATATTTATAAATAAAAATATTACGTTCCTCACAGTACTCTATGAACTACACTCTACGAAGAAATTTAAGGGAATAGTAAAAGTTACAAATCATTTTTTAACCCTTAATTTGGCTAAGTCTGGCCACTACACCGGACATGTATATTTATAACTACTATATACCATAATTGTCCTTTTTCGCCACAGCGGTCAATAATTATCTCAAAAATAGAAAATGATATATTTTTTTGTTTATTTTACAGAGATCCTAATGTCTACACAGACATGGGAAATTTACAGAAATTAAAAAAATATTCGAAAAAACATCTTGTCAAATTAAAGGCTAAATATTTGCTTAGAGATATGAAACATTGTGCTTATTTACATGAAAAAATAAATAAATTAACCACATTTTTTTAATCAAATTATATTTTCGAAAAATTTATCTTTGAAAGTTTAATTTTTAAAATGCTGCTTGATATTTAATTTTTATAAATTTTCTTCGAAAAGTATATCGGACACTCCTAATACATATTTAAATGAATTCGGGTATAAGTTTCAATTTTTAACTAAATTTAAATTATTAAATTTAATTTAAAAGTAGAAAAGTCTGAATATTTTTGCAAAAAATCACTGCCTAAACGTAAAATATATTTGCTATTATTTTACGTAAAATATATTAACTGTTCATTCAGTCTATCAACAAAATACACAAAATATGATAAATAGCTTTTGTTAAATGATAATATAGCAAATGTAAAAGGTAACTGTAAGTATTTTCTATAATTCATATATAAAAATTTTCAGCTCAAGTAACATTTTAGAAAATTAAAAAAAATTAAAATTATGATTTAAAAAAATTAAACACTATTAACTTAGTTATATTTTAATGTATATGATGAAGTATGTATGAACAATGTATGTGTATGAGATGATACAGGTAGTCCTGAAAGATTAAATTATTTAATTAAACGATTTAATAAACGTCCCTTGATTTGTGTGCTTTCCCTTAAATATGTCTAAGTATACTGTATAACGCAATATGATATAAAAGAAAAATGTCCTCAGGCGCATTTCATTGCATTAAGGTAATACCTCAATTGGATGAAACAAGGTAAATAGAGAATGTTATATAGTTACCCACAAGCTGTAGTGCGAACGTGCTTTCTTTTGTCTCATACTGTAAATTAAAAACATCTTCTTGGTCTACGTTTTATTTCATACGCTTGGTATATCCATGTCTGTACGGTCTTCATCGTGCCATACACGAAGAGAAAACATTTATTTTACTTTACAAATGCTACACAATCAATCATTAGTGCACTGGCTCTCCAATACTTTTTAACAATGCCTTCATACTGAGAAAGTACAATACAATTATTTAAATGTTCAAAAGTAATTGGATGACAAGAGTCACACAAAACAAAGTCCGGTGAATTCACCAGTTTAATTCTGTAGAGATGGTCTTGTAAACAGTCATGTCTTGTCAGACCCCTAAAAAGGGCCACTGCAGTCATTCTCGAAAAATTAGGAATATCTCTCTATTCCCCACAAATCCCTCATCTCTCATTCGTCTTACTTTGAACCATATCTTGTTTAAGAGTTTTCTTAAGAGTCAGATTAACAAACAATTTAGTTGTATGAAATCAAAGAGAACGGTTCATGCGTTTAACTATCAAGGCTCCTTTTTTGCGATTATATCAACTTTTTCATTAACTAAAATTCCACAATGTGCAGGAATTCATAGGAAAAAAATACATCTTTCAAAGTTTATCCACCGGTACTGGCATGTTTCGTTATAATTCTCAGCTGTTTGCTGTATTTAGAAAATAAAAGTATTTACAAAGTACTTGTGTAAACGGTATGATGTGAAACTTTACTCTAGGTCATGTTTATGAATATTTCACACACATGGTGGTACTAGTATTGCAGAAACAATTCTAGATATCCACAATATTCATGGCTACATTTTATTCTGATTACGATAGTAAGAAGACAACCATTAAATTATTTTAAAGTGAATTTAAAGTTCACGTGATAAGAAACGTTACAAAGCTGTTTTCACGGTAAGGTAGTAGAATCCTTTATCATAATATCCTCATGTATTTTTTATTAAATATTTCCATACAGATATTTATATTAAGTACCTCAAAGAAATATATTTGATAAATATAGTATAAGAAAGTATTTTTTAACTAGCATATAGCCCATCATATGACAGGACAAGTAAAATTTTTAATTTTCTAGAATTGTAAAGTACTTTCTGAGGTGGGTAAAAGAATTGTTTTTGGGTAAGAATTATCTGGACACGCTCAATAATTTGTTTATCTTCACACTCCTCTAAAGTCTTCCAATAATGAGAATGCAGTTTAGAATCGCATATATTTTTTAATTAGTCAAACCGCGTGGTTATGTATAAAAAACAAACACACAGAAGAACAAACCTCTTAATTTTCAAACACATATAGCTTAAACGCTAAGTATTTATTAGTCCATGAAATAGACTCTTAGGTTTTTAAAGAAGTTTGTTGTTAATACCGGTGATAAAATTTTCATTGCAACAAAAAATGGTCGAGAATAAATTTAAATCTATCACATATTTACCTAATCTATTATTTAATCCTAATATAAAAGAAAGATATTTGCGCATTATATAAGTTCAGTGATGAAACGTATGAAAATAATGCAGACGATATTTAAATAATATAAAATATGAAATGATTAAATGAGATGGTTAAAGGAATGACGTCGTATTGCTAGCAAAATATGTTATTTTTACCTATTTATTATGTGATAAACCTAATCGCCTGTTCGTAACTGGAAAAAATGAGATAGGGCTTGATATAGTGGAAATAAACTCTTAAAAAGGGGACAAGGGCTGGATTTCGAACGTTTTAAAGACTTGTTTTGAATTTTGCTATCACTAACTCGTAAAAAATTCAATATGGAAGGCCTTATCCATTCCAGGTCGAACCGCTTCATAAATTCGAGGACAGACGGGCAGATTACTTAAGATATTATTATAAAGGTGATTTAAAATTTAGCTTATGAAAATCTGAAAATCGTTATCACTTATTGAAACTCCAGTAAAAACTCCAACCGTATAAAGAAAAAAAAATGCGTACTGACAAAAATATTTTTTTTCAGTCTAATATATAACATGCATTAATTTTCATCAATTAAAAACTTTTTTATGTCTCAGAAATTCGAAAAGCAATCTGACGGAATGGGTTAATGGTTAAAAATTACTATATGAAATAAATTTCTACGCATTAATAGTATAGATTTTTTTAAATGTATCCATGAACCAATTTATAAAATTGCTTTTCTTTTTTGAAAATTAGAATAAAAGTCTATGAGAATTATTAATATGCATAAGTTTATTGATTGAACAATTTTTCTCGCTTTCATTATTTTCAGCGATTAACTGAAAGATTTAATAAATTCAACTCCTTTTTATTTATTCACACTTTGACGTGAAAATCTAAATCTTTAATCAGTCATAATAAACAAAATGGACTTCAGAGAGGAGGAAAGTGCAGAGTGAATCCATCCAAAATGTAGACCATTCTGATTTGCATATAAACAGCTTTTCGAAAATTTATTTCAGAAATGCTTTGACAAAATGCTGAGACAAAATTACGAGAGTGAAGAAAATTGTTTCTATTTTCTTTTGTAAATTTGTGAAGCTTTGAAAAGAGGCAGAAGAAAATAAATAAGGTTACGAAAGTTCAGATGATGACAAATTCAGACCCCAAGAGTTAACTGAAGCGGAGGTCATCAATTACGAAAATGTATTATTTAAAAAAAATCGATTAACATAATCTTCTCATGCGAAAAACAGATGCGCTTAAAGCGATTTAGAATAAAGATCACTTTTATCATTATAAAATATGCTCCTTCCTTAAGAACAACAGGTCAAATTTAAAATAAATAACTATACCGATTTCATAAAAAAAGTCATTAACTGTACTTTTTCTCCACAACCGTTGGTAATAAACTAACTTCTAATTAAGAAAATGTTTATAATAAGATAGGCATTTTATTTATGATTGTTTGTATTTAAAAACTATATTCTGTGAATATGACAAAATCTAAATTTTTGTACGATCCCTTCCCTTTGTTTCTGCGTTTAGTAAAAATTTAAACTCGTTTTAAGGATCGTAACACAAAATCTCGTCATCTTTTCTGTTACGAGAATTGAACGAGATGCTAAAGTAATAAAAAATTAAAGGTTTTTTCTCTTAACTGGAGAATTGTTCAAAAGATTGTGTAATGTTCACTAAATTGCAAATGTGAGTGTGCTATGGACAAAAATTGCTATGGATTAGGAAAATTAAAAAACACAAAATTCCATATACCGTTCGGACTAACAACTTGTATATACTCATATTTTTTAAATGCCGAAAAGAGTTGTAAGATACTAAGAGGCGTGTAAGAAAAAAATGTATGAACTTTGTTATACAACGCCTACCATACGTGTACGAAGAGATTAACAGGCGATGCCAACCAATAAGGGTTTAAATAAATTATCTGATTTGAGGACCGATTAAAGTCAAATCCGTATCTCCCGAACCTTACCTTCCATCCTCAAACTTGCAGAGATAAACAGGTTTAGGGTTTGGTTTGGAGAAATACGGTCTACTTTTACAAAAGAAGGATTAATGAGACAGGGACCTACTGCTTAAAGCCAACGAGCATCCATGCGTATGAGCATCGATGCCTCAGAAGAATTCGAACCTACCGGAGTTCGTGGATTCGTATTCCAGTGTGGCATGGGTGTTCGTATCAGTTCAAATTTGGCTTTACTTGTAGGTCCCAACTTAATTAGTCCTCATGTAGCAAAAGTAGACCATAGCTCTCCAAACCAACCCTAACACTTTCTTATCTCCGGAAGTTTGAGGGCGGAAGGTGAAATAAAAGAGATATGCGTTTGACTTCAATCAAGCATTTGAAACGTAATTTAATCCTTTATTCTTTGATTTTTCATTTATTTTTAGGTGTGTATAATAAAAAAATATCCATTATAGCATGCGTTCATATTATAAGCATGTTGTAATTCATACTTAAGCACAATGACTAACTTAATTTTAAATTTCACATAAACTTTTCCTCCACGCCGTTGAGTCAATAGGAAGTGTCTACTCTGGCTCAGTAGGTTATGTACACGAGACATAACACGATGTACAGGATTGATGAAAGCTCTACGATGCGAGCATTCAAAATGACCACTTCCATTAACTGCACTCCTCTAAGTAAGCCCGATCCTCGTTCTGAACTTGAAGCACTCGTGTTTCAACATAATTGTCTTCTAGAGCAGAATATAGCCTGTTTAAGCGGTGAAATCGGAGTGATCAGGCTTCATCTAATGGCCTGCATTAGCGGCTTCATCTCGACATCAAAAGGCCTTTATGAGAAAAAGCTGAGGTAAGTTATTTTATCTCGTTAGTTTGAGTTATGAATCTAAAATGTAATTTGTTCCTTACAACGGAAAACTAACTACTGAAATGATATGTTCGCTAAAAAGGCGATTTCCTGTATATAACAGTGAATTTGTACTGTATGTTTTTCAAAGTACTTACGTAATTAATATGTACTAGTGTTAAATGAAATAAGTGTTTTAGTTATGAGAAAAATCGAAAATTGCAGGGTAAGGGTATTTTCAATATGACAGATTTTGAACTGAAGTAGGAAATGTTTTTTTTCTTTTAAAAAATACAAATTGGTTATAAGTTTCATTGTCGAAATTAAATAGCATGATGACTTAATTGAAATAAAACCTCCTTTTTGTCCTACACATTAATTTCGAAATAGTTTTAAACTGTAATAGGAAAGACATTTCTTTTAAAAATTCCAATTTCGATTTCCTATATACGAGAATAGTGAATTTGCACTGTAATTATATTTTTCAAAGTACTTATGTAAATAATATGTGTTAGTGTTAAATGAAGTAAATGTTTTAGTTATGAGAAAAATCGAAAATTATAGGGTAAGTGTAATTTTAAGGGCCAGGGAATTTTCAATATGACAGATTTTGAACTGAAATAGGAAAGATTTTTTTCTTTTTAAAAATACAAGTTTGTTATAAGTTTTATTGTCGAAATTAAATAGCAGGATGACGTAATTGAACTGAAACCTTCTTTCTGTCCTATAAATTAATTTCGAAAAAAGTTTTGAACTGTAATAGGAAAGACATTTCTTTTAAAAAAATCCTATTTCAATTTCTTATATACGAGAATAGTGAATTTGTACTGTAATTATATTTTTCAAAATACTTATGTAAATAATATGGGCTAGTGTTAAATGAAGTAAATGTTTTAGTTCTGAAAAAATCGAAAATTACAAGGTAAGGGTAATTTAAAGGTACAGGGGATTTTCAATATGACAGATTTTGAACTGAAATAGGAAAGGCTTTTTTTCTTTTAAAAAATACAAGTTAGTTATAAGTTTCATTGTCGAAATTAAATATCAGGATGACGTAATTAAACTGAAACCTTCTTTCTGTTCTATAAATTAATTTCGAAAAAGTTCTGAACTGCAATAGAAAAGACATTTCTTTCAAAAATTCCCATTTCGATTTCCTATATACGAGAATAGTGAATTTGTACTGTAATTATATTTTTCAAAATACTTATGTAAATAATATGGGCTAGTGTTAAATGAAGTAAATGTTTTAGTTCTGAAAAAATCGAAAATTACAAGGTAAGGGTAATTTAAAGGGACAGGGAATTTTCAATATGACAAATTTTAAACTGAAATAGTAAATATTTTAAATATTTTAAAAATCAAGTTAGTGATAAGTTTCATTGTCTAAATTAAATAGAATGTTGGCTTAATTGAAATAAAACCTCCTTTTTGTCCTACACATTAATTTCGAAAAAGTTTCGAATTAAAATAGGAAAGGCTTTTTTTCTTTTAAAAAATACAAG
The DNA here is from genome assembly GCA_032207245.1 of Pardosa pseudoannulata. NCBI lineage: Eukaryota > Metazoa > Arthropoda > Arachnida > Araneae > Lycosidae > Pardosa > Pardosa pseudoannulata. Next base: position 194,473,133 of record CM063498.1, read on the forward strand.
TTAGTTATAAGTTCCATTGTCGAAATTAAATAGCATGATGACGAAATTGAAATGAAATCTCCTTTTTGTCCTGTACATTAATTTCGAATACGGTTTTGAACTGTAATAGGAAAGACATTTCTTTTAAAAATTTCGATTTCGATTTCCTATATACGAGAAGAGTGAATTTGTACTGTAATTATATTTTTCATAATACTTATGTAAATAATATGTGCTAGTGTTAAATGAAGTAAATGTTTTAGTTCTGAAAAAAAATAAAAAATTACAAGGTAAGGGTAATTTAAAATGACATGAAATTTACAAAAGGACAGATTTTGAACTGAAATAAGAAAGATTTTTTTTCTTTTAAAAAATACAAGTTTGTTATAAGTTTCATTGTCGAAATTAAATAGAATGTTGGCTTAATTGAAATAAAACCTCCTTTTTGTCCTACACATTAATTTCAAAATAATTTTAAACTGCAATAGGAAAGACATTTCTTTTAAAAATTCCTATTTCGATTTCCTATATACGAGAATAGTGAATTTGTACTGTAATTATATTTTTGAAAACACTTGTATAAATAATATGTGCTAGTGTTAAATGAAGTAAATGTTTTAGTTCTGAAAAAAAATCAAAAACTACAGGGTAAGGGTAATTTAAAGTGAGAGGGAATTTTCAATATGATAAATTTTAAACTGAAATAGGAAAGGTTTTTTTTCTTAAAAAGTTAGTTATAAGTTTAATTGTCGAAATTAAATAGCAGGATGACTTAATTGAACTGAAAACTCCTTTTTGTCCTATACATTAATTTCGAAAACGTTATGAACTAAAATAGGAAAGATTTTTTCTTTTAAAAAATCAAGTTAGCTATTAGCTTCATTGTCGAAATTGAATAGTATTATGATTTAATTGAACTGAGACCTCCTTTTTGTCCTGCCCATTAATTTCGAAAAAGTTTTGAACTGTAATAGGAAAGATTTTTTCTTTTAAAAAATCAAGTTAGCTATTAGCTTCATTGTCGAAATTGACGTAATAGAACTGAAACAAAATTCCTATCAAACACACTAACATTAAACTTTAATAGAATAATATTTCCCAATTTCACTATTTTTGCATCGAGTTAAAATTTCAAACTGTTTCGGGAACAATACGTTCATGTATTTTTTCAATCAAGTTAGTTATAAGCTTCATTGTCAAATTTGAAAAGCATGAGGACTTAATTGAACTGAAACATCATTTTTATCACACGCACTAACTTTAAACTTTAATAAAATAATATTTTCTAATTTCTCGATTTTAGCATCAAGTTAAAAGTTTCAAAACGTTTTTGGGTGCATTACTTTCATGTATTTCTTATTCAAAATTTTGAAGATTTTCAATTAATGTGTGTGTTTGAACATGCTTTTGAAAATAGAAATTAAGTAGTATTCTTGAGTTACAGAAGATTTAATAACGTAAAACGGTGAAAACCGTTGCTAATATATTGTAATATTTTTTATAATTGTCTTATATAAATAGTATTTAACCAGTAAAAATCGATGCACAGTTTTATTTCTATATAAAATTTACAGATTAAATGAAAAAATTAAAAGAATTGGCCATAGTATGGCGTGCACTGGAACCATTTTAATGCAATATTGTTGAACGAAGCAGTTTTTGTTAAATAGTTTTTTATTTAAATCAAAAACTCATTTCTAATAGATTTTGCGTCTTATATATTTTACGTAACATTATGTATTCTAATTATAACCAAAACCCCTTAAAAATTGAAAACTTTATAAATTTGTATTCAACGTTCCTTCTACCCTTAAATATAACGCGAAATAACAATAATGTAAGTACTGTGTTATTAAGCGCATGTTTCTGTTGAAATTTTTTACTTGAATGAATTTCAGAAACAGATAGCAATTTTTTCCACTTATTTCATTAACTTTTTTTCGACATTTTTCTCCCTCAATGTTTCAGAATAATAGAATATAAATATTAGTAAAATATTTTTTAACTGTTCCATTTTGTTAAGCTGCAAGTCATTATATCTCTTATTCATTTTTTTCTAGTCTCTGAATACTTTTATGAAATATTAAGTAAAAATCTCTCAACATTCTTTTCCATTAAATAAAACATATTTACCATTTGTTTTAGTAGCAATTTTTTTTTGCAGTTCCTGCACTTGTGCGATCCACTTCACTCGACCCCCTTCATGAAGAAAAACAATGTCACATTTTTTGGTGCTTTTTTTTCTAACTTCCTGATATCAAGAATATACACTCTTTACAAGAAATGGCTTTATCCTGCTCCCTTCCCTTTACTTTTATTTTCATCGGCTGTTTCTTTTCTTATTTCCACTCCTTTTTCCCCTGACCTTTTTTTTCACTTCCTTTCACTTCGTGATGATCTTTTCCCTAATTAAAGTAGAGGGAATTTTGTGCTAAACTGAGCATGCGAATTTTAATAGTGTTTTTGCCCGTCAGACAAAAGTGCAGATAACAGTATCAATCGACAGAGGGTAAAAAAAGTTCTTTGGAAAGAGTAAAAGAGACTTATTTTTGCCCAATAACTTCTAAGTAATATCGTAGTAAGTGATTTTTTTCCTAGAGTTGTAGTATAAAAATAGATTGAAACAAGCGAGTATGTCCAGGTTATAAATTAACTCTTGGAAAACTCAATACACAGTTTTTATCTACAAAAAAGCATTTATTGCAAATTCGCTTTAATAACAAATATTTTCAATGATCTATTAAATTTTATTGCTTACACAAAAGTTGTTTTCGTCTTTGATAAAGTTGAAAAACAATTAAAAAGATGTAAAAGAAACGCCAACGAGAAACTGAAGAAAGAAAGTGAATTTTGCATGTAATTTTTACTACAAGTCATTGTAAAATTCTACTTTTTTATGAGTTTGTCGGTAAAGCCAAAACTAATACCAAAATAATTATGATTTGGAATTATATTTGATTGGTTTTAAAGGAATAAAATTATTTGTAAGTTTCTTTAACATGACAACTAAGTAATATCGTAGTAAGTGATTTTTTCCTAGAGTTGTAGTATAAAAATAGATTGAAACAAGCGAGTATGTCCAGGTTATAAATTAACTCTTGGAAAACTCAATACACAGTTTTTATCTACAAAAAAGCATTTATTGCAAATTCGCTTTAATAACAATTATTTTGAATGATCTATTAAATTTCATTGCTTAAACAAAAATTGTTTTTATCTTTGATAAAGTTTAAAAACAATTAAAAAGATGTAAAACAAAAACCCAACGAGAAACTGAAGAAAGAAAGTGAATTTTTCATGTAATTTTTACTACAAGTCATTGTAAAATTCTACTTTTTTTATGAGTTTGTCGGTAAAGTCAAAACTCACACCAAAATAATTATCATTTGGAATTATATTTGATTGGTTTTAAAATAATAAAATCCTTTGTAAGTTTCTTTAACATGACAACTAAGTAATATTGTAGTAAGTGAATTTTCCCTAGAGTTGTAGTATAAAAATAGAGTGAAACAAGAGAGTATGTCCATATTATAAATTAACCCTCGGAAAACTCAATACATAGTTTTTACCTTCAAAAAATCATTTATTGCAATTTCGCTTTAATAACAAATATTTTCAATGATCTATTAAATTTCATTCTTAAACAAAAATTGTTTTCGTCTTTGATAAAGTTTAAAAACAATTAAAAAGATGTAAATGAAACGTAAACGAGAAACTGTAGAAATAAATTGAATTTTGCATGTAATTTTTACTGCACGTCATTGTAAAGTTCTACTTTCTATGAGTTTATCGGTAAAGTCATATCTAACACAAAAATAATTATAATTTGGAATTTCATTTGATTGGTTGTAAAGGAATAAAATCATTTGTAACTTTCTTTAACACGACAACTTCTAAATAATATCGTAGTAAGTGATTTTTTCCTAGAGTTGTAGTATAAAATTAGATTGAAACAAGCTAGTATGCCCAGGTTATAAATTAACTCTCTGAAAACTCAATAGATAGTTTTTATCTACAAAAAAGCATTTATAGCAATTTCGTTTTAATAACAATCATTTTCATTGATCTATTAAATTTTATTGCTTAAACAAAAATTGTTTTCGTCTTGGATATAGTTTAAAAATAATTAAAATGATGTAAAAGAAACGCCAACGAGAGTGAATTTTACATTAATTTTTACTGCACGTCATTGTAAAATTCTACTTCTTTCATGAGTTTATCGGTAAAGTCAATCCTAACACTAAAATAATTATAATTTGGAATTTTATTTTATTTGTTGTAAAGGAATAAAATGCGTTTTAACTTTCTTTAACACGACAATAAAGAAAATTGTGCAGCTTTTTTTAGTGATATATGTATACCTATCACTAAAAGATTTATATATTTCTTTTTATTGCGTAAATATATAACTTAACTTACTAAGTTACTAGTGTAATCTATAAATAGATTCGTATCTCTTAAAAATCTATCATTGTTCAACATATATATATATATATTTTTGCAACAACCACGAGGCACTTGCATCAGCAGCATTTCTCATTCCAAACCGGGGCTTTTCGTTGCATTTTTTATTGTGAAACACCATATATGTAAAGCAACGTGGATTCCTATGAGGAACAACACAAATATATCCAATATTTACTCGGGAATTTAATGTAAACACGTAAGGAGAGAACACAATACGCAAAACACTATACAGTCTATGTTGCATATTGTCTGATATAGTTTGACACAGTAATTAGCATACGATTATTTCTAAAATACAGGTAAGGGAACCATTGAAAATAAAACTTCAACATAACTTTATTTATTTAATGAGTTATAAACTTAAGATTTACTTTTTCTTCAACGTATTTTTCTAAGATAAAAAATTTTTGTGTTTAAAACTTTATTATACCAGTTGCAAAGTTTATTTCTGTTTAGAAAATAAAGTTTAAGAAACGCTGAGAAATTATTTCACTCAAATTAATTTATCAAAATTTAGGTCTAGAAAATTATAGCCTTAGATATTATTTCACTTTTTAAACTGTAAAAAATAGTGTAATATAATTTTATATTCTTTTTCTAGAACATTTTCTACGCAATATATTCATAACATCATATAAACGCTAAATATCTGAGTTTTGAATAATAATCTAGAAACAAAAGTTTAAATAGAGAATTATTAATTTCTAATATAGTGAAAACAATATATATACTACAGAGATGAATTTGATAAAAAATTGTCTGATAGAATTTTTATATCCTTCTTCTAGAACATTTTCTACGCAATATATTCATAACAACATATAAACGCTAAATATCTGAGTTTTGAATAATAATCTAGAAACAAAAGTTTAAATAGAGAATTATTAATTTCTAATATAGTGAAAAAAATATATATAAAACAGAGATGAATCTGATAAAAAATTGTCTGATATAATTTTTATATCCTTTTTCTAGAACAGTTTCTACGCAATATATTCTTTACATCATGTAAACGCTAAATATCGTTTTGAATAATAATCTAGAACCAAAAGTTTAAACAGATAACTATTAATTTCTAATATAGTGAAAACAATATATATACTACAGAGATGAATTTGATAAAAAATTGTCTGATAGAATTTTTATATCCTTCTTCTAGAACATTTTCTACGCAATATATTCATAACATCATATAAACGCTAAATATATGAGTTTTGAATAATAATGTAGAGCCAAAAGTTTAAATAGATAATTATTAATTTCCAATATAGTGAAACACTGTATATACATCACAGATGAATTTATAAATATTTAATATTTTAAATGCTTTTTCTTAGAGGCTTTAGATATATCTTTGTCTTTATGAAGATAAGGATTAACAATATTAAACTTGTCATAGTCATAAAATATGCTGAAAATATTTTATTTTTTAAAATATAAACTGTAAGAAGAAAAGGTTTTTAAAAACTGTTACTTTATGTAAACTTTTATACGAGTATTAAAAACACATTTTGAAAACATCCACTATACACAAATTACCAATTATAATTCAAAAGAGAATATGAAATCCTTCTTTAAATACAAGCAAAAATAAAGTATCTTTTTGGATAATAATTTAATCCATTTAAAATTGCTGTTTATTTAAAGAAAATGAGGCTGCATATCTGATTCTTAATTAACAGTTCAAAATGAAAACTTATTTGAAGAGCTTATGAATTACATGAAACTGTTAGGTTGATTTTGTTAATACATGATCATAATTTAAACATAATTTTCATTTAATAAATTTTCATCCTAATTGTTCATTAAATTGATTAGATAGAAGATAATTTGTTAAAGAGTAAGGGAGACTAATTATATAAGCGTCTTATTAGAATGATAATGGAAATACAAATTGCAAAGAATGTTTTTTACTCATAGTAAGTTATTTAAAATTTATTTTTTAAATAGGAAATTAGGGTTGTATCGATTTTAACCATGGGAGTTTAAACCAGTGGTTTTAACACTCCTGGTGAATATCAATTTTGACCAGTTTTGATCATCAAAATTTACTTTTCAATCTATTTAATACTAATCGAACATAGTTTACTAGCATATGATAAAGGCAAGTTACATTTGTTAAAAATGTCATAATATAAATAAAACTATCAGAAACAAATATAACATAACACCAAGATACAAAAAAAAAAATGTTTAACTTAATTTTTTTTATTCAAGCTGTTTTATATGTAATTTATGTTGAATTTAAAAAACGGTTACAGGTAACAATTTTGTAGTTGTCTCTAAATTTAAACAATTTCGTTTAATTTATTTTGGTTTACAAAATATTACAAATGATTTTAATTTAATAACAATTCTAGTTGTAAAATGTAATATTATTTGTTTTACTTTTAGAATTTACGCTTTTAACTACAACTTATGTTTTTAACTTCAACTCATGTTTTACGTTTTTAAATGTAACTCATGTTTTATTTTTTTTTAACTGTAACTCATATTTTATGTTTTTTACTGCAATTATTTCACTTGATTACATTTTCACGATTGCATGTACATGGATCATTAAAAGTTCAAACATTCTTATTATACTGTATAAGCATGTTAAATCTCATGAACTTGTTAGTGTAATATTTTGTTTAACTGCACTACTATTTTTATTGCTTATTAAAAGTCACTTCTAATTACAAAAGATATTATATATTAAAATTAAGATCATTTAAAACTGTTTTTAACATTCTGATCACTTCTGACTATTTTTGACCACTTTTGACCAGTTTTGGACTGTTAAAACCACTTTTGTCCAGTTTCCTGGTCAAAATTTCAACCCTGTAGGAAATATAAGGTAATTTCACGCAGCAGGAAGCATCTCAACTCATGACGATTTTGACTTTCGTTTCAAATGGAAGGGCAGCATACTGGTTGCCTATTGGCTATCATACACATGAAAATGAATGGGAAGGACTTTAAAGTAGTTCGTGTCGTTACATGAAATCGTTCTATTATTAAATCGTATTTTTCAAACTTTTATACATGCAGTTATGAACCATCTAAATTTATTTTTTAATACAAAATGGCTGACATATTACGATTTATGTGATGTGATAAAGAAAGAGGCTTTCAGAGGCATTTTTTCATACTGGTAATATATTCTCCAGTGCAAAGAATAATTTAAAATTACAAGAAAGGTCTTGGGAAAAAACCAGCTATAAGTTTATTTTCATTGCCATGCAAAAACAATGTTTTTTTCCCAAACCACAAAAAAATTACATTACGTGTGTTTTACTTATCTTACACTACAGTTCTTCCGCTTTTGAACCATTTTTCTTTCTTACCAAATGATAATTACTTCTGTCATTGTTCTTCCCTAAATGAACAAGTTTGTTTGGACCCTCATGAGTTAACGAGGCATACAAAAAATTAATTGTAAAGAAACTTTAAGGGCATTGCGTGCATTTTAGTCGATAATTATTGACTCCTAATTTGCGAAAAAAGTTCCTTAGCAGAAAGCAAATAAAAGAATAATTTGCTTTTTGTGAGTCAGTTAATTATGTATATCATCCACAATATAATTAATGGTCCTATTTCAATATTACAATTTTAAGTACAAAAGCAATTCAAAGGAACTAAGACGTTTTTGATTTTACAGCATATAAAAGTTTTGAGCATAATAAAACTTCTATATTTTTACATAAATGAAATTTTACCTAATAAGTGCATTTAATGAAACATTAAAGTGCTGTTTTGTTGTTGATACTATTTAATAATGTTATGTGGGAAAAAATAAATGAATAACTGAATATGTTTTAGTGTGTACAAATATAAGAATCATTATATAAATCCTTATATAAAATACTACGAAATTGGGGAAAAAGATTAGTTGAACAGCTCCTTCAGATAAAGCCAATCATTATACCATAGAGTTAAAACAGTTAGTCTTAAAACAGTTTCAACGCTAAAAGTGATGACACAACGTCAGGGAGAAACATAAATAAACACCAGCAGGGTGATTTAAATATCCTATGCTGCCACTGTTTCTCTTTTTCTGTTATAGTTTATGTTGTGTTTCTAATAAGAATATTTCAATGGGGTTTGTATTAAAAGATTCAGCAAATTCCACAGATTCTAAAAATAAAATAAATTGATATTTTGAAGGCTTAAAGGTGATGGTCCCTTTAAGTTATTCATTATATTCTTTTTATAACTAAATATAGGAAATAAAATAAGTACTTACCTCAAACATTATTACAATACTCAGTGCTGCATAGATATGTTATATTTTTATCACTTTGAAAACCAAAAAGTATACTGACATACTAATGAAAAGTTTATTTACATTTACGGAATTAGTTTTTATTTCACTATGTTGAATATTACAGTTTAAAAAGGGAATTGAATTTAGAAATTTGAAATTTATAAAAAGTGTGTATTTTTCTTAAAATTTTACAGATAAAAATATAATTTATAAATGGAGCAAACTATATTCATTGACTGAAATAGCATCATTTAATTATTCACACAAAATATCAAGCCTATCAAAAAGATTGAATTTTTTACCTGAAGTCATTAAATGGAACTGATTACTAAAGGCACATAATTTGAAAAAAATAATAAGTTTCTGCATATAGCTGTGAGATTGTTTATATAAAAACTTTAATTTCTCCACGAGTATATGTGCTATCCTCATAACAATGAAGACAAATTATTACAAGAAGAATCCTAATCATGTGCTACTGTTTTAACGCTTTTCATACATTACTTTTTACAGGGTTGTCCAAAACATATTCATTTTTCTTCAATTTATTGACGATCCCCTGTGGGGTTCCGGGATAAATTATTTTCTAAAATTTATGACATCTTCTATCCTGTTTACTTGAGGTTGCAGGATAATTCCTCGTGTAGTTTCTATCTATTCAAAAA
>CM063498.1:194489992-194494992 GCA_032207245.1 Pardosa pseudoannulata
TGTGATAGGAATAGTTTGCATAATAAGTTTCTTCTTAAGATTGTCTTCTTATTTTTAATGTAAAAACCTTATATTTAAAAAGCTTCAGAATTATATTCCAGAAAAAAATTAAATATTTTATGTTTAAAAAATTAATAATTCATACTTTAAAATAAGCAAATTGTTATGTAACACCAATAGTTAAAATGAAGTTAACATTTAGCGTGCTATAGAAACTGCTTAGTTAATATGTTGAAAAGATTTTCTTTCCATCCCCGATGCGATTTTCTAATGAAAGGAATATGCTTAAAATCATATTTTCAGATGCTACATAAATGAATATTAATTCACCTCCTCAATAATAAATTTCAGAAACAGGAAACTTGCGCTTTTAAATAAGGCAGCGAATTTTCGAAACCATAAATTAATGATGTCAACTTACGTTTAAGGCGTACATGTGCTGACAATGAAATATGAAGATAATCTTAAATTATTAAATTGTACCCGCGATAACCTTAAATTTGAAAGCCTAAAGCCTTTAATTATAGATTTCAACCTGCGCCTCGTGCTTTCCTCTGAACATCTCAAGAATGAAATTTGTAGATAATCTTAAATTGTTAAATTATACGCCAGGTAACGTTAAACGTTGAATTATTTGTTTCAGTGTCTAAGTTTGCTTATAATGAAATTCTTAGATAACTTTTCTCTTGTATCGGATTAATAAATTTTATACATAATAACCCCTTACTGTCCAAGTCATTTTTGCTGACTGCGTATCGATGCATTTATTAAATCTATGTTATTAGAGACTGCACAAAAAAAATAAATATCCAGTTTAAAAAACTTTCAATACAATAGCATGTCACGTTAATGATAAGCTATCATTTTACGATGTCATTTATGTAAAAGAAAAAACTTCGGGAAAAAAAGATTTATTTGGTATTATATGGAAATTAAGTACTGTAAAGTGTAGTTTTATAATAGATGAAGCAATATATAATTATTTCAGTATAAGTACTGCCGAAAACTTAATTTAAATTTGGTTTTTATAAATTCATAAAAGGTCAATTCAAATAGAATGTTTACAAATGAATGTATATTGTTTATAAAATTGTTTATAAAATTCTACCTATTCTCAGAAAGAAAAATCGGTCTAAAAATACATAAAGCTATCTTAAAGCTATCGTAAAGCTACCGTTTTACGATGTCATTTATGTATAAGAAAAAACTTTGAGAAAACATATTTATTTGTTATTACACGTAAATTAAGTACTGTAAAATGTAGTTTTATAATAGATGAAGCAAATGTCATCATATCAGTCTAAGTATCTGCCGAAAACAAAAATTTCTATTTGATTTTTATAAATTTATAAAAGGTTAATTCTAATATATTGTTTACAAATGAATGTAGATTGTTTATAAAATTGACTTCTAGATATGCTCTAAAGGAAAAATCGTTCTAAAAAACATGAAGCTATCGATAAGCTATCGTTTTAAGATGCTATTTATGTAAAAGGAAAAACTTCAAGAAAAAAGGTTTATTTGCTATTACACGTAAATTAAGTACTGCAAAATGTAGTTTTATAATAGATAAAGCAATATGTCATGATTTCAGTCTAAGTACCTGCAGAAAACTTAAATTTCGTTTTGTAAATTCATAAAAGGTCAACTCAAGTAGAATGTTTACAAATGAATGTAGATTGTTTATAAAATTGACCTCTACCTATTCTCAGAAGGGAAAATAGTTCTAAAAACATAAAGCTATAATTTTACGATGCCATTATGTAAAAGGAAAAACTTGGTGAAAAAAGATTTATTTGGTATTACCCGTAAATTAAGTACTGTAAAATGTAGTTTTATAATAGATGAAGGAAAGTGTCATTATTTCAATCTAAGTACTTGCCGAAAATTTGAAATTTCTATTTGATTTTAGAAATTTTTAAAAGGTCAATTCAAATAGAATGTTTACAAATGAATGTAGATTGTTTATTAAATTGACTTCCACCTGTTCTCAAAAGGAAAAATCGTTCTAAAAAATATAAATCTATCGTAAAGCTATCTTTTTACGATGTCATTTACGTAAAAGGAAAATTTCGTGAAAAAAAGATTTATTTGATATTACACGTAAATTAAGTACTGTAAAATATAGTTTTATACACTGTCTACCAATAAGTATTTGAACATCTGTGATAGAAAAGAAAAACTAACTTTATTCAAAATCAATAGTTGGTAGAGCGTCCACGATAGTTGGTAACGATGGTTGGTCCAATAGTTGGTAGAGCGTTGGTAGAGGCAATTACAGCGTAAACCCTCCGGGGCATACTTTACACAAGTCTTTGTATTACAGCTAGTGGTATTGTCTTCCACTCGGCTTGGAGTAGACATACAAGTTCCTTCACCGATTTTGGACGGGTAGTGCACCCCTTAATTCGGAGATCCAACTCATCCCAGAGGTTCTCGATAGGGTTCAGGTCTGGGCTCTGGGCAGGCCAGTTCATTCGATGAACTCCATTTGCACAATACTAATCCTTGGTTAACCTCGGAACATGACAACTGGCATTGTCGTCCTGAAAGTATCAGTTGTTCAACCCGTAAAAATGCCACAACGTAGGAAGCACATTGTCATCCAAAATAGTGCAGTAGGCATCGGCGTTGAGCTTACCATAAATGGGGACCAAGAGTCCCAGTCCATACCAGGAGAAACACCCCCAGACCATAATTCCACCTCCGCCAAACTTGACTGTTAGCACAATTTGATTTTTGATTTTTGAAAATTCATAAAAGGTCAATTCAAATAGAATGTTTACAAATGAATGTAGATTGTTTATAAAATTGGCTTCTACCTATTCTCAAAAGGAAAAATCGTTCTAAAAAACAAAAATTTTACGAGGTATTTTTTATCGGTATCCGAAATGAGACGCATGGCATTAAAGGGATAAAATCAAATATGAAGAGATTATTCAGTCTCTTCATTCATTGATTTCAGGGAACGTTTTCCAACCTTTATATCTAAGCATATCGACAACTGAATTTAGAAAGAAGTAAACCTACATCTATTTGCAAAACGCAGCGTCATCTGACATTTTGGTAAAGCTTTTGACGCATTGATTTCTGTTCCCTTCGTGACATTTCACGTACCTGCCGATCATATTTATTAAGTTTCCTCCATCAACCTCGCATTATCAAACTTTATTATACTTTTAGTCGCATCAAAAAAGATACATTAAATGTCCAATTTACCGCAAAATGTTCAAAAGCACGCAAACTGCCCTTTTCCGGCCAAAAACAAGGAAAGGAAAAATGTGATAATTTATATAAAAAAAAATAGTAAATTGCATTTTTTTAAGAAAAGAAAAGAAAACGACCATTCAGTTTAATATATTCATAAGTATTTCGAATTACCATAAATATATTTTTCAAGAAAAAAAATTCATCATATGGTATATAATAATCCGTAATTTAAATCTTAAGGATTAATGCTGTGCTATTGAATAAAACATTATTTTAATGGCACCGTTTCTTCAAGTGGATGCTCTATACCCTAGAGAACATCAGCATTTTATGATGTTATTAAATCTAATATCGTCCCATTTTTTTACTGTTGCCTTTTTTTTATTATTTTCTTTAGAGGTCTTGCAATTTAAACACGAGTTTTTATCAAAGCAGTCTTATTTTTTTTTCATGCATTAAGAGGAAGGGTATCGTTTGTTTGAAATTCTGCAAATCAATTTAATTTTGTTTCCCCGAGTCCTAGATAATCTTTATAAATCGGATACGAGTATTAGTTTCTTCGTATCTGCCATTTTTATCTCTGTATTCTTTTAGGAAGAAAAAAAATGGCATTTTTCAAAATTTTATCGTCGTAACTGAATGGCTTTAGTGCTATAATGAATTTCGATTTTATGTCCTTTATGTTTCATATTTTGCTGGAAACGTTTTTATAGCACTTATCTAAAAAATCTAATCAGCGAAACCAAACGTTTTCACTTAAAAATAGGACTAGTATATTTAATGCTATTATTTTTAGCTGAGTAAACTCTACATGTAGACATGAAATCATTTTTTTAAGGAAAATTTTAGGGAAGAAAATGTGAAATCGCATTTATACTGAAGAACATCTTTAAACTTATTATAAAATGGACGTTCCATGTGTTTCTTTAATGAAATAAATAGATTTTAAATTTTTAAAAATCTAAAAAAAATTCGCTATGTCTTCTCAAATCAATCATTCATTATTCATGGATTATAAAGAAATCTAATTCCAAAATTGCACTAAAATGATGATTTGTTTAAAGGTATTTTAACTGAATGTCTTACAATTTTAAGTAATTCATGATTCAAAAGATGGAATTATTTCTTTTCATATTTAAAAAAAAATATTTTCTGCAGACTGCGATTAATTTTTAAGAAAGTATGAATAAATTATAAGAATGAAACATCTCTTTCTTCATAATGTAAAAACCTAAGACTTCACCGCATACCGTCATGCACATTTTAGCAATAATAATAGAAATAAAATTAATTAAAACATTTTATTCTTATTTGAAAAGGCATTTGGTAGAAATGAGCTTTTAAAACTTCATTATAAATATAAAACGTGTGGGTGTATATAAAAGCCATTGAACATAATCAATACAACCTACAGTTAGGAAATTTGTATCGTAGGGTTTTTCATGACACCGTGTGAAACTTTAAGCAGCCTTTGTCACAAGTTTGGACTTAGTGTTATATTTAATTAATGCTAAAATTATTTATAGTTTTCTTTTGTTACTGATAGTAATATGTCGTTGAACTTTTCTTTTTTTTGTTACACAAAGTATTCTTTCCTTTTAGTTCTTGAGTTCAATTTAAAATAACCACAATTCATATTCAGTCTTTAGCAAGTCAATGTACTTCAAACTATGTATTGGCTTACACTTTCTTGTTCATATTTATTACATTATCTTTATGTTGGCTCTTATTTACGTTTTCATGCTTTCTTTGAAATTAATTGGTATAATTTCTGTTTGGAAGGGTTTATC
>CM063498.1:194499992-194519992 GCA_032207245.1 Pardosa pseudoannulata
TTAAAAAATACATAAATTGAGTAGTTCAGATAAATTTACTTTATTTTTGCTTTAAATGTCATAAATAGCTAGTTATAAATATTTTCATAAATGGTTTAGAATTTAAATAATAGTAATCGTTGTAAATATAGACTGCAGTAGATGAGAGTCAAAAGAAAAGCATTGAGATTACATAATAGTTGATTTATTTCAAAACTTTGCCGTTGATGAGGAATGATTCATCGGTAATTTAATTTAAATTATAGACAAATTTAGGATCTTACCAGTTTAACCCTGTCCGGTACATTATTATTTATGAACACACATCTAAAGTTTCGTTTGCTTTATATATGTTAATTAAACAGATTTTTTAATTCCTTCTTTAGCTTTCAGGGGAATTTAGCATTAAACTTTTTTATTTTTAACCTGCAGTGGTAAACAGCCTTCCCTAAGTTTTAGGCTTTGAAATATTTAACACGAAACAGTTCATTCCAGAACAGTAAAAAAGAAGAGAAGAATGAGTTATTGCTTAAAAATGTTTAATGTTTTAAAAAAATAAAATAAATTCCTGAAAGAAGGTAGTATTTACAATATTTAATCCTCTTGGGCAGTGCTTATAAAACTTTCAATATTTGTGACCAATTTTACTATAATAATTTTTATACTGCTTCCCGTATGCATTAACAATGTATTGAATGCAATAAAATCTTTGAAGCTAAAACTACAATATAATCACTGATTACAAACCGTACAAATTTTGAAGGTAGTATTAAATTTAATGATATTTTTAAAAATCACTTTGTTGCAAGGGCAAAACAAGAATACTTTTTCTATGGATAAACTTTGCTGTGCATGGAAAAGTCATGGGAGTCACTAGTAATTATTAAACTTGTTCTTAATTAAGTATTGATAAACTATCAAATATATTGTACAAATCCGATACATTTGTGAGTATATTACAGGGGTAGCCAACGTGCGGCTCGAGAGCCACATGCGTCTCTTTGAAGGATTATTTGTGTCTCTCGATAAATCTACCCTCTTGTCCTTTTCAATTTTGTGTTATTATATTTTTAAAAAATGATTACAACTGATGGAGCTCTGGCAATGTTAGGTAAAAAAAAAATGTATCTTATTAGGCTCTTCAGAGATGATCTTCAAATTCTACAAGTCATGCCGATTCACTGCATAATTCACCGAGAACATCTCGTTACAAAATATTTAAAATATCCTGATGCTATGAAAAGAGTGTAACTCATTGTAAATTGCATTCACACCAATGCAAAAATTCATCGACATTTAAAAATTTCCATGAAAAATTAAAGGACGAAGAACTTCCAAATGACATTCAATAAATATAATTTCTGTAATTTTTAATACCTGCTTTGCATACCTTTTAAATATTATTTAATTGCGGCTAGCGAAAAATTTCAAATTTTGAAAAATGACTCGGACTATCAAGGAGCGTTTCATCAGTGTAATTGTGAATTTTTCCCTATCAGAATGTATTTTTATTACATTCGCTCAGTAAATTAATAATTTAAAGTAATCTTATTTCCAAATTTTAGATAATCTTGGGCCCTGAGGGGTGCGCCCCACAGTTTGAGGATTAATTATCTAGGGCGATTGTTAAAATTGAGTAAAACCCACTTTGAAGTCATAAATTTGCAGAGAGGTTTGGTTTGGAGCGCTACGGTCTACTGTTTTGCACACGAGGGCTAGTGCAGAGAAGATTATTAGTTTTAACCCCTTGCCTGTTTTGCACGTACACCGTTCGGGTGCGGTTACCATGACTTTAATGATTTGGCCGTACGGCGTACGAGCAATCTGATTTTTTTTTTTTTTTTGTCTTTCTCACTATTTGTAATTTCAATGTCAAATTAGCCGTATAGATGTCCACAAATTGTTATTTTTCGAAGTGTATTCTGTTTGGTTTAAAAGCGCGTGCTTTCTGATAGGTTTTGCATTACTCCGCGAGTTTGTATCTTTGAGTTTTTGGATTGATTTTTTGGGAAACTGAACCAGAGACTCTTTAGAGGTAATTGTACCTACAGACAAAAAACTAACACCTGCAAACCAGTGCTATCTTTGTTCACTGAAGAAAAATGACAGCGGCAAAAGAATTAGAAATGACATTAGGTATTTTTGTCCGGAATATGATTTTGAATTATGCCTCTTGCCCTCTTTCAAGATTTATCGCACTAAATCTGATCTTTGAAGAAACAGGTTAAATAAATGTACTCGTAGCATTTGCAATCGAAAATAATTGTTCATTAACGGTATTTGAAAATATTTGTATTTTTTATATACAAAACCGTAAACATAATTCCCTGTCTGGTGTAAGTAAGAGAAAAAAGACAAGTTGTCAAGTGTTAAGTTGTAATACATGCTTAAAATAATTAGAAATATTACTTTTAATAACATTTTCCGGCTTACAAATGCAAAATGAACAAAAACATGCAATAAAATAATATGACATTTTTGGATCGAATTCGTGAAAAAAGTGAAACTGTTAAGAGGTTAAGTACATTGTGTGTTGAGATATATTGTAGAATACACTGATAAATATAGTATTTGATTATATATTTTTATCAGTATGTTATTTATTTTTTAGCATGATAAATAAGTGATACAAAATTTTTATGTGTTTTAAAAATAATATATATATATATATATATGGATCTAATATTTATATTCTACAGAAACAATAAGATAAACCACTTCGTTTAAATTTCAGTGCTGATCGAGATAGTAAGAGAACGTGTGCACATTTAGAGAGTAAAAGCAGCGATTTCTGAGCAACTCGTAGGGAAATCAATGAGAGTCGAGCGTTTATCCGGATTTGAGGAAGCAATATTTTTTTTTCTCGCATATTCAGCTATTTCCGAATCTGGGATGAAAAAGTAGAGGGATTCCTTATCTGGAAATACACATTTTGTAGATTAAGCAAAATATTTCCTCCGGGATATCCCATTTTTCTGCATACTTTAGATATACAAGCGAAAGGATAAAGCATCAATAGATATTTTAAGCCAACACAATGTTAGCACTTTGTCTCAGGGATTTTCGTGTCGACTCGTTTCTTGGATATGAAGTCGGATTACGGAAATAAAGAAAAAAGGGTGAAAAATTGAAAAGTTGTGGAAACATATTCCCACGGCAGTGCTTTACTAGGAAAGATAAAGTGGTTGGTATACATTAAAACTGAAGGATATATTTTCATGTTGATTGTTTTAGTTTTGTGAACTATTTATATATTTATTCATGTCTTGTCTTTTTGTAACGTTCTTTAGAATAAATGTACCTGCCAATTTATGAAAATTTAACTGGTTTTTTATACTTGAATTTATTTTTAAATTTTTCTATTTATAAAATAGATTATAAATAGCGCATATTTCTATGTTTGAACGGTGTGGTTTGTGATAGTACGGTCTACTGATGCTACACGATGACTAATGAAACCGAGACCTAATAGCCCCGTTTAACCCTTTCGTGCCGTTGAGATTATTTTTCCCACCTACACATTTACAAAATACACCTGTGGGAAGCGCAAACTTAAAATTCTGGTCGCAAAGGAATGACGGGAAAGACTGATTACCCGTTCGGTTCTTTCTAATCAATTTTTTCCTAGCTATTGAAAAAATTAGCAGCTCGCGTCTTGAAAGTTTGGAAAGTGTAAATAAATGGCACGTGGGAAAGCTGATTTCGAAAGACTTCGAAAATCCACGCCAGTAGTACGACTCGAATGCAAAACCCATATAATATATTGGCATTTTATATTAGTCTGATTTGTTTTTCTGTTGAAATTTTTTTGAATAAAATTAAAGCTCTGTTTTGAAAGTTTGGAAATGTGTGGTAAAAAAAGTAAACCCACGAAAGGGTTGTGTTCATATTTCACGGAATATCTCAATAAAACCCCGACTGAAAGAATTTTCATTATTACCTTTGTTTATATGTATGAGGAAACTTTATTTTGAAAGTATTATTATTTCAAAATTCAGGGAAACTAATTTATACCATTCGCCGCTACCAATTGCAAATATTTCTTGGTTGTATTACTGACGGAGCAACATAGGGGCTGTCAACATTACTCCCTCGAACAACAAAAACAAACATACTGAATCTTTGCAATTTAGATCCAGGGACAAATCTGAAGACCCTCTTCAGGTTTGGTCTACTACCTCAAAAGGTATCGTTTGTGAACTGCAATCATGAAACCAATTTAAGTAAACCTGATCACCATTAATAAAAAATCTGTGACATGGAGGATATTTAACATACTCGAGCCTTATTCTTGCAACCCTCCTGTTATGAGATCATTGCTTTTTCGACTTAGTTGCCATGGCTTCTACTTTGAAACCAATTAATTTGCCATCATGAAACTAAGTTACGTACCCCTGATCACCATTAATAATCAAACTTTGACATGGTATCTTTGACATACTCGAGCCTTAATCTTGCAACCCTCCTTTTATGAGATTATTGCCTTTTCCGACTTAGCTACCATGGCTTCTACTTTCAAACTTCAAATATTCATTTTGACCATTTAAAAAGCAGTTTTTAATAATTTCATATGGATTTTTCTACTCACTCATACACATACGTTCATACGTGGGGTATGATAAATATTTTTAATCATAAAATTTATGCACCTTATAAAAATCATAAAGATAATTTTATCTAAAAATAAGTTTTTTTAATATCCGTAATGAAAATACATAAGTATTGAAAAAATTAAAAATCAATCAACACTGCAAAAAACGCAAAAGCAATTAAAGTTCTCTCAGAGCTGTCAAAAGTTTATGATATAAATTAATGATTAAGCACTACAAAGAAGATGTAATAAATTCTCTTATCTCTAATTGTGAAGTGACACGCAACAATCCCATTTAACTAAAAAAGGGTTAAAAAATAAATATTTGAGGATTATTGTAATTTTTAGTTAGAAAAAATGAATCCAGAATTTTGTTGCATTTTTTTAAATACGTAAATTTTGGTCATTTTGGAAAAAGTATCAATTTTTATTTCTCATAAAACATTTAGAATCAGAATAAATTAGTTAGTATACATACCAAGGGGAAACCGTATAATATAGCAAGGCTTAAAATTTCAACATAGGGCAGTTAAAAGTAATATAAAATTAGTTTGACTTGGTTTGGATCTATGGTCTACTGTTTTGTTACACGAGTGATAATGAGACTGGAACCTATTCTTAAAAGTGAAATTCAAACAGTTACAAATATCTATACCAGCAGTGGGATTTGAACCTTTATCAGCAGTATTCTACACATTTGACAAAAATGTGGCTGATATACGATTCTTTTTTAAAACTATGAGTCAATGGCTGATGGATATACTATTAGCTACCTGGTCCTAAATAAAAATTTAGAAAACATGTAAAAGTATCAAAAATTAATCCTGTTTAATACTAAAATGGTATTGGTAGATTTTTCTCCCTTTTTTACATGACACTGACCAATCACTCGTAGTTACAATGGGGAGACTCCAAAAAATTAATATGGAAATTTAATCTCTTATTTAGTATAATTGCAAGGAACTCTTGAAATTTTTTTGAATATTTTATATAAATAAACTTATTGTATATACTAAAGATTAATCACACAGCATGCATTTTTTTAAGTTTCAAGGTAAGTCAATTAAAGGGTATGGTATAGGATTCGCATTTATAATAAGGAGTTAATCAGTAATACAAGAATTTATCATCCGAAGACTTGTTCATTATTAGCCATCTGGAGATATCTAAAAACCAAGAAAACATGTAAACGTATTATTAATCCTGTTTTAACCCAGGAAAGCTAGCGCATTTGGAGATTATCCACTTTTTCCCCTACCGATAATCATTTTAGTTATAATGCGCGGACTCCATCTCACTGAACAAGAATGTTTCTTCTTTTATTTAGTATGGTTAGAAGTCATCTCTACATTTTTTCAACGTTTTATTTCAGAAATCGGGTGTTGAGGTATTGGCGAGTGTAGTTACTTTTTAAAGTAACTTAAGTAGTAGCTAATTTAACCCGAATTTCTGGTTTCCGAGAAAGTCTTTTCTTTCTCGGAAAGTATTTTCTTTCTGCTAAAGAAAATATTCATACATTATTCATAAAACAAAGTTCATTACAAAACATACATAGAAAAGTGCTATCCTATATTTAGATACAACGATTTAAAAAAATTCAATGAAGCATTTAGAAATTTGATAAAGTTCGTTTCATTGAAAATTTTCTTTAGAAAAATAAACAAAAATATTTCATCCTCTCTTCTTTTTTCTTTCTATCTTTCTTCGAGCGATTGTTAACACCGAATATTCAAACTACAGGTGATCACTAGCGTTAAGAATATGCGTGGCAAATATTAGGTTGAAATGCATTTGTTTTTATACATTATATAATTTTAGATAATTTTGCTACCTAATTGTCAAAATCCACTTCATCTTTTGTTACATTACATCTTCCATGGATGGACTTCATTATTATTAACTGTACCTTACATTAATATAATCTTAACTTTGTATCATCTACAGGCTTTTAATGATTTAAAACTGTTAAATATGGTTCCTCATATAAGAATTTTAAGTTTCTAGAAGGAATAAATTTTTAAAGAAATTACATTTAATTATTAAAAAATACGTAAGAGAAATATTTTGTTACGTAATAAATTCTGGAATATTTTGCTAAAGGAAATGTTCATATATTATTCATAAAACAAAATTAATTACAAAACGTACATCGAAACGGGATATCAGATATTTAGAATAATTTTAAATATTAATCATTCTCTTGAACACTAATAAAATGTCTCGGTCACTTATATAAAAATTTATATATTTTGGGTAACTAGTCAAATGTTATTACCTAATATATCTTACTTTACATTGCTGGGATTAAATAATAAATTCATATCTAATTCACCATTTCATTCTTTGTTTATTATTGTATTAGGGCTGTTTATTTTAATAATTTTCTGTAAAATAGAGAATTCGAAATCCAACAAAATTTCATAATCAACGTCCATGAAAGTATAGTTTTAAATTATCTGCTTATACATATTTAAATACATTGTCGGAAATTCTTTAGAAACATGTCTATGCAAACAGAAATTTCATTATTTTACGTAAAGACAAATATCTAAGTTCAAATAATACTGTAAATATTTAAAGATGAAAACAACGTTTATTAAAAGTACTCGTAACTCCAAGAAATATTTATCTTCATTTGTATATCGTCGTCTGTATTCGTCATTTCCTCTAGAGTTATATTTCTTGATTGTCAAATTACTTAATGTCTTTATTTAACACTTTAGCCGTGGTAGTTCAGTTGACAACGGCAACGATCTGGAGGGCTGCTTTTTCTGGGATCAAGCTGGTCGAAGATCCACCGTTCGAGATCACAATGTCCTCCATGAAATGTCCTATGTTCTTGGTCACAATGTCTTCCAACCTTTTAAAAGATATCTCTGGAGTCTGGGGTATACTGCTAGATTTTTGGTTTCTAATTAGGGGATATTTTTGAAATAACACGTTCTTTCACCCTAGCGTGCTCGTCAAACAAAAGGCACATCCCTTCATCTTAATTCGTTTGGCTTCTAGCCCATGTGCTTGGCTCACCAAAACAGTATTGGCAACAACAACAACAACAACAACTTAACCCTTTAGGGGCGGCTGTAGAAATCTTACTTAAAGCTGTACCCACCTTAATGATCTTACGAAATACACTTGTGACAATCGCAAAACCCACTATAGAACTGCTAACATTCTGTTCAGCATAAGCTTATTAAACAACACAGGATATTCTCAAGAAAATAAAAAGGTACGAATGCTAGCTTCCAGGAAAATGTGTGCACTCAGCTTGCATGGGAAATAATACTAAAGTTGGTTTCAAACTGGAGACAATGAAGGAAAGTAGCATAAAGTCTTGAGAAAAAAGGGTCCATGCGTGCAGGATTTGATGCACCAATGTGGATTGCAACAGGCTTGTCATCTTTCCATGGCAAATAATCACTTTTAAATTCGTATGCTTATAAATGGTTTCTTGAGAATCATATTAACCATTCCTAGAATCTAAATATTGTTACGAATTTCGCAAGTTGGCATGTATTTTTGCCGTATACTGTGTATTAATGGGTAAATCATGTATTTGGTGAGATATTGGCTCGTAGGCGATGTTTTTCGCGACTAATTTTTGGCGCCAAGTTTGCCGATTTATCGCCAAATTTGGCGACTTGATGACTTTCTTGGCGACCGTTTGTACCTAGTACTTTCTAGAATATTCCAGTTTCTCCAGAGGATATAAATACCGGGGGTCGATCCTGATCGAGGTTCAGTTAGCTGAGAAATTTGTAGAGGTAAAGACCTACGTTGTTTGGCGCGAAGAGTTATCGCCTGTGCTAGCCAGTTCTCGCGGTGTTAGCTGCTGTATTCGTGTTTTCCCTGCATTACGAATAAAGTGCTGTTATTTTTGCTGTCTTAATTCAAAGTCTACTCAATCCACGAACGCTGCGCTTCATAAACTCGTAACAATATACATATTAAAAATTTGGAAAAATAAAGTATATTTCCCTTTATTCTGATGCTTAATTATAAATAAAACCCAAAAAACTGGAATAAATTCAGAACAGAAGTAAATGGTACACAAAGTGTTAAATTGTAAAAAAATACACTTTAGTAGAAAATTGGTTTTAATTTTTCTCAGAGCTAACAATCAATGACGGAAAAATATTTTTCGATTTCAAAAAAATTCGATTATATCTTAAGGGAATTCGGAAAATAAATAAAAAACAAGTTAACCTTCTTCACTTATCTTTACCATTTTACTGGAGAATAATCTTCTCGAAAATGAAAAAAAGTCCCTCTATATATATTCCTTACTCTTCTACTAACTGAATTTGATTTTTCCATTTGCGACCAACGATGCAGGATAACGTGCAAATATTCCGTATGAGAAATGTTTTCATCTCGATCTCTTTTACCATATATTCATTCCTGCGATTGTAGATTCGTGTGATCATCCCAACTCCTGACTTCCATTTTTCTGGAAGCCAAGCGACGAACGTATATTTATCTTTTTCCTGGATTCCACCATTTTAAGTTGGGGATGATACGTATTTATCACTGTCGACTTCTTTAAAAATGACGAATGAAGGATTGAGAGGAATATATCTGTGGCGGAGATTTGACAGCATAAAACCCCATCTCCATATTACTCTAAGCTCTAATCTATTACTTGAACTGTCAAATAATAAAAATACTACATAAATCACAATTAAAAATATGTTAAACATTAGCTGCATAAATTGACCTGATGTTTATGATACAATAAATTATAGAAAGCGAATAAAATATCTAAAGGGATATTATTAGTAACTTAATCACATCAGTGGATATTTTAATATTTATGCTATTTTTATATTGTTTTATTTTGGAGTTGCATAAATTGAAAGTATTAGTGCAAACTTAATGTTTATGATACAATAAATTATACAAAGCAAATAAATTATCTAAGGGGATATTATTAGTAACTTACTCACATCAGTGGATATTTTAATATTTATGCTATTTTTATATTGTTTTATTTTAGAGTTGCATAAATTGAAAGTATTAGTTCAAACTTCAGGTTTATGATACGATAAATTATGGAAAACAAATAAATTATCTAAGGGGATATTATTAGTAACTTACTCACATCAGTGGATATTTCATTAGGTATGCTATTTCTATATTGCTTTATTTTGGAGTTGAATGAATTAAAAGTATTACTTCAAACTTGACATTTAGGATATAATAAATTATAGAAAGCAAATAAAAGATCTAAAGGGATATTATTAGTAAGTTAACCATATCAGTGGATTTTTCATGCTATTTTTATATTGGTTTATTTTGTAGTTTCATAAATTAAAAGTATTAGGGCAAACCTAATGTTTATGAAACAATAAATTATAGAAAGCAAAAAAAAATATCTAAAGAGATATTATTAGTAACTTAACCACATCAGTGGATATTTCATTACTTACACTATTTTTATATTGTTTTATTTTGGAGTTGCATAAATTGAAAGCATTAGTGCAAACCTTATCTTTATGATACAATAAATTATAGAAAGCAAATAAAAGATCTAAAGGGATATTATTAGTAATTTAACCATATCAGTGAATATTTCATTAGTTATGTTATTTTTATATTGCTTTATTTTTAAGTTGCATAAATTGAAAGTATTAGGGCAAACCTAATGTTTATGAAACAATAAATTATAGAAAGCAAATAAAGAAATAATGGAATATTATTAGTAGCTTAATTCCATCAGAAGATATTTCTTTAATTATGCTATTTTTATATTCTTTTACTTTGGAGTTGCATAAATTGAAAGTATTAGGGAAAACTTAAGGTTTATGATACAATAAGTTATAAAAAGCAAAGATTTACAAGGTAAACATTCTGTATCATTGGGTTTACTTGTGTTAGATGCATTACAGAACAATTTTAACAAAGGTTTTTTTATATATCTCAATAAATCACATATTTATTTTTAAACCAAATTAATCAATTATAGTTTATTTCTAAACTAAATTATTTTGCCATCCTAAACTTAAAAATACAACCTTTCGCGAAATCCCAATGTTGTTCCTAAAATTATGACAACCCTGCTGGTGAATGCTAAAAAACCAATGTCTTTGTATACCTGCTCAGCTCTTTTTATATAACTATCTTATATAAGCCCAAAACACATAGTTAACACATTGTGTGCGGGTACATTTCTCAGCGGAATTGTACCGGGAGCGGGCGTTTTGCGAGTAAATTTAGTTATTTAGTTAAATCTCAATAGATCGAAAATTATTTAATTTTTTAACCAACTTTTCGTATTTTATATTGAAATATATAAACAAATATATAAATAGAAATATATAAATAACAACCATAAGATTTTTGTAAACAAAAAGTATAATTTTAAGTGGATAAATTTATAATAGATCGTAAATATGAAAAATTAAATAGAAATAGTTGTATATGTTTGTAATTTTTTCGAATTATGTTATATATAAACATTTTTACATTCCAGAATCTATATAGTAAACAAGAACATTCGGCTTTGTTTTCCTGTATATACCGTTATTTTTGTATCCACAAACATACCATTTTGTTAGACTTACCCGTATTAGTACGTGTCCCGCGCTCAAGTATTAACTGTCAGAAAATGCACTAGTACGTGTCCCACATACAACATGTTAATAAGAAACACCAGGGTGAAAAAGTTACTTATACTTCAATTGATGTGCACAAAATTTCGAAATTCAGAGTTAATAATCTATAAAAACATTTTGTAATGTTCACTTCCCTCTTAAAAATATACACATCTTTCAGTATTTTATTAAATTTAAAACTGCTATTATTAATGGTTTTTCATTTAAGTCATAATAAAAAAAAATATCATGATTTCTTTATTGAAAAATATTTTTTCCAGAATATCTATTCTGTAAACTTCTGCGATAAATAGAAAAATAAGCAATAGAGGGATTTTGACATATTAGAAAAAAACATAAGATTTTCTTTAAAACTAAAGGCAATCAATGACATTTCTCGAAATTATCGAGATAAAAATGTATGAAGTCATTTGCATATGCTTTCAATTTAATCTTTCTAATTGACTACTAAATTCCTTCACGATTAGTCCAAATAAAATTGTGACGTTTTCTGAAAACCGTCTCTAAACTTTCTGCTAATAAAACATCGGTCCTTTACCCTTAGAAAATTTGGTGTCCTTTATGTTTTGGATATTTTGAGCTGTCTTTTGGAAATCCTTATGTTTATACTTGTATGAACATCTTATAGAAAGTATTTAAAATACAAGTATCAATCGTCAGAAAACGTACTAGTAGATGTCCCGCATACAATGTAATAAGTCATTTGCATCGTCATGTACTTTCAATTTAATCTTTCTAACTGATTACTGAATCCTTCACGATTAGTTCAAATAAAATTGTGACGTTGTATGAAAACCGATTCTAAACTTTCTGCTAATAAAACATCGGTCCTTTACCCTTAGAAAATTTGGTATCCTTTATGTTTTGGTCATTGTTTGTTGACCTTTGGAAATCCTTTTGTTTATACTTGTATGAACATCTTATACAAAGTATTTAAACAACATCTTATAGAGGGGGGAAATAAACAAAAGTATTATATAACAGATTATCAAGCCTTTGGTAAAAATTGTATTCGGAATAAAACACAAAGCAGGAATGTCTTAAGATTATTTTTCCTAATTTCATTTGATTTGTTCTGTATTTATCGGCAGTACTGAGTGGAGTAACAATTTATTGCATCGATAAAAATCAAGTTAACCGAGCATAGAACATTACAGGCTCAAGCAGTGATATATTTGCGTTTTCCTATTCTCAGAAAAGTATTCTTATTTCGATATCATAAAAACGGGTTCCATCTTATGTGTGCTTTGTAGATGTATAAAAAGCAAAATGTTTTGTTTATGGTGTTTGTATTATTGGATAGTCAAGATGAATATTATAAATTTAGGATCTACTGGTTGAATAAACAAAATGGATGTTGTTTACTATAAAATGCAATTGTTATTATTATTTTCTTCATTAAAATCAACATTGGATAAAAAACTTTATTTAGGATAATTTATAACATTCAAGTCAATATTTTTATTTTATTAAATTTGATTCATATTTTTTTGTATGGAGAGCTGTTGTTAATCTTTTTGCTACACGAGTGATAGTGAAACTGGGATTTATTACTTAAAGTCTATTCCAAACGGCCACAAACATCCATTTCAGAAGCGGAATTTGAACCAAAAAGTTATCATATTGTTCTCCCAACCGATAAGCTTGTTTTTGATTACCGAGTAAGTCTTGGGTGTATTTTTGTTGTTCCTTCAACGTGAACGAATTTATTGTACCTATATAGTGCACCCAGAAAATGGTAGTTCAGCAGCTACGTATGGTTAATATTTTTTAAAAATGCCCCTTGTTGGTAGAAAAGCATTCTTTAACTTTTACATTAATAAAATTATATAGTTATTCTTTGATTAATTTTATTATACTATAAAAGGGTACCAATATTTATATATCAACAAATTTTGTATATAAAGTACAAATTCTACAGAGATAAAACTGTTGCTTAAAAAAAACAAAAGAAACACAAATGACAAAAGAAAAGATATTGTAAATTTAAATTAAGTGAAATCAACTCTGAAAAAGAACGATAACTTAACCATGTTCTAAGTAATTGGTTCCAGATATGGGTATTAGACAAAATTTATTGTTTTTATTGATTATGGCAACGAATATTCTATTCTGTATAAACATGATGAACGATTGCATGTAAACGGTGGGAACTGCATGCATGAAGCAGGGGTTTTTCGTGACACCATGGAAACCTTTTCGAACTTTTGAAATTCAAATAAGCTTTTTTATTTTGTTTTATTTTTTATCGGTTTTAAAGAGTTTATGGGTTTTTTGAAAAAAATATTGTTATTAGTAATATGCTTGCACCGATCGATACTAAATATGATACATGGTTTAATCATGTCGTAGAACACAATGCAGAATTCATTTGTTTATATTATTTGTCAGATATCACGGAAGTATCTACAAATAATATTTAATGTTTTGTACGTTTTGACTCCTACTTAATAATTTATATTGTTGAGTTCAACAGATGGAGAGAATGGTTCTTGGCATCCTTATCGTTAGAAACTGGTATTAAACATGTATTAAACCTTTATTTGCATGTATTTTTGTTTGTATGTTCGCTATGTATTCTTGCATGGTTGGTTGGATAAGCTATTATCTTTTGTTTTGTTATACTAAAGATAATAATACCGGAAATCATTACTTCAAGCCAATTTCGAACGCTTGAACAACCATGCCAGCAGTGGTATTCTAATCCAAGAAACTCGAATTTAAAAAGCAGCGTCGTACACATTCGGCCATCATGCTGTCATTATTTGATGAGAGGGTCTTAACCCTTTAGCGGAGAGAGGTTTCGCAGAAAAACAAAATATTAAACACTTTTTTTTTAACTTTACTTTTTGGAGTACTTCACTTTATTTTTTTTTATAATTATTTACAGCTTACAATTATTTTTATGTATGGAAGCCGTTGATGAGGAATTAAGATCTTCTGCAAGTTAGAAAAAAAAAAAAA
The DNA here is from genome assembly GCA_032207245.1 of Pardosa pseudoannulata. Lineage (NCBI taxonomy): Eukaryota > Metazoa > Arthropoda > Arachnida > Araneae > Lycosidae > Pardosa > Pardosa pseudoannulata. The sequence continues at coordinate 194,514,141 of CM063498.1, forward strand.
CTTTTTGGAGACAGGAAGGATTTTTCGATTTTTGTTTGTAATCGACTTCAAATTTTACAAAAGATGATAGCTTTACATTAAATTAATTTTTTCTTTTGAAATATATGTATTTAAACTTGCTGTACCTGAAAAATCAGTACTTCAATTTATCTCACTTGTAACCCCAAATAAATATATCTATACAAACAACACTCACTAATTGTTAAGCTATATATTTATTATATTTTAAGGATTCTTATTTACTGTTCTTTCAATATAGTTAAACTTTTAAAAAAGTATAATTATTCACGCTATTCTAGGGGAGGGGTTTTGTCAATTAAACCGTTCATAGGTATCCTCTAAGGTTAACCCTCCTAAGGAATGGAAGGAAAACCATATTATATCATATATTTTACATTTATGAGGTTCATAGATAACATTTATAAACTAATTACACTAAATTACAATGAATTTATTTCGGTGACCTTTAAAGGGTTAACACTTAATTTATTTCCACTGTGAAAGTGTTAAAATTCTAAACTTGTCTATTGACAGCCGAATATGTAAGATTCTTCTCTTTGGTACTAGAGTTCGAAGCTTCAATGGCATAGATGTTCGTAACGTTCCAGAATATGTTTTATCAGTATGTTCAAATCTAATTAGCCATCGTGTAGCAAAGTAGTAGAGCGTGTTTCTCCAAACCAAAGTAATTTTAGTTTCAATTTCAGTGAATTTAGTTTTCTTTGATCTCAATAAAAAAACTCGTGATCGGGGGAAGAAACAATATTGAAACACAAACTTACAAGATTACACAAAGTCATTAATTTAATTGTTGTTGTTCTGCTGGTTTATATAGGATTTCTATTAGATAAAGAAATAAGAATCATGAATATTACCTATAAAATATTTAACACTCATTAATATTTAATTAAACATATTAATGTAACGACAAAATAAACATTCCATAAAAAATAGTTATGGTTTTTGCCCTGACTCAATGTATAAACTTTCGATTTTCGAAAGTTTCATTGGACAGTATACCGTTGATCAGAAAGTGAGTATACATTTTAAAAAGTAATAATTCATGAAATTATGTAAGTAGAGAAGTAAATATTGACACGCATGTTAATAATCATATAATTCAAGACGAAGACCTCTTTAAAAATATTTTTTATGAAGAGAAAAATTTATTAAGTTATTTTCGTTTTGATATTTTCAAAAATATTGCTTACAAATTTTTATTAATTGATATAAGTAAAGTATTTTATATAAAGTGGACTTCGCTTAATGTGATCGCGGTTAATGTTATCAATAGCTTATTGTTATCTAAATCACTTGGTCCCGATTTTCTCTGTACATTTTTGTGATAAAATTATCGCTTTATGTGAACGTTAAATCGGTTATTGTTATCAGTTTTCGAACCTCATTTTAACTCGCAAAGGAATATTCACAATGTATTCAGAAGGAACCCATCCTTTCTTTTCCTTCGCTATTTTTTGAGTTTTTGAAAATTCTTCCTCTTCCACCTAGGGAAATAGAAAATAAACAAAGGAGTGGGATGTTACAAGTTCCTGAAAATTTTCAGAAGTACGCAGTCCCTGCTGGTGTTCAGTGGTTGTCAGACAAGCAGAATCAACACATTCTTCTCGGAATTGAAAAGGTACGTATTCATATTTCATACCTTGCTCGCTTACATGCAGGTTGTGGATATGGAAGCCAGAAATCGAAGTGATTTAACAATAAAACAAAGGATCGAAATTTTAAATCGTTATGACAGGTTGATTATGATTACAAACAATTTATCAATGAGCTCCTTAGAAAAATTTGAAAACAGTGAAAAATTGATCAATTTCTTTTTAATTACGTATACAATCCTTATTTTTCAAAGGATAATATACAGTACATAGATATAAGGTGTGTTTTTACATTTTGTTTTGAAATTTAGTAAATGTGAATTAAAGAGGGGAGTAAATTTATCTAATTTTGCATATCGTTTCTTGTTGTCACTCGATTATTGATATCAAAATCACGTTGTCCCAAACTGATCACATTATCAGCGTCCACTGAATTTGTTTTAAGTAAATTATTTTTAAAACCATTTCTTGTAAAGACAAATAGAAGTATTTCAAAGAATGTCTTTATAAAGTTTTATTCGTGTAGTTGAAGTAGAATTTGAGCTAATAAATTTCAGTATGACAAATTTAAAAAATATCATCTTGAGATAATTGGATTTTATGATTTTAATACTCGTCTCTAAGGATGAACTCACAATTTATAATGTGATATCCTATTTTAAGCTCCTATGAATGCAGTTTTACAATATTAATGAAATATAACTAAAATTATTTAACTATACAATCAAATTTAATTTTTCATTGTTACTGCTTAGAATACAAAATAATTTATATATGACAATATTTTTAAGGAATATTTATCCACTGAAGTGGTAGTACACCAACAATATAAACAAACAAAATAAAGAAATATCTTCAGATATAAGTATCTTAAAAACATACTTGCTTTATTTAATTTACAAAACACTTGGAAAAATTTTAAGACTAAAAATATGAATTAAACTTTTTCGAGATTTATATCATCCGAACCTCCTTAAAATCGAGATTCTTAACAAAAATAGCAACTTAGTAGTTGTTTATTGTTGTTTATGTCAAATGATGCTATCAATGAATATCCTGACTAAGACATTTTGTGTACCTGTAACACATGATGTCAGTTCAATATATATACCAAGATAAAAAAAAATCACGAAGAAAAAAAAAGGAGTTAGAAAAAAAAGGAGAAATGAAAAACAATCAATAGCTAGAAGCGTAGAAAACATTCTACGCCCCGTTAACTCCTTTTTATCGGTGTCATAAATCGGTAAAACTTCCTATACTCAATGATATTGGTGGGGATAAAAATATATGAAGATGTAGAAAAAAAGAGAAGGCTAAATGTGCCTACGAATCGATGTTTTGCCATGTTTGTATTATTTATCTGTCAAAAACTGTCCTCTGAGTAAATACCGCGTTTTTATTCCTGCTCCTTATATATTTTCTCATTATTATTTAACTTATTTGCCTCAATGTAGTTACAAAAAAGGGAAAACTCTCAGCTGTGGATCTTTTTATTGCATTGATAACATGATGACTTTTATATATAATAACATGCAGATAAGTGGTTCTTGGGAAAATTATAATACATGCAGTACATTTTATGTTCAGATGATGACAAACATTAAAACATTAAATGTGCCTTAATTATATCCTTTATCGAATAAAATCTGCCCTCGGAGTAAATACTGTGTTTGTTCCATTCCTTATCTACATTTTTTCTTTATTATTTACCTTGTTTGCCTCGATACAAGTACAAAATTGGAAAACTCTCAGCTGTGTTACTTTATATTGGGTTTATAACAGGAGATTTATAGATAATGGTATGCAGATAAGTAATTCTTAGGAAAATTATAATACATGCAGTACATTTTATGCTCAGATGATGGTAAACGTAAAAAAGATTAAACGTGCCTAAGAAACGATGTTGTGCTATGTTTATATCATTTATCTAGCAAAACTTGTCCTCGGAGTAAATGCTGTGCTTTTCCCACTCCTTATCTATATTTTCTCACTATTATTTACCTTATTTCTCTGGATACAAATACAAAATTGGAAAATTCTCAGCTGTGTTTCTTTATATTGGATTTATAACAGGAGATTTATAGATAATGGTATGCGGATAAGTAGTTTTTCGGAAAATTATATTACATTTCAGATTATTAAATACAGAAGACGGTAAACGTAGAAAAAATAATGTGCTTAAGATTTAATGTTTTGCATATTTGTATAATTTGCTTGCCACAAATTGTCCTCTGTGTAAATGATGTGTTTTTCATTCCTGGTCTTTATATATTTTCTCATTATTATTTAACTTTTTTGCCTCACTGTAGTTACAAAAAAGGAAAACTCCCAACTGCAGCTCTTTTTATTGCATTGATAACATGATGGCTTTTATATATAATAACATACGGATAAGTAGTCCTTAGGAAAATTATAACACATACTGTACATTTTATGTTCAGATGATGGCAAACGTAAAAAAAATATTGAATATGCCTAAGAAACGATGTTGTACCATGTTTATATCATTTATCTAGCAAAACCTGTCCTCCAAGTAAATGCTGTGTTGTTCCCACCCTTTATCTATATTTTCTCATTATTTAACTTATTTGTCTGGATACAAGTACAAAATTGGAAAACTCTCAGCTGTGTTTCTTTATATTGGGTTTATAACAGGAGATTTGTAGATAATGGGACGCGGATAAGTAGTTCTTGGGAAAATTATAAAACATGGCAGATTGTTAAATACAGACGACGGTAAAAGAAAGTTAAAATGCCTACGAATCAATGTTTAGCTGATTTGTATCACCTGGATGTCAAAAATCACCCTCTGAGTAAATGCTGTGCTTTTTATACCTGCTCCTTATATATTTTCTCATTATTATTTAACTTATTTGCCTCAATGTAGTTACAAAAAGGGAAAACTTTCAGCTGTGGCTCTTTTTATTGCATTGATAATATGATGGCTTTTATATATAATAACATGCAGATAAGTGGTTCTTAGGAAAATTATAATACATGCAGTACATTTTATGTTCAGATGATGGCAAACATAAAAAAAAGATGAAATGTGCCTAAGAAACGATGTTGTGCTATGTTTATATCATTTATCTAGCAAAAACGGCCCTCGGAGTTAATGCTGTGTTTTTCCTACTCCTGACCTATATTTTCTTATTATTATTTGCAATCATTAACATGCTTGAGAAATTAAACAGGTATGCAATATATTGTGTAGATTAAGTTTATATAACATACAAACAATCTATTGTACGAACTATATATTTGTACATGAATTCTTAACTTTTCTATCAATATTCTATTTCTCTCCATTAGATATTTATATTAACAGTGTAAATCTTTAAATATATTTCAAATTTATAGTCAATATTTTTTTCATTTATTATATATTTTTCGAATTAAATTTGAATGATATTTAATGTTAATTACTATTGTGTAGTATAAGAAAGTGAAGACATTAAGGAAAAATAAATTTAAAGAGAATCGTCTTAGTAAGCAGAATTATTACAAAATGAAATATTCTTTAAAGAATATAACTATAATTATATGAAAAAATCTGTATAAAACTTTTTAAAACATACATAAAAATGCTAAAATTATAAAAATACAAGCATTAAAATATAATATACAATGAGAGTTTATGTTTCATTTCTAATATATTTAATGTCAATAAATATTAAAATGATTTATTAGATTGTGACTTAAAAATCGTTAAATACTTTGGAAAAAATGCTCTCACATTTAAAACTCTTTATATTCAGTCTACTTTCCCATGAATTTATTTTTGCTTCAATACCATACAGCCATTAAGTATTATTTCTGAGCCCTATTGCTGAAAATTTCACGCACTACATTTTTGTAATTCTGCACAAGCATAGAAAAGTTTTATCGGTTCATCAAAGTGACAAAAGTTAAAGCATAGCACATAAATACTATGACCTCATGACAACGTACTGTCGATTTTAGCGTTTTTAGTACATCCACGCTTAGTACTGTCGTGATATGTCACCAAGAGTGCGTGACATTTTTACACGAGAATTATTCTAATTGTTCACTTCAGAGCCATTGACCAAGCATTCCAAACCTATTACTTATTCATAATAGGCGACTCATTCCATGCTTCATTTAATTCGAATTCCAGAAACGGTACAAATTTGGCCGTAATCGACAACTAGACTTCTTTTACTTCAAAATAATTTGACAATAATTCGTGCATAAAACATTTCTTACGAACATTCAGGT
>CM063498.1:194529992-194559992 GCA_032207245.1 Pardosa pseudoannulata
GGAATATTTGTGATGTGCTAGATATAAGAAAAAAATTATTGTGTTAAATAATTAAATTGAAACGTTAATTTTTGTACGTATTTGTATATACTTATTCAGGGTCAAACACATATAAAGCAAATCATGAACTTAACCTAAAAGTGTAAAGAGTGTAAGAACATATATACCTTAACCCTTCACACAAGTGTGAAGAGTTAAGGTATATATGTGCCATATCATCACTTTTATTGTATTAGGTACTGTACCGTTTATTTTACAGTAACTAAATGAACCTACAGCATGTCTATTCAGGGTCAAACACGGATAAAGCGAATCCTAAACTTAACCAGAAAGTTCCCACAAGTGTAAAGGGTAAAGGTATATATGTGCCATTTAATCACTTTTCATATTTTACGCACTGTTCCTTTATTTTTTACAGTAACTAAATGAACCTACAGCATGTGTATTTAGAGTCAAACAAGGATAAAACGAATCATACACTTAACCTGATAGTTCACACAAGTGTAAAAAGTATATATATATATATATATATATATATGCCATATCATCACTTTTCGTGTATTAGGCACCTCACCTTTTTTTTACAGTACCTTAATGAACCTACAACATGTTCACTACGTTCCTTGAAACCTCTGAAAATTTTGATTACTTTTTATTTTTTAAGAGCCTAACATTAGAGTACATTAGAGAAAAATCTATTTGAATTTAACAAGGAAATCATCTAAAGTGTTGAAAAATTTGTACACATTATATTTATTAATAGGCAAATTAAATAAAATAATATCTATAAAATAATGCATTTACAGCTTTTTTTATTCTCTCTCTAAAAATTTAAAAGAAATTTTAAGATATATCAATAAAGTTCCTTAAAATGATAATGTGCTTAGTAAATATTCATATAAAATCTTTTTACTAAATAACTAAATATTTTATACTAAATTTATTACTAAATAATTAAATATTTTAAGTATAGCAATTTACGAAACTAGAAGTAGTATAGAGTATAATAATTAGTAATGTAAACTAGAGAATTATAAATAATTTGATTAAGAAAATATACAAATATGCTCTTAAATTTAGTAATGTATTTTACTCAATTTATAACTTTCTATATCTCTATTCGTATTTATGTATTTATTTTAGGACAGGTATAAGCATGAATTACTCATACCAAGTTCATCAACATAATTATATATATATATATGTATATATCTGTATATATATATATATATTAATATATTTGTATATATATGTATATATATATATGCGCATATATATTATACATACATATATACATACGTATATATGTATATATATATATATATATATATATATATATATATATATACATATATATACATACGTACATATATATATATATATATATATATATATATATACATACATACATACGTACATATATATATATATATATATATATACATACATATATATATATATATATATATATATATATATATATATATATATATATGTATATATATATATATATATATATATATATATATATATATATATATATATATATTATATACATACGTACATATATATATATATATATGTACATATATATATATACATTATATACATACGTACATATATGTATATATATGTATATATATATATATATATATATATATATATATATACATATATATATATATATATATATATATATTATATTTATATATATATATATATATATATATATATTTATATATATATATATATATATATATATATATAAATATATATATATATATATATATATATATATATATATATATATATATATATATATAATATATATATATATATATATATATATATATATATATATATATATATATATAAATTTTCATGGGCAATTACTTTAGTAAACAAAAACAATAAGTGACTTTGTGCTCACAACCATATTTTCGTTTAGTCTTAATTTGGAAATTAGCTTTGTTGAGACATATAATCTTGACCAGTTTTACAAAAAATTCTGAAATATTCAGGATAATTTTATGACTTAAACATTCCTAATGTTATAGTAATAAGAACAATCGGACAGAGTATATGCAAATATGGCAATGCTCTTCTAAATAATTCATTTTTTCTATCTGCTCAGAAACTGAAACGTATGTTTGACCTTCCTCGTGAATGACACAAGCTAACAGAACATAAATTAAACATTTTCGGGTATATTTAGTTGACACTCTCCACACAATAGCGAGGTGCTAAATCTGATGCCATTTTGACCTAAACCTAATAATGGAGACTATAACACATTTTCCCTAATTGAGCTGAGGCGTGCAGAAAAACGAAGCGTGTCAAAAGCTCTAGATTTGTCTCGCTTGGATCTACATATCTAATAAGAGACTCATCACGAAATATCGGAAAGCAAATCGATACCCATAGAAGGGGAGTTGTTGGAGGATCTTTGCGTCTGCTTCGTCTATTTACTCTTTATCGGAAATCTTCACTAAGTGCATATTGTCCGTTTCATTTTCCTTCCGAAATTGTAGCTTAGTGCATTTCTCTACGATAGAAATACGATGAAAAATATGTTTTAAATTGGTGACAGCAAAGTTCAAAAATAATTTTTCAGTGTTCTATTGATTGTATTTATTTAGAAAATATTAATTTTTCATTTTCCAAAATTTTGGGTGTCGTATCATTCCGCTACTTTGCTGTCGTTTATTCTTACTTTGCGTAATATTTTGTCTTGTTTTATGTTTATAAAAATTAAAAAAGAAACTGAAAAAATGCTTAATAAAAATTTTAGAATTTTATAAAACTCAAAAATATATCTTTTGTTAGTGTTGTCACTTTTTGTTTATTTTTAATTGCTGTACCAAGTTACAACTTTTTATTGTCCCTATTATTATTATTGTACTACTTTTTTATTATTTCTGAGCTTCATGTTGTTGAATACCTAATGGTCATTGTCAAGGTTCCAGTCTAATTATCCCCTAATTAGACAACGCGATGGTTACTCATAATTTGTTAAGAGAAAGTCCTCACCTCCTCGTTTCCTTGAGAGCTGGAGTGCATTAAATTTTTGTTTGGATCACTTTTTGTCTAAAGGCCTAATTTATGTTTTTTTTTCTGCTTACGTTCGGAGGTTAAAGTTAAGACTTTACACCTTGCTAGGTACTCCGTTAAACCCAATTACCTTGACCTTGATAATCTTTTCTAATGTGAATTAAATTATTTTACATTAGGGTTTACATGCTTTCATTTTCAGTGCATATTATTTATTGATACTGTGGTGTACTGGTATGGTGAAATCACTGACTCGTCAGAAGGTTACTATAAAATTCCGTTTATATATATATATATATATATATATATATATATATAATATAAGTATATAAAAGATAAGATGATATAAACTCGCTACGTGCCAAACTACTTTATTTCTGTAAACTTTAAACATTTTTTCATATGTGAGCTATAAGAAATAATATCTATTAAAAAAAAATTTTTATATAATTCATAAAAGAAAAGATATTTCAAATTATGCAAAAAAAAACAAACTATATATTTGTCATTTTTAATAATTATTTAAATTAAAAAAATATTATTTATACGAAATATAATTTTTTTTTTTTTATATATCTTCTTAAAAATTCATCTATTTTTTTTCACATTTTTATCATCATCTCTAAAAAGTAAATATCATCAATTATTTCCCATAACATATATTCATAAAAACTAATCAATAGTAAAAAAAAATAATTTTATAAAAACTTATCAAGAAAAATAAATTTTGAATATAAAGAACATTATTTATCAAAAAAATTTTATTTTTATGTTTATGAATTTTGTTTTTTTTTTTATTAATAGTAATAAAATATTTTTATAACTAATTATTTTACTGCATTAAAACCTGTTTTTTTTTGTCATACACCCTTATTTTAATTAAAAAAAATATGTTTCATTGTGAGACTTTTTGTAATGAAACTGTAATTTTAAAATATTTCAGGTGCATTATTTTTGTGTGTTTATTATTGAAAATTTTCAAGATTGTCTATTAATGTGTTTACCAAAAGAACTGTGAATGCTTTTTTAAATTCCAAAGTATTTTCCCGAGTAAGATATAAATTACTACAGTGTAACGGTAAAATGGTATGGTATGGCCAACATTGTATAACGTGGAATATAATTACGTTATATAAGAAGTATTTAACGTAAGTGAAAATAGACACAGCTTTATTTTAAAATAAAAGATAATATAAAAAACAAAAATTTATATCTAAAGATAGTAGGAAAAAAACCAATTGGTTAGTTTTCCTTCTACTAACTTTTTTGAAGAATATGGTTGGAGGAGTATTGCAGGCTCGCAATTTGATTAAAAATTATTTCTCAATTAATTTTAGTTTTATGCTTCCTGTAACAGCATTATATATCTTCATTATAAGAATAACTTTAAAAATTTAAAAATAGTAAACACCTACGTCTCGAGTACCTTTAATATTAATCTAAAACCCTTTCACCAAACTATTCGATCTTTATATCTAAGTGTTTTATGAATAATTTAATGAAGTAAACAAACAGATTGGCTCTTAATTCATTAATGGATTCTATTGAATTTATAATTTCTAAATGCTTTGTCTAATCATCCTTGATCACGTGTTAACAGGACATGTATACACAGGAATATCTTAAGAATTTTATGAGTAATTTAATGAAGGAAACAAACAGATTGGCTCTTAATTCATTAATGTATTTTATTGAATTAATTTCTAAATGCTTTGTCTAATCATCCTTGATCACGTGTTAACAGGACATGTATACGCAGGAATATCTAAGAATTTTATGAGTAATTTAATGAAGGAAACAAACAGTTATGCACTTCAATTCATTAACGCATTTTAATGAATTTATAATTTCTAAATGCTTTGTCCAATCATTCTTAATCACGTGTTAACAGGACATGGATACGCAGAAATATCTAAGAATTTTATGAGTAATTTAATGAAGGAAACAAACAGATTGACTCTTAATTCATTAATGTATTTTATTGAATTTATAATTTCTAAATGCTTTGTCTAATCATCCTTGATCACTTGTTAACAAGATATGTATACGCAGGAATATCTAAGAATTTTATGAGTAATTTAATGAAGGAAACAAACAGTTATGCTCTTCAATTCATTAACGTATTTTAATGAATTTATAATTTCTAAATGCTTTGTCTAATCATCCTTGATCACGTGTTAACAGGACATGTATACGCAGGAATATCTAAGAAATTTATGAGTAATTTAATGAAGGAAACAAACAGATTGGCTCTTAATTCATTAATGTATTTTAATAAATTTATACTTTCTAAATGCTTTGTCTAATCATAATTGATCTCTTGCTAACAGGACATGTATACGCAGGAATATCTAAGAATTTTATGAGTAATTTAATGAAGGAAACAAACAATTATGCTCTTCAATTCATTAACGTATTTTAATGAATTCATAATTTCTAAATGCTTTGTCTAATCATTCTTGATAACGTGTTAACAGGACATATATACGCAGGAATATCTTAAGAATTTTGAGTAATTTAATGAAGGAAACAAACAGATTGGTTTTTAATTCATTAATGCGTTTTATTGAATTTATAATTTCTAAATGCTTTGTCTAATCATCCTTGATCACTTGTTAACAGGACACTCAATAATTACTCACAAGAGTTGCGTCAATATAATATATATTTTATTAACAAATCAAATAGTATTGCAAATATTTCCCTGGGTTTTATAGAAAATTTCGTATTTTTTTTAAAAAATGAATGATTCTTCAGGAGACAGTAATTATTGCTTTAGTTAAGCAAAACTCAGATAGTCTCTCAATGGACTTCCGAGTATCTGCATGACTCTAGGACTTCTAGATTTTCTAGAAAAATCTAAGTAATTTTTTTTAACTATGGAGTGTTAATCAATTGGTAAAAAAATGTATATCTTCAAATACTTGTGTTACATACATAGTATTTAAAGTAAAAATACAATATTTAATCAAGTCCTCTTTTCTAATACATTTTAATGATTTTATGCTACACGTAACAATATATATTATCATTATCAGAATATAATTAAATAATTTACAAACTGGAATTCAACCGTCCTTATACCCTTGAATATTAATCTAAAATCCTTTTACCACATATCCTTGATAAAGTGAATCTTTATATCTAAGTAGAATACATTAATGGAAATAATCAGTTAAGAAAATGTAGAGATATGCTCTTAAATTTATTAATGTATTTTATTGATTTTACAGCTTTCTAAATATACTGTCTTATTACCTTTAATAACTTGTTGATAGGACCTGTTTATGCTAAAATTACTCAAGCGAAGTACGTCAATTTAGTCTTTTATAAACGAGGAATATGTTGAATATTTAGTATGAATTTTCCCCTGAGAATTTTATTAAACTTTCTGATCATTCTACTAATAAATGACATTTTATCAAGATACTTAATTATCGTTTTAGTCAAGTAAAACATACATATCTCTTTAAGAGGATTTTCAGTAACTGCATATGATCCTGAATTACTCTAGAATTTCAAAAAAAAATTATCAAGATTTATGTCATAGACAAGATAAATAATTCAAACCATAAATAATTTTGAATATTGTCTATTAATGTTTTTATCAAAATTCTAGATATGAGTTTTATTATTACAAAACATATCTAGTATTTTGATAAGCACATTAATATACAAATATTCAAAAATTCCCGAGTTACAGAAACTTTATTACAGTGAAATGACAAAAATAGTTGCTAAAACCTTCTATAACTTAAAATAGTTATGCTAAATCAATGATATACCTTGGATATATTTTCTTATTAACGATTTGTTTACATGAAGTACATACATAAGTACTTTATCTTGATCATTAATGTGTACTTTTGAACGCTTCTTCACATCTTCGAAATATGTTCAAAATGAATAGAACTCAATATAAAGGACATTTAAATAAGGCTATATAATGGATATGTATACTTTTAAAAATATCATTTTCAACTTTAACAATTTTTGTATTGAATTTGAAATTTAGAAATGTACCAGGTGTATTATTTCGCTATTGAAAATTTCAGGGATTTTCTATTAAGTGTAATACATTTTCTCTAATTACATAATATTTAGTACCATGGAATAACAAAAAATGGTGCCAAAATAGTTTATAATTTGAAATAATTTTTTATGTACCTATTACTTAACGTAAGTAATAATCGATACCCAGATTTACTTATGTAAAAATTCTAAACATTATATGAAAAAAAAAACAGTATTTGGTTAGTATGCACTAAAACCCATTTTAAAGTATATTACATTTCGGCATTTTAATTAAAAATTATTTTCTGATAGAATTTAGTGTCTATTTATTTCAAAAACTTATTATACTTTGAAGAGACAGTAATTATCGGTTTAGTAAAGAAAAGTACAGATACCACTTTAAGTGGAATTTTTGCTTAAGCATGTGATCCTACATTACTTTAGAATTTCCAGTTTGCAAGCTTGTTAAAACGAAATTCATATCTCAGTGAAAACTAAATAATTTCAGTCATATAAAACTAAAAACTCTTCAAGTTCTGTAAATAAATTTAGTCGTTAGTTAAACCAACTTACATTTGTTTTCCGTATATTATTAACGATTTACTTACATGAAGTACATGCATAATTACTCTAAACACAATCATTAATGTTTGTTTTTTGAACACTACTCCACATCTTCGAAATATCGCCATTTTTCAATTTATAAACTTCGTTTCATCGTAAGTGAATTACGGCTCTAGTTAGCGAACATTTAGCATTCATCAAAACGTGGAAATTAAAAACGAGGCGTAATTAGGTTCGAACAATTATATTCAAAACTAATTAGCTTATTTTAAATTCTTGTTCCTTTTTAGAATGTGATGTAATTACAATAGTTCGAATTATTTATGAGTCGAGAACGAATGCTGCCCTATTATTCAATTCTAATGGTTCCTCTCGTGCTTAGAGATATCGGAAATGAATTTCAAGGAAATTAATTAGTTATATAATAAATAACCTTTTAGATAAATTATTAATTTTCGATTGATAAATTACTGTATCAATTAAGGCACGTTTTAATAAAGATATTCTTCTTATGAATTCATTATAAATATAATGGAAAAGATAATTAACACTAATATAGAATATCTATAAGACAATAATATGTAGTGTACATGAGGTGAACATAGGAATTTATATATTATCTAGTTTGTTATAAATAATAAGATACAGTGCATTAAAGCATTGAATTACCTTCTACATTCTCTCTCAAAAAATAAGACTTAACCAAAACCTATATATATCCCTCCGAATTGGAACACAGCGAGGAAAAAAAAGTCTCTAAAAAATACGTTTAAGTTTTGTTATGCCAGTGACCAAAGTGTTCTATGATTTTTTACCTCACCCTTTGTCGACTAGATTGGAATACGGGAAACCCACCCTCGTTATTGTCCCTGGAATTCCGGTTATAAATAGATATATAAATAGACATTATGGATTGTTAATTTTTAATACACATAAAGCTCGTCAAGTCTCGAAGATCATCAAATAAGAAATAATGGATTCTAAAAGTACAAATAAAAATATTCTTTAAGAGGATTATATACATTTTTTTACAAAAGTCATCCAAGCTATTTAAGTGGTGCATTTAGAGATACACCTGTTACCGCAAACGAAATACTTCGAAATAGAGATTTACAAAGCCATGATAAGTTATCAGCGTCTTTGTACCTCAGGAAGTAGGGGTGCAGTTCTTAAACAATCGACCTGATCCTCCTAAATCAAAACTTCATGGGGAAAACTCTGGCAGAAATGTACAATACATTCATTTTCGGAACGTTTTTGGAAGTCGAAAATTGTACGTGAAATTCGCTTTGAAACCATCATCGGTTTGGCGGAATTGTACGTGCGAACCGCTTAGAGGGATATATATAAAAGCCATTATATATTATCCTATATAATGGCTTTTATGTCCTATATAAACCTATATAAACCAAGCCCTATATATATTTTCTTGGGTATTCTTACTATAAGCTTTACGTCTCACATCAGACCTAGTCAAAATAGATAGACGGGCGTCTTATTGACAAATGTCCAAGTCTACAGCCGTGGAAAACACAACTGTTTGAAACAAAGGGACTTGAAAAAATTAGAATCTTTAACATTCAGAATCTCGTGTTAGCAACGTACCTTTAGCACGTGATTTAGTAAAAACTTTTCAGGATTAGTTAAAGTGAGTGGAAAAAGAAGAAACATTCACAAAGACAACACAAAAAACCTTCACTTTTTAATGTTTCTTGTATTTCAGTATGTATTTCTTGAACTTTATATGTCTTATATGTGTTTCTTAACGAATATATGTGTTTACTGAACATGAACAAATGTTAGATATTGGGAATGATATCAGTATGTTTCCCAAAATATACCCTAGCTTATCTTTATGAATAATAATTACATATGTTTTAATATTTGAATAATAAGAAGATATAAATAGATATAGAGCGGGGCTTATTTCTGAGAATGCACGGTATGTATATAGGGACTTAACGAACTGTAAAAACACTACCAGCTCTAAAATACTAAGATTTTATTATCTCTCTCTCTCTCTCTCTCTCTCTCTGTATATATATATATATATATATATATATATATATATATATATATATATATATATATATATATATATATATATAATTATTTCCTTTAGTCGGGTTAATTATGTAGCCAGTATTATTTTTACTTGCCCTGGCTATTAGGCAAGGTCAAACCTAATCAAGCTAGCAGTAATAACGAACGATGCAGTCTGGCCATATTGAAGAGAAAGGCATAAGTCTAATTAAAACTGTATTTCAGAGCTGCTAAAATGGACATCTTTACGAGTCAACAACAGACAACGGAAAGACACAAAAATCACTCTGCTCGAACAGAAATGCACAGAAGAGCGAAGACAGAAAGAATTTTCCCTCTTAATCAGCCAATTTAAGTGTAAGATAAGGAAAAACATAAAAACTAGTTTGCCGGCGACAGCTGGGAAACGTTTTAAATAGACAGAAAATTTATATCTGTAGGATAAAAAGTCGAGAACTCGCCTTTGATTAAGACATTTAGAGGCTGGGAAAAAGATTCTAAGGAATTAGAATGGGACAGGGGAGGTTTTTTAAGGAAATATTAAAGTTAAATAATTTTGATATATTACATATACTATATATATATATATATATATATATATATATATATATATATATATATATATATATATATATATATATATATATATATAGATATATATATATATATAT
Organism: Pardosa pseudoannulata; assembly: GCA_032207245.1. Taxonomy (NCBI): domain Eukaryota; kingdom Metazoa; phylum Arthropoda; class Arachnida; order Araneae; family Lycosidae; genus Pardosa; species Pardosa pseudoannulata. Next base: position 194,540,336 of record CM063498.1, read on the forward strand.
ATATATATATATATTATATATATATATATATATATATATATATATATATATATATATATATATATATATATATATATAGTATGTATGTATGTATGTCCCAAAAAGCATTTCTGGGAAATACTTACAACCTTTGACATGAGATCTTTTTTTTAATTCTAATTGCGGTAATATTAGCGACTTTGCATACACCAAAATTGGGCTCCTGTTTAATTCAATAATTTATTTATGTAACTCACTTATGTAAATTAGCAATAGTTAACACACACAGAAAAAGATAGTTATTTCATATAACATGTTAGTCTTGAATAGCCATATCGTTTACTACTATCAAGTGCACAGGTGATAGCAACACTGGGTGCCTCAGAGTGGAGTACTGTAGGATATGGCCAGTGAAATCTAATCTTTTTTCTTTGAATTATTTTTTCTTTGCTTCTATGTTGGTGTTTTGTAAAAGGACTTCATTATTTATGGTATGTGGCATAAGATTTTCATAATTACCCTTAAGCATTTATTTTGAAAGGAACTTAGTTTTCTTTTTGCTACACTTAATTTCAAGTTTCCTATCTATAAAAAAAGACTGATTCAACTAATTATTTAAGAAGTTTAAGTTTTATTCTTAATTCTATGCAAGCAGACCATCAGAATTTCTTTAAACTTACGAGTTACGAGTTCTTTAAAGTTACGAGTGTTTATGAATCTGTCATAAATGTCTTCATACGTTTCATCTTGAACTCTTAAAATAAAATATCCCAAATAATTATAAAACATTGATGATTGGGAAGTTCTTAGAATTAACAAGCATTTAATGTATCTTGTGTAACCACAACCTCACACATATTAATTCCTACCATTTAGATCGTTAGGTAGCGAGATGTGTTTATTCGACTAAGTACTAGAATAAACACTTGAATTATGTCGAAATTGTAATATCTGTTACTGAAAGATATACTTCCTCATATTGTACTCTTATAACAGAGTAGTTTCTATCAATCTTGCAATATATGTAGTACATTGTCTTCACTGAGTACATCAGGCTGCCCATATTTTGAAATGACGCGCTCGATTAACATGATGGTAGTTTAGTGAATGTTCATACAATCAAATCCCAATATACCAATAGATTACTGTACCATTTGTAATTCATGCTTATTTATTAGACCCGTTTATGTTTAGACTAAATAACTTCATTGAATACCATACAAGTATGATATAAGTAAGATAACATTAAAAGACATTTTTTACTTGCATGAAATGTGATGAGGACATCATATGACTTCTTTAAGCATTTATTAAATCATACGTTTTTTTTATTTTAATTATACGAAGCGTCATTAAAATTATCATTTGAAAATTCATTTAAATATTGAAGGCAAGCTATCAGCATACAGTGCATCGTATACATTTCAAATGCTTATCACATATATCGTATTTGCAACTTATATATGTATGATATATTATGTGCTCTACTAGACGTTTCGTTTTTTGGGGTTACTACGGTCTGCTTTGATGAAAGAGCAAGTAATTTCTTCTGATAACGTTCAGCAGAATTAATATCGTTAGATTGAAACACTTTTATATGAAGAGTCATTAGAATTATAACTTGCAAATTCATTTAAATAATGAAGGTAAACCATCAGTATACGGTGCATCATATACGTTGCAAATGCGTATCATGTATATCGTATTTGTAACTTATATATGTATGATAAATTATGTGCTGTATGTAATCTTTCGTTTGAGGTTGCTACAGTATGCTCTGGTGAAAGAGCAAGTATTTTCTTCTAGTAACATTCAGCAGAATTAATATCGTTACATTGAAACACTTTTGTTACATATTTTGTCGTAAACTAATTTTTTTAGGATTCTATTAATTTCTTTACTGAGTAACCAGAGACTAATGAAAAAAAATCAACATAATCATCTTTAAATAATGGTCTTCAAATAATTTATATTTCATTTACTTAAAGATGGATTAAAAAGCTTTGTAGAAACTATTTAAAAATCTACTGTTTTAACATATATTAATATGCTGATAAAATTTCTGCTTTCGTTGCTGTAGACCGGTAGCATTAATTTACATTATATTGATATTTTTGTTACATAGAAATCAGATTGCTATTAAAAATGAAGATAATCAGATAAATATTATGAAATACATAACTGCAAAATTTAAACATTTTAAGGATAATAGTTTTTCGCTTTATATTTAACAGAATAAATAACAGTTATATCGAAATCTTTCTATAGAGTGCAGATTGCAATTAAAATAAGATATTAACAAATAGCTATTTACGGCTAATTCTTTATAACTTATGCAAGACATGTACGTGCGTCATAACTAAACTCACTCTGATGCATTTGAAGATGGTTAAAATAGATATTTATAGTTACAGAAAATTTTCTTGCACGTACAGTCTTAAAACTGAAAGTTGTCAACAAGTATTAAAATCATGATAAAAATGAGTACTTTCATTCAAATTCGAGAACTAAAATTTATCAACTTTACAAAACTTCCTTTATTTATTTACAATGAAGTAAAAAGTCTCAAAAAAAATTCTCTCTCGAACCCGTTTAAGAAATCATGAATAATTTTAAAATCTTGTTCACTTTTAAAAATCTTCAAATTTATTTATAGAGAGTAAATATAAAACAATTACATTTAATATTTATAAAATAATTCATTTTTCATTAAAAAACACTTTTGGCTTGTAATTATTTCCTTTAATAATAGCATTTAGGTGTCCTCTAAAAAGTAACTACATCATATATATATATATATATATATATATATATATATATATATATATTATGATAATTATTTCTACCACTGAATCTCAATGTAAATTTAAATGTAATAATAATAATAACATAGGTACAAAAATTACTAAAATTATAAATATTTTAAATGAATAGGGGCTATTTAGTTAAAAAACTATTAATTACTTATAGATTTAAAACATCAAATGAAAAATTAAAGTAAAATTTTTAATTACACGCAAATAATTATAGTAAGTTTTGCTATTAATTATAATAAAATCCAATTGCAAAATATATTGTAAACGTCGATAAGAAGTTTTCCAGCCTATAGTACAGCTTAGACAGACAGCATGAATCCCACGTATTTTACCTTCAAACCAAAGAAGAAAATGTAAAGCAGAAGCTTCTGTTTGATGATTTATTAAAAGTTTGATTTTTCTTAAACAATTAATATTCATTCTTAGTCAGAAATTATAACTTGTTACTGGAAAATTTTTTATTTCATTAGCACCTCATTTGATAAGATGGTTTTTGTAATAAACCTCTAAAGGAATGTAGACTAGAAGATAAATTGATACGGTGATTTTGTGTCACGTTTTTAAAATCACAAGCTTTAATAGTTGATTAATATTTTATCAAAATGTTCTCTTGAATTTATACCAGTAAATACGACAAGCTATCCACAACTACAAAGAAAGCGAAATGTCCTTTCTTCTACATATTATGGGCATTTTTGTGTATTTAACAGCTTAGTTTGCTTACTTATAGAAAATAAATATTAGCATACCCTAACAATGCAAATTTAATCGAATTATATATATAAGAAATATTTGAAAGAGAAAATTCGGTTGGTAGATATTTCTTTCTACAATTCTCCATTACACATTTTTATCTGCTTAAATAATTTTAATTTCTCTGAAACTGTTCATATTTTCAGTTCGAGGAAATTTTCTTACCTCTAACACCTCATTTGGTAAGACTGATTTTGCAATAATCCTGTAATAAATGTTAACACAACCTTAAAATGCAAATTTATTCAAATTATGGTATTACATAAGACTTATTCGAAAAACAAAACTCAGTTCGTAGATTTTTTTTACACGTTTTTATATGATTAAAGAATTTTAATTACTACGAAACTGTTTAGATTATCAGTTCGGAAATTGGAACTCGTCATAGCTCTAGAAAATGTTCTTTTCTTTAATAACATCTCATTTGGTAAGATTGATTTTGTAATAGACCATTTAAAGGAATTTACAATACAAAAAAGTCAACATGATGCTTTACGATGAGTTTATAAAATCACAAAATTTAATATCCATTAATTAAATTACTATAAAAATAGACTTTTGAAATCCCATTGGTAAATACTAAAGCTCTATATATAACCACAGAGTGGACTAATAATCTCCATTCTACTTCGTATTATGAGTATATCTTATGTTTAAAAGCTTAATCTACCTTACTTTTAAAAGAAAGAAATGTTTCCATATCCCTGACAAAAGAAACTAATTTGAATTATAGATATAATAAAAGAGTAATTTGAAATACATATTTCGATTGCTTTGTTCGGATTTCTACCATTCTCCTTTACACGTTTTTAACTGGTTAAAAACATTAGTTTTGATACTTAGATTTGTTCAAATTCAAGGAAATCGTCAGTAGTGTAGGAAGAAATTTATAATTTAACACATGAGTCTGAAACATTCATCCGTCTTAATCAGTCATTAATCATTTCTTTGGAATCGATATTTGTGTGTTCAGTTTAGTCACATTTGCTTGTTTTTTGGGTATGTCAGATGCCAGCTGTTGTCAAAATTTATCGTTCAAAAATACCATGTGACCATGAGTGTATTGACATGACATTCTTTTCCCTATTATTTATGTAAAATATCTTGCAAAAAAATCGTTATTCACTAAAGAAAATCATTGGTTTTTTTGCTAGTAACACAAGGTAGATTCTGAACCAGCTAAGTTAATGTGCCCGGTATTAAAAAGTAATTTTTTCTTTTGTTCTAGTATGTTTTCGTAATTTTATAGTATGTTTTTATAACATTCATCCATATTTTAAAATAGTGCATAGTCTAAAAACCTTTCTTCTCAAATAACATAATGTTTCTTGATATAAATATATTTTTTGCTTATTCCTAAGAGATATGCAATAGCCCAACTTTAAATTATAATTTTAAGATTCACTGACAAGGAGAAAATGAATACAGGAAATTGGGATTTAAATGAATAAGGGCCCATATCACCAAAGTCGTCTAGGAACTAACTGCGATTAACTTATAGTACCAACCAATGGCAAAACACAATTCACAGCTTAAACAGAGATTAATCGTAGTTAGCCGTTAAACGACTTTGGTAAGACCGGGCCTAAAGTTAAATACCAGTACGAAAATTCCCATATAGTCAGCATCTATTCTAGATGTTGATAAAAATCAGACTTTTCATAAAAATCCAATGAATAATAGAGCATTTCTGTTTTCAGTAAATAAATTGATCAATAAATAAGAGTGCCACAATACTTAAATAAAAAAAGTGTTGAAGAACTAAGGTAAATTCAAAATGACATGACAGCGAATGGAGGATTCGAGGCATCCAGGAATTTTATATTGGAGCACCTGAAAGGTTCTTCGGATTTTTAACTCTCTAAGCAGTTCACACGTACAATTCCACCAAACCGATGATGTCTTCAATACGTACAATTTTCGACCTCCAAAAATGCTTTGAAAATGGATGTAGTGTACATTTCTGTCAGTGCTTTCCCTCATGGAGTTCTGCAGTAGGAGGGTTAGGTCGATTGTTTAAGAACTACACCCCTCTTTGACTAACATTTATTGAGGGCTGATTCTCTACCCCCTGAGGGACAAAGACGCTGATAGCTTTTCATAGCTTCGTAAATCTCTATTTGCATATTTTCGTTTGCGTCGTTGTATCTTCTAATTTTGAACCACTTAAAACTTGGTACGACTTCTGTATAAAAATATAAAAAGCAATGTAAAGCAATATGGGGTGGTTATCAATGTCTTCGAAATGACAATGCAATGTACTACACCACAACACAGACTTTCCATGTGTATTAAAAATTCCAATGAATAATAGAGCATTTCTGTTTTCAGTAAATAAATTGATCAATAAATAAGAGTGCCACAATACTTAAATAAAAAAAGTGTTGAAGAACTAAGGTAAATTCAAAATGACATGACAGCGAATGGAGGATTCGAGGCATCCAGGAATTTTATATTGGAGCACCTGAAAGGTTCTTCGGATTTTTAAATACCTTTTTTTTTAAAAAGAAAATCATATTCTGCTAGAATTGATATGGATCTTGTGCCATGATATGTAATTTTCCTCATTTATACTCACCAAATAAAGGATAATATAGAAAAACAATGTACTTTAAACTTCTTTGTTTATTATATCTCATATTTGTTTTCCTTTTAGCCAGAAATTTTGGCATGTTTAACAAAATTTTGATGCAATCTAGCCATGGACTTCATATAAAATATTGTGTTTTTTTATGAAATGAAACGTCAACGAATTGAAAGTGTTTTACCTTAAGTGTGTTTCTCCCCTATGTTGCATTTTTTAATAACGGAAATCAAAAATATACATTAATTAAAACATCTATATACCGATGACACACGAAACAATACCGTAAACAATCGAATATATGTAACAATAGGTATTTGTATATGTTTAAAACTGTTTGCAGGGAAAAAAAGCAGTTTTGATTCATAATAGCTGTTGTTATGTTAGGGTGCTTTGCTGTAATAGCTTTAATGCAGTTGTTTATTATTAGATCATGCTTCAGCCTTGATAGCCATTGTATCATATATTACCTCATCAATACTGATTTTTCAATCTAAATTTCTGTTTTCACCCTGCGAAACGGAGTTTGCCATTTATTTTAATCCATCACCTCTCTCCTCCCTCACACGAATTGATTCTTTTGTCGAGCAGCCAATCCGTTTGCTTGTTCTGGTGCCGTGTCAGGCGACAGCTGTTGTCAAAATTTATCGTGGAACGGATGCCGCATTATATTGACGTGACATCCTGTTCCCACTCTTAATATAAATTTTCCGGGTCAGGAAAATCCGATTTATTTCGTGTAAACGTGGGGGCTCGGTTTGTTGCGACGGGTTTCGTCGAATTGCTTTTCTTTGGAATGTTCGCGGATAGCTTCTCATTCCTCTAGAAAGTTGCGAAGTTGATATACTCGAGATTATCTTATTAAACACCATATTATGGGGGAAATTCAAGCATTAACTTTCATTAAATTTCACTGTAGATATAATTATATGTACTATTGCAAAGGAGGTATCCGGAAAGAATAATTTGACATGTTGCCTTAGGTAAACATTTGAATGTTAAAATGATTCTAAAGTAATGCATTTTGTTTTGTATATAAAGATGATTATGTATCCCTTTGATAATATGCAGATTTGTATTTTTTCTAGGTTCTCATACCATCCGAACGATGGCTGATTGGTTAGGTGTCTGATCATCGGATCCAGAGTTAGTGGGTTCGAATCTCATCGTGGCATGGATATTTGTAGCCATTAAAATTGTCTGTAAGCAGTAGGTCTTGGTCTCATTACCATCGTGGTGCAAAAAAGTAGACCGTAGTGCTCTAAACGAAACCAAACATTCCTATGTTTTAATTTATTATCATTAGTATGCATTCTATCTGCATATGTTATATAAATTAATCTGATTTTATTTTTCATACTTTCGGAATTTAGTAATGCAACAGAATGTGCTACAAAAATCTGTTATTTTACGAATTTATGTGCTACAGAATTTATTACTAAAAGTCGACAGTACGTTAAAAAGTCAAAAATGGTTTTACAGTAAAGCACTTTAATTGAAACTTTGATACGGATCGAGTTTTAAATTGTATGTTCCCAAAAGGGATCATTGGAGGGTTGAATGATGATACTTAAAATGTCAGCCGGTTTTTATCTTGTTAGAGTACAGGCATAATTTATTTCCTTGTATGAAGTAAAATATGTACTGCATTTGGAAATAGTGTGATCTTCAGATTTCATGTTAATATATATTTCGACCATATTTGATTATATTTTATAAAATTTAAGATTTACATCTTCCTTAAAACTTTCAAATTTTAATGCGAAAGTAATATGTTATTAATATAGTTTTTTAGGTTTATACATAAGCTTTACCGTCTCTGAAGAATAGTTTTGGAATTATTACAGGGCTCTCTCAGGAAAAATGCATTAAATTGAAGGATAACCATAGAAAAACTTAAACTCTTGCTGAAAAAAATGCTTTATTATTTTATGCTTTCATTGACATATCAAAATAATATTTCATTAAATTCGAGAATTTTGTAATTTTAATACAATCTTTCTCGTTTTAAAACCGCCATTTTGAAATTATGATAGAATATTCCGCTTAAAAAATTGATAAAAACCCTGAAAAGTTACCAAAAGTAAAGCTAACTGTTTTTGTGTCAATATGCTTAAATTTCTTTTAAGATTTTATAAATGCACAATTTATAATTTATAAAAAATTCATTTTCAAAATGACTAATAACGGAGTATTTTCTGAATGAAATAATATTTTAATTGATGTATTAAAAAGCGTCAATTTTTTTTAAATTTGCAATATCCGTGTATTCAAAATTTAGGATAAATAAAAATTGAATTTAATAGGATATATTACCTCTATTGGCCTAAAATCTTTATTAAAACCACCTTTTTCAATTCAACATAAAGTAAATTATTCTTTGCACTTGAAGTATATGCATCTATAATAACATTCCAGCTTTAAAAATTATTCAGTTTTGACATTTAAAGTAGTGCATTATCAGTAACATAAAAATATATTAAAATGTAGAAAACTGAAATACAATTACTTACAAGGTTTTTTTTAATATGTATAATAGGAGTTAAAATTTTATAAAGTCTTTAAAATTGCTCTAAAAATTACTTTCTTACTTTGAATTAATCACTATATTTTTATAGTAACACAAAAAATACACAAAATATTAAACTCACTAGTGTAAACCTAAAATTTATAAATACGTTTTTTTTTTAATTTTAAAAAATTTAGGATATTGAAAATTTAAAAAAAAATAGTATTTTTTATGATATTAAACAAAATATGTTGCATTTGTTAATATATTTGAGGTTCACAGAGTGAAAGGGATAATTAAATTCTGTTTCTTAAAAAAATATTTTTAATTTACAGACTAAAAAAATATTTTACTGCTCTGTATTTTTCTATTTCATTTACATATAGTACAGATATTTTTTATTTTAAAAAATATATTGTTTCATTTAAAAAAATTACATAAATTTTAAATTATTCTTATAATTTATCTAGGAAAATTTAATTCTGGATTATTTCAAATTGAATCAGAAATAAGATGTTTTAATGCATAATTTTCAGCTGGAAGTGTACTATGTTTTTTTTATGAATAACTAGCATATTGTCAGTCACGTGACTGGATCAGTAAAGTTTTTAATTTTCCAGAATTGTAAAGTATCCTGAACAATTGAACACAAACTGAACAATTCATGATTGTTTTGTTTTTATATTTAACGCTACCTAAAATCAAATAACAGCATAAAAACTAATCCATATAATTTGCAATAAAACGTTATTTTCGTCGTTAGATTCTTTTGTAATAAATATGTAATTACTTTTCATATACGTCGTTTTCACATGTGAAGTTATTGAAAAAGTGGGCGTTTGAATAATGACAAAACACCAGAATATGACTGAAAACTTACAAACGTAAATTTATTATTAATATAAAGGAAGAAATTTTTAAGGAAAGCGTTTTATTAACTTTAGAGTCATAGTCGTTCTCCTCCATTATGAGCTAAAAATACACAAGAAAGAAGAGGGAGAAGGGACGACATTAAAGAAAAAAAATAACGGTCTTGAAACCGTGCCAAAAATCGAGAAATTCACTTACTATTTCTTCTCAAAGCGGTCATTTTTCAAACAACTTTCAACGCAATGTATCTTAAAGTAAAAAAAAAATATTACAAGACTTTCTTTATTTTTGTACTCAATCTTTATTTTTTCCTGTGCTTTACGTTTCTGAATAGACGTTTGTTATGGGAGAATGAAAATTTATATTTAAAAAAAAATCTGGAATTAAAAAAACAAACTTTTATTAATGCAGGAGACATGTTCGAGTTTTTAAATGTCTGATAAAAGTGTATTCGATTTGAAAGGGAAAAAAATCTAGAAATATTTCTTCGTAAGAGCATAATAATTTGAAATCTGTATTTGCTCTCCACGTGACTAGAAGCGATGAAAGAGAAAAATAGGCGGGGATAAACCACATTCATTTGTGCATTAAAAGGGGGAGAACTGCGTGGTTTTTTTACGGCTCAATTCCTGTTTTTTATGCTCAAGGTAAAAATCTATAACATGTAATTCAATTGAATAGACTCGTGATATCTTTTAGATGTTATCGTAAGAAAAATAAATTACTGTATCTGAACCATAATTTTAATGATCGCGGTAATGCATTGATCATGCGTATAATCGAAAAGGACGCTTTTCTTATAGTTTAAGAAATTACCTTTCCCTGTAAATATTCAATTAAAAGAATGCAGTGAAATAAATTAGCTGGTTGACTTTTGAAGAGCCTTTTATTTCTGTTTGCAGTTCGGAAAGAAGCCATTACCCAGATAGCAAATTTAGTTTGCAGCAGTCTTGATTTGCAGACCTGCAAACTTGCAGCAAGTTCAGCATGACAAATCTGCAACTTTGAAACAAAGATGCAACAAGCCTAAGAATTTTCGCTTGCTTCAAGGTTGTCATGACAAGATTGCCACAGTTTTGCAGGACAATAGAGTTGCAAAGGTGTGGTAGCTATATGTTCCGTCTTACTTGAAGCAGTTTTGCTGCAAGTTTGTAGCGTCAAATTTGTTATGACAAGGTACTATCCAGACAAAATCAAACTTGTTGCAAGTATGTATGCTATCTTGGTAAAGAACTGATAGGAATGCATTATCGATTAAATCAAAATTCCTTATGGATATACAATTTAACAAAAAGAAACAATCTCGTAAATGAGAGGTTTCGGGTTCGGTACCCGATCGGCCTAAGATCCGCCGTGTTCGTTAAAGGTGACTGGGGCACGTAAAATCGCTTCGTGGTCACAATGTCCTCCAAGTTCCCAATTAATACCTGTGGGGGTGGCAGGCCAAGTGTATGAGTCTTCTGCTTGTTCCCTGCTTCAAAACTACTAGGACCTATTTGAACGAAATCGTTCTTCCGCCATAATGGTGCTCATTAAAACGAAAGGCACACCCCTTGATCTTAATAGGAGCAGCCTGCGGCTAAATCGTGCTTGGTTTGTCCAAGTGGCATATGATAACAACAAAAACAAGAAACGCTTTTCTACATTGATATTATACTTAATGAGGAAAGAAATATCAGAAAATAAATATATACTCTAAACATTAAAATAAGTCTATTTTCCTGTATACCCAAAACTGTAAGAAAACAAAACAAAAAAAAATCATGTATTGAAGGGTGGTCTTTGTAAAATATATTGCAATAGTCCAAGCACTTAAAATAATTGGTTTATAACTGGCGGACAATTTGGCTGTCCTCGAAAGCTTTTTGAAAAAATATTGTAAATTATATCACAGCTAGTGTTTCTACTCAATTTAACTTAGTTAAAGATATTATATAATTCCACTTGCAGATTTGTTTGATGCAAGTGACCATCCAAAATACCCTCTCTGAATTATCCTTCTGTAAGTAAATTATTAAGTTTAGTCTCTCTTTAAGTTATTTTTCTAAGCATTTTACAATATTAATTGAGGTAATCTGACACTGATCAGTGTTCGTCTCCTTTTATCAATCGTTTGGGATATGAGAGCTTTTAGTGTATTATTATCCTGATCCCTTGAAATTATGAAATTTACAAGTGATTTAAGACCCTTTTTTAATAAAAATTTTTAAAAGAAAGATATTTTTCACTATGAATTTACTATTTTCTCATTTTCATTTTTAAATTTAAAATGTAGTAATGTAAAAAATAGTAAAGAGCCTAAATATATGTTATTTACAACAGAGAGGTCTATAAGTATTTGAAGCAAATAAAATGACTGAACATTTGTTTTAATTACTGTATATAATATGCCTATTATTTCATAATGGTATCTCCGTCTCCAGTCAGACTTTTACAAAAATTGGTTCATTAAGAAAGTTCACCCGCAATGATGCATGATGTTTCCTATGTAGCTGTGGAGTCTTTACATGTTGGAAACCTTTGATTTAGAACTTTTAAATTGAACATTTTAAAACAATAAATAAGATAAAGAATAGTTTGAACTTACCAGCTAGTGAATATCCTTAAAAAAGGTTTTATGGCCGCTCAAAGAATGTATCTGTAATAAAAAGATAATTTTAGGCATTATTGAAAATTGATTAGTTTATAAGCACATGAATAGTTTTAAACAGTTTCACTTGAAAGTGTAAATATTTTATTAAACTTCTTCACTTTTGACATGCTTCTCCTTTTTTTGAAAGTTATATATAATTTTTTTAATAAAATGTAATTTAGTAAATCAGTTTACAAGTATTGCGCATCAGCAATGTCAATAACTAAATATTTAGTAATTTTTTCGCCTATGTATGAATGGTCAATAAATAAATGTTTTCATAAGTTTATTTTATCTTAAATTCCTCGGTGCAACATATCCTAGGGGGACAGGGCCTACGGTGCAAATCTCCATTTGCGTGACCAAGGGCCCTGGGGTGCTACGCATATGTTCCGGTTAGGTGGTCAATCTTATGCGGAACCCCCAATGTGTAGTTCCCAAGCACGTTTGGTCCTCAGTTCATATACCCACTAAAGTTATGAAATGCTGTATCAACCTTGCCCAGACCGGGGATCGAACCTCGGACCTGTGACGTGGAAGAGCAAAGAGCTACCCTTAAAGAAATGTAAAATATAAAAAAGATAAACGCTTATGCTTCGGAAAATTTGGTTTAAATCTTAAATAAGCCATTTATAATTTTTTAACCGGGAAGTACTTTTTTCTCTAACTTTATATCTCTTAAAGGTACTACTTACAAGACTTCTTCTAACCTTGTTTAAGTATTTTTCAATATAGTTGCAAACCACTGCAGAAATATTTCAGCATTTTATTGCATTTTACTTAAGAAATCGGTCTTTTTGACCATGGTGGTTATGTAATTTCCACTCTAAGTTCCTGTCTCCTGCAATACATGAACTAATACGTGAGTAGTAGAGTTGTAAAATAAGGGAAAATAGAATCAAGTTATCATAAAATGTTATTAGTATTGATTTCGCCATAATTCAATACTGATTAAAAAAATCTATCGACTAATAATGCTTAAAAATTATGCACTAATTTGTAGGTTTTCAAAAGAATTTTAACACATTATGTGCGGGTACATTTCGCACGGGAATTGTACTGGGATCGGGCGTTTTGCGATTAAATTTAGTTATTCAGTTAAACCTCAATAGATCGAAAATTATTTAGTTTTTTAACCATATTTTCGTATTTTATATTGAAATATATAAACAAATATACAAATAGAAATATATAAATAACAACCATAAGATTTTTGTAAACAAAAAATACATTTTTCAGTGGATAAATTTATAATAGTATCGTAAATATGAAAAATTAACAGAAATAGTAGTATATAATTTTAATTTTTTTCCATTCTGTGGTTCTGCATCGACTGATTAACTAGTTTTGATTTGTCTAATTTTTTTCTAGAATATATGTATTAGACAAGAACATTCGATTTCGTTTTCCTATATATACCGTTATTTATGTACCCACAAACAAACCATGTTGTTACACTAACCCGTACGATTGATACTTGAACGCGGGTCACGTACTAACGTGACCTGCGCTCAAGTATCAATCGTCAAAAAACGTACTAGTATGTGTTCCGCATACATTGTGTTAAAATGTATTTATACTTTTGGAGTTTATGGTTTCTATTAGAGTAGTTATAAAGATTCTAGGGGATGATCAATAACTACCATTTATCGGCAATTGAAACCATCAAAAGTTTATTATATTCAGATATTACATCGTATAGAGTACGGAACAAGTTTTAATAACTACAATGACTTTTTTCAAACATACACATTAGCATACAAACATATGTACATACACTCATTTTTACATACAGACTGGATTAATTTATTGGTCAGAATATTTTCGAAAATAAATTACCCTAAAATTCATACTACAAATAGAATTATGCTAATCCTTCTAATTTATTACTTTTAAAATAATTTCAATAATATTTTAAGATAACTAGAAACACTTTTATGGATCTTTGTTAAGCATGAATGTTAATATGTTACAAATACAGTAACATAAACATAAATACTCAGTTATATTGTACTTCCAATATATACATACTACATCCAGCTGTGCAAACTCTGAGTAATATTCAGTTCATTATGTAGAAAATAATTATTAACATATTAGTAGTAATATACAGTCAATTTCGGTTAGTGTGAATCTGCAAGGGAAATGCAAACTATTTTCAACTATGGGAAATCCTGATTATTCAATGTCATAGAAATTAAGCCAAATTAATATTTCGGAAACTTTGATTTTTCAAAGTTTCCAATTAAGTTCGACTGTTCTGCGAAATTGCAATATGATTTTACTCTACCTCTACATCACTCATCAGTATATTTTAGTGAGTAGGACGTTTCCTCTTGTTTTTAATATTTTCAGAATGTTTCCATTTGAAGCAAGTATTTTGAATAGTGAAATATGCGTAACTATAAAATATGGAAGTCATAAACATTTTGTGATTTAAAGAATTTTTACATTTAAAATATATCAAACAATGTGCAGGATTGAAATACCTGTATTTCAGCATCTAAACAAAACTAATTTTAGTCATAATCCATATCAAATTCAAAGTGTATTTCTAGAACCTGAATTCTTCAAAATTTCAGTTAAGTTCGACTGTTCTTCCAAATTGCAATATGATTTTACTCTGTTTCTACATCACTCAGTATATTTTAGTTAGTAAGACGTCTACTTTGTATATAAGATTTGAAGAATATTTATATTTGAAGCAAGTATTTCGAATAGTGAAATATGCATAATTATAAAATATGGAAATCATAACCATTTTGTGATTTAAAGAATTTTTACACTTGAAGTATATCAAACAATGTGCATGATTGCAACACCCGGATTTCAGAATCTGAACAAAACTTACTTATTTTAATTATATTGCATATCAAATTCAAAGAGTATTTCTAGAATTTGAATTTTTCAAAATTTCGAATTAAGTTCGACTGTTCTTACAAATTGAAATATGATTTTACTCTGCCTCTACATCACTCGGTATATTTTAGTGAGTATGACGTCTATTTTGTTTTTAAGATTAGCAGAATGTTTCCATTTGAAGCATGTATTTCGAACAGTGAAATATGTTTCTATAGAATATGGAAGTCATAATCGTTTTGTGATTTAAAGAATTTTTACACTTGAAGTACATCAAACAATGTGCATGACTGAGAAACCCGGATTTCAGCATCTGCACATAAACTGATTTATTTTAATTATATTGCATATGAAATTCAAAGGGTATTTCTAGAATTTGAATTTGTCAAAATTTCCAATTAAGGTCGAATGTTCTGCGAAATTGCAATATGATTTTACTCTACCTCTACATCCGTCATCAGTATATTTTAGTGAGTAGGACGTTTTATCTTGATTTTAATATTTGCGGAATGTTTCCATTTGAATCAAGTATTTTGAACAGTGAAATATGAATGATTATAAAATATGGAAGTCATAATGATTTTGTAATTTAAAGAACTTTTACACTTTTACACTTGTTTGAACTAAATATATCAAACAATGTACACCCGGTTGAATGTACCCCGATTGGAGTACCCGGATTTTAGCATCTGAACAAAACTAACTAATTTCAATTATATTTCATATCAAATTCAAAGGGTATTTCTAGAATTTGAATTTTTCAAAATTTCCAATTAAGTTCGACTGTTCTGCGAAATTGAAATATGATTTTACTTTGCCTCTACATCACTCAGTATATTTTAGTGAGTATGACGTCTATTTTGTTTTTAAGATTTACAGAATCTTTCCATTTGAAGCATGTATTTCGAACAGTGGAATAAGTATCTACAAAATATGGAAGTCATAAACTTTTTGTGATTTAAAGAATTCTTACACTTGAAGTATATCAAATAATGCGCATGATTGAAACACTAGGATTTCAGCATCTGCACATAACTTATTTTAATTATATTGCATATCAAATTCAAAGGGTATTTCTAGAATTTGAATTTTTCAAAATTTCGAATTAAGTTCGACTGTTCTGCGAAATTACAATATGATTTTACTCGACCTCTACATCACTAAGCAGTATATTTTAGTAAGTAGAGCATTTCCTCTTGCTTTAATATTTGCAGAATGTTTACATTTGAAGCAAGTATTTCGAACAGTGAAATATGCATGATTATAAAATATGGAAGTCATAATTATTTTGTGATGTACAGCATTTTTACACTTGAAGTACATCAAACAATGTGGCTGATTGAAACACCCGGATTTCAGCATCTTAACAAAACTAATTTTAATTATATTCCATATCAAATTCAAAGGGTATTTCTAGAATCTGAATTCTTCAAAATTTCAATTAAGTTCGACTGTTCTTCCAAATTGCAATATGATTTTACTCTGTCTCTACATCATTCGGTATATTTTAGTAAGTAAGACTTCTACTTTGTATATAAGATTTGCAGAATATTTCCATTTGGAGCAAGTATTTCGAATAGTGAAATATGCATATATTATGAAATATGGAAGTCATAACCATTTTGTGATTTAAAGAATTTTTACACTTAAAGTATATCAAACAATGTGCATGATTGCAACACCCGGATTTCAGCATTTGAACGAAACTAACTAATTTTAATTATATTCCATATCAAATTCAAAGGGTATTTCTAGAATCTGAATTTTCAAAATTTCCAATTAAGTTCGAATGTTCTGCAAAATTGCAATATGATTTTACTCTACCTCTACATCAATCAGGAGTATATTTAAGTGAGTAGGACGTTTCCTCTTGTTTTAATATCTGCATAATGTTTCCATTTGAAGCAAGTATTTCGAACAGAGAAATATGCATGATTATAAAATATGGAAGTCATAATTATTTTGTGATTGAAATAATTTTTACACTTGAAGTACATCAAACAATGTCCCTGATTGAAACACTCGGATTTCATCATCTGAACAAAACTAATTTCAATTATATTCGATATCAAATTCAAAGGGTATTTGTAGAATCTCAATTTTTCAAAATTTCAATTAAGTTCAACTGTTTTTCCAAGCTGAAATATGATTTTTCTCTGCCTCTACATCACTCAGTATATTTTAGTGAGTATGACGTTCTCTTTGTTTATAAACTTTGCTGAATGTTTTCATTTGAAGCATGTATTTCGAACAGCGAAGTATGTTTCTATAAAATATGGAAGTCATAATCTTTTTGTGATTTAAAGAATTTTTACACTTGAAGTACATCAAACAATGTTCATCACTGAGAAACCTGGATTTCAGCATCTGCACATAACTAACTTATTTTAATTATATTGCATATGAAATTCAAAGGATATTTCTAGAATTTGAATTTTTCAAAATTTCCAAATAAGGTCGAATGTTCTGCTAAATTGCAATATGATTTTACTCTACCTCTACATCCCTTAGCAGTATATTTTAGTGAGTAATACGTTTCCTCTTGATTTTAATATTTGAAGAATGTTTCCATTTGAAGTAAGTACTTTGAACAGTGAAATATGCATATATTATAAAATATGGAAGTCATAATTATTTTGTTATTTAAAGAAATTTTACACTTGAAGTATATCAAACAATGTACATGATTGAAACACCCGGATTTCAGTATCTGAACAAAACTAACTAATTTCAATTATATTCGATATCAAATTCAAAGGGTAGGGTATTTCTAAAATTTGAATTTTTTCAAAATTTCCAATTAAGTTCGACTGTTCTGCGAAATTGAAATATGATTTTACTTTGACTTTACATCACTCAGTATATTTTAGTGAGTATGACGACTATTTTGTTTTTAAGATTTACAGAATGTTTCCATTTGAAGCATGTATTTCGAACAGTGGAATAAGTATCTATAAAATATGGAAGTCATAATCTTTTTGTGATTTAAAGAGTTCTTACACTTGAAGTATATCAAACAATGTGCATTATTGAAACACCCGGATTTCAGCATCTAAACAAAACTAATAAACGAACTAATGGAAAATAATATGCATAAGTAATAAAGTGTATTCATACCATTGAATCTAAAGTAAGTATCAACATTATAAATGCAAAAAACGTTAAGTCCCATTAGATTTCTCCCTAGTACATTTTTGCTACTCAATTAAGTTCAAGAGTGCAATCTCAGTGTTTTCAGGTCACATTGTTACCTTTCAAGATTCCTAACTGAAAAAAAATACATACAGTTTAATGATTGCCCCTTTTTTGTTCAAATAAATTAATTAAAAATACGGTAAAAGACCAATCCAGTATTCCGAAAGTGAAACTTGCAAGTTGTAATTGTTCTAAAAGAAAGCCTTAATTAGTTGTTAAATGCTTCATAGTTAGGAATCGTATGAATTCTTCGTTTCCCGTAAATTTACTTTTATGTATATACACACACACACACTGCATTCCTGCTTAAGCTCATTAAGTATGCAGACCATGATTTCAGTCAGCATTCTGATCCCAGTCACATACTTCTTATAAAATATTCTTGGCAACTGCTCGGAAAAAAATTAATAGAAACAATTGTCGGGAAATAAACTTGGAGCGGAACTTTGTTAGTCATCGGATTAAATTCTTTGCTGTATGGGAAATGCTTGCCGCTCTTTTTCAGTACAGCTAATGAATCGCAATTTAGAGCAGATATGTTTGAGAAGTTCCATTAAGTTGTATTAAATGAGTTTATTACCCTTCATACTTTAAGCTCGGAAAAGAATTTAAATCATTTTATTAAGAATTGGGGGCTGTTGAAGTTTTTAGAAGAAGCAGTAGGGATCCTTAACTTAAAATGAAAAATTCAGCTTTCTTATTAAAATATGTCGTCTAATATTTTTGTCTTTTTATTATTCATTATTATTTCTGCACAAGATAAAAAGTGTCCTAAGAGACACTGTTGTTGTATCGCTAATGATACGTTCTCTTATCTTCTAAAGTAGTATTGTCCCATGTAAAAAGTATATCTGTATCAATAGAGCATAACTATTTAAATTCTTAATGACATTAAACATGTTTCTGTTCTTAAACAAAATAATTATTGAATTTTTTAACTCTTTATAGGTTAATTATACTACATAATTATTTCTTATTTCTCAATGGCTGTAAAACAATACTACTGAACTGAAGAAAGAAAGTTTAAACTTTCTCCTAGCGCTAAAATTCTTAGAATTAAGCTTTCTGACACTCTCATTAAAGGGAATTCTTTGTAAATTCGATAATTATAAACATTATCAGAAAACTATTCATTAACAAGAATAAACAAAGTTTGATATTATGTACTTTGTAGATCGTTTAAGGAACAAAAATACATGTTTTAATTATTTTTCTTAGAAGTGACGAAATTTTCTTTATAGAAGACATTAATTCCATTTTCATTTCCTGTGCTAAAAGGATTATATATTATTAGTTCATGGAAAATAAATAAGCATTCACAATCACGAGGTTTATGTGTTTGTCTTGGAAAAGCAACTTTTAATCAAAGCAATGGTTGCCAAGTTTTTTGTACTGCATGGTATCTAACTTAGGGAGCAATTGTTTTGTTATTGTATGTTAAAATAAAGTTAATTCAGATA
>CM063498.1:194564992-194569992 GCA_032207245.1 Pardosa pseudoannulata
GATATATTCTGAATGACATTTATCATTGCGATTACCTATTTCTATAATTATACTATCATACTGACAGCCAAAATTGATTAGCAAATGTTTTTAAAGGTAGCTCTAACATATCATCGTTCTCTTGTAAAATCATACCAATTTTATACACACAGCTATGTAAATACAATATGGCTGGATGGAGGTTACACCTATCTAAGAGAAAATCTGATGACTAAACATAGTCATAGTCTGTATTAATTATAAGTATATAAATATTTACAGCAATTACACATATTATAATTCTTAAAGAGCTACTTTGATTTCATATGAATATACAAGAATTATCACAAATATTTAGCAGTTTTTAAATAGTTATAACAATGACAATTCCTCATCAATCGCTTCTAATTCATCTAGACAGATATTGTTGATTTGGGATATTTTTATTGAGATTTCATTCAAATATAATCTGCTCTTTGCAGTACATTATAGTTTTAGCTCGTAGATTAAAAAATGTGTGCAAATACAAGAAATTACCTTAAACATTATGTCTAATATATATAATTTTACATTCTTCGCATATATATAGTATTAGGAGGTTTTATGGGTCATTTTCAATGTTCTTGTACCAGTGTACTTTGCCACGATGGTCAGCAAGTGCATGCACAGCTGTGGAAGAAATTTACAAGAATAATTTAGGTGCAACTGTTGATTTCGAGTTTTAGGGACCCCTGCAGAAGAGGTATAGATCACAGAATGGCACAAGCGTAACGGTCAAGCTCTCATAGAGATGTAACCATGAGTAAAAGGGGCAGGGGCTAAAAACAATAATGTCAGCTTTCACAAAAGGGGCTATTTTAATGAGCCCACCTGCACGGCCGAAGGGGGGAATAGATGTGGGAAATTTTTACCAATAAGCGATTGGCAAAGAAAAAAAGGGGCTTTAAAACAGAGGTGATAATTTGGAAAGCGAGTGAAGAAAAATGAATCGAAGTCGGGATTGAAGAGCTGCTGGACATCCAGAGATTCCCCGGACCAGCAATCGATTCCAGAACCCGCATGCCAGCATAGACGTACAGCAAAATAATTCCCGCTACGCGAGTAGCGACTCCCTTTACGCCTGAAGTCCAGCAGCGTCGTACAGCCTGATGAAAGCCCTAGCCTGTTCCCCTGTTATTAATGGAGGTAAACTTGACCTTATTCATAAATCATTACCTTGGGTCTCGGAATCTTTTGATTAAGGAATAACGCATAAAAACAAAAAGAAGTTAACGAATTGTTGTAATGATAAACGACGAGTAATGAATCTTATATGTAGATATATTTATCAAGAAACAATGTCTGTAAATAATTAGAGTACATAATAAATGTTTTAGCTCAAATATAAGGTATCATCTTTTTACTGTGTTTCCCCTTTAAGAACGGACACTGGTGTTAGTTTTGTAAGTACATTACAACTGTTCTACTGAAAATATTATGCAAGCATGAGATCATTTAGTATTACAGTGTACATTAGATTCATCAATTGATGGAATTCGTTGTTGCGTGCACTAAATTTGATTGTAATAATGGGCTTCAATGGGCGTAAGTCACGGAGTCTTATTCTCCCTCTAAGCTAATCCAAAGGTAATGAATTTTGTGTTTTCCTGTCACAGAGGACAAAATCATTTATATTATCCTCTAATGGTAGCTATTCCGTATCCATTCATCATGAAATAAAACATATGTTTAAGGATTCTAGGAAATTCATTGTATAAGTGTTAATAAGATAACGTCTAGTTTTAAACTTGGTAGTATTTCAGTTAAGAATCATCAAAGATAGTGTAATTGCCTCGTTACTTTTTTGGGAGCACTACAGTCTACTGTTTTGCTACACACCTGTAATGAGATAAGGCTTACTGTTTAAAGCCATTTTATAAAGGCTAGGATTATTCATGACAGCAGTTCAACACTGGTACCGAATGATGTAAAAGGAAAAGAATATAACCAATGATAGAGTAACCAAATATTTTAATGTATTGGTGTTCATTATTAAATTAATTTATGTATATATATATGAAACATAACGTGGCCTGACATGCTTCGAGGATGTAGTGGGGTCAAAACAGAATACGAATTTCAGGAGACTTTTTCATCAGCTATATTTACCAACTTCCACGGCAAAAAATCCAAAAATTGCTGATCGCGCAGCCTGGGGACGTTACAAATGTGAGAAAGGAATTTGTTTAATCAGCAAAGTAGAAATTCGCTTAACCAGCAAAATAGGTTGGCAAGTTAATCTCGTCAACGGGAAGGAGACAAAAGAGTTTAACGCTGAGAGGCCACTAAAAAGATTACGAAATTGTGGATTTTGTGATTTTTAATAGAGGAGTTAGTAATTTTAGTCTAGGATTAAAATATTAAATTTTTACATTACGTATATAAACATGTATATACATATGCTTACATACACACACACACACACACACACACACATATATATATATATATATATACACATATATATACACATATATATACACATATATATACATATATATATATATACATATATATATAATATACATAATATATATACATATATATATATATATAAATATATATATATATATATATTAATATATATATATAAATATAAATACTATATATACTATATATAAACATATATAATATTATATTATATTATATATTTATATCTCAACCTTTTAGTATTCACGGCCCAATTTTCAATCATAATTTTCATCGCGCCCCCCTCCCCACCGCGTACAATAAAATGTATACAATAATAATGTATTTTGAGCATTATGGCGCTAAACCTGCACTACAACCTTAATTTTAAACTTTGCAAATTACCAAGAATACGGAAATTTATTGACATTTTGCAACACTGATACTCAGCATTGAAAAAACAATAATCCTATGCCTTTTTATTGCTCTTGCGTCCCGCCATGTCGGGCATTCTCACGGTTTCGCGAGAAGTTTCGATTTGTCTGGAATTTGTCTGGTCAGCTTAAAAGTTAAGTTAGGAGCGTGCGCAGATGTGAACAAATGTTTTCTCATAGGGAGAAGGAGAAAGTTCTATGACGCCAATTTCAATTCCAGACAATCTCATTCGAGTCGATCCTTCTTATCGCTATTGAATCTATTCTTAATGTGTATGTTATATATATTTTCGTGTAATTGCAATTCACGGTATTAAATATTCACGGCAGCAGACTTATGCAGAATCATGGATAAATTTTTAAGCGGGCGTAAGCGAGCATTAGACGATAGACAAGCATCAACAAGTACACAGACGAGCGTGGTTCCGAAAATAAAATCAAGAAAATATTCTCAAGAATACTTAAATTTTGGGTTCACTAGTACTGAAGTAAATGAAGAAGAAAGGCCCCTGTGTATCATTTGCTCAAAAATGTTGGCGGCAGACAGCATGAAACCTAATAAACTTAAACGACATTTGGAAACGCTTCATAGTGAGTACGTAAACAAACCCAGAGAATTCTTCGAATTAAAATTAAAATCATATGAAAAGCAAAAATCATTGTTTAAAAAAACTTTGTCTGTGAATGAAAAAGCTTTAATTGCCTCTTACAAACTTTCATATAAAATAGCCAGATGTAAAAAGCCTCACACCATTGGTGAAGAGCTTATTTTGCCAGCCGCAATTGAGATTGTAGAAATTATGTTTGGAGATAATTTTGCAAAACAATTGCAGTCTATACCTGTTTCAAATGATACTGTTGCCCGTCGAATTGCTGATATAGCTGAAGATGTAGAGTGTCAGCTTTTGTCGAAGTTGCGTGACAAATTGTTTTCAATACAACTCGATGAGGCAACAGATAGTAATAAAGATGCTCATTTCATTGCCTATGTTAGATTTTGTGATGATTTGTCAGTAGTAGAAGAATTACTTTTCTGCAAACCAATAGAACTCAAAGCAACAGCACTCGCATTATTTGCTATCTTAAATGATTTTATGAACGAGGCAAACATAGAATGGAAAAATTGCGTCGGAATATGCACCGATGGTGCTCGTTCTATGTCCGGAAGATTCCAAAGTATTCAAGCACTTGTGAAACAAAAATCGCCACAGTGCGTCTGGACACATTGCATGATCCACAGAGAAGCTTTGGCTTCCAAAGAAATGAGTCCTGGTTTGAATATTGTGTTAACTACGGTTGTAACCGTAGTAAATTATATAAAAATGAGACCCCTGAAATCAAGAATCTTTTCCGCACTTTGTAAAGACATGGGTGCAGTACATTCAGCGTTACTATTTTATTGCGAGGCAAGATGGTTATCACGAGGGAAATTTTTGCAACGTGTTTATGAATTAAAAGAAGAAATCGCCGTTTTCCTAGAAGAGGAAAACAGACCGGAAGCTGAGAATTTTCGCGATAGTTTATTTGTGATGAAATTGAGCTACATGGTCGACATATTCGAGAAATTAAATAACTTGAATCTTCATCTGCAAGGAGCAAATACACATATATTGGATACGAGTGATAAAGTTAATGCTTTTTGTAGGAAATTGGAATTGTGGAGCAGAAATTTAAAGCAAGAAAACTTAACAATGTTTGCAAATTTGAATGATTGTATTAAAACTTACAAGGCTGAAGAACAACATGTAAAAGTTGTTTTTGCAACCATTGAAAATCATTTAGCAATGCTAGCAAAGAATTTTAAAAAGTACTTTCTTGCTGACGACAAACTGATATCAAGTTACAAGTGGGTGAGGGATCCATTTCAAAATACTCCCGAAGGACTCTCAATTGAAGAGGAAGAAACCTTCATAGACTTCACGGCAAGCGGCGAAACCAAAAGACAATTTAGTAATAAATCACTCTTTGAATTTTGGGCAGGAGTGGATGATGAGTTTTCTGCACTAAAAACAAGGGCATTTCGCATTCTACTACCATTTTCAACATCTTACCTTTGTGAAACTGGATTTTCTGCGGTGGCTTCTTTGAAGACAAAATATAGATCTCAGCTAAATATAGAAAAAGAACTGAGAGTGTCTA
>CM063498.1:194574992-194614992 GCA_032207245.1 Pardosa pseudoannulata
TCAACCGAAAAAATTGTTTCCAAAACATATAACTAGACTTCTAATTGTACTTCTGTAAATGCACATTTATGTCACTATAGCCGTAGTGTCTAAAAACGACCGTTTCGTTTTGAG
Source organism: Pardosa pseudoannulata (assembly GCA_032207245.1). NCBI lineage: Eukaryota > Metazoa > Arthropoda > Arachnida > Araneae > Lycosidae > Pardosa > Pardosa pseudoannulata. Next base: position 194,575,107 of record CM063498.1, read on the forward strand.
TCACATAGTGAACTTCGCTTTGACAGCTATAGACACAAGTGTCTGTCAATGTGTTAAAATTTCAAAACTAAGAATACAGTTATTTTACACTTTATTCTTAATTCTTTACTTTGTCATCTGTAAAGTGGATTTCATAGTTTTATCTGCATTTATTTCGTAGATCATAATAGTTTTTGCGCAATCATATTTATCATAATGGTTTATCATATTGTCAATGAATATGACAATTTCGATCATATTAGTTGGTAATCACTTCTAGTCTTGCCTTAGATTTGCATTTTTAAAGTTCTTAAAGAAAAGACTGTAAATTTCAACATTTAAATTACTTTTTAGACTTTACATGAGCAATTTTAAGAATTTCGATAATAAAACATGTTCAAGCTTAGTCCTTTACAATGCGATCTGCAAAACATATCTCATAGTTTCCTCTGCATATATTTCATAGATCATACTATTTTATTGCAAGATCACTTTTTATCATATAAATTAGTAGCCACCTAAGAATTTAAAAAGTATAACAACTTATTTTCATAAAAAACGCACGCATTCTATTTTAATTTTTTTATAAACTTAAAAAAAACTCAATGTACTGATTTATCCTTGCATCCGTTTATAGAAAATACAATTACATTTTTACGCGATTATTTATAGAAGATAAACGTACCTGTAAAAATAACTTTACCTGATGTCACCAAATTCGATTAAACATAATCAGATATTTTCTAGACACATAATAGATAATTACTGATTAATCACCATGCTTACTAATCCATACTTGTCACAGTGCAAAGTAGTTAATCAGTTATTGTATTCCTCTATAATCACATCAAAGTATTGCGTGCATTCAATTAAGCTTCAATTTTAGAGATTTTGCATTACGATTGCATAGAAAATATTTCAATTTGTACTTGTTTTATAGGCAAGCATTTTCTGTCAATATGCAAATAAAAGATTTGTGATAAGATTTGTGTGCAAATATTTATAAAATACATTTCTGTACTGTATTTGGAAAACGTTTTATATTAATTTGATTACGGGATACCAAGAGAATTAACTTTCTAATGGAATCAGTATACAGTAAATATACGAAACATTTGATTATGCTCCCCTTTTTAATTATATAGTATTACACGTAATTATATTTTTGAATGCCTGAAACTTAATACAGTACACATACGAATACCTCCGTAATTCAATTATTATGTGCAAGTTATATGAGAAGGGAGAAAATTATGTGCCTCCTCCGCTGACATCAAGATAATTTTCAAAACGCTTGAAAAGTGAAATTATATCTTTTACCAATCTTAATCTGTTTAATTGATATTCCCCACGTCATTATTCTTTTCCGTGCAAAGTGTTCATTTTCTATTTTAATGAAACTGAAATCAATTTCAAAACTAATTGCTGTTTTAATTTCGATGCGTAACAAATGCCTCATTAAACAAATGCTGATGCATTATTTAATAAACACGACAGAACACGGAAAATTTTTAATTATAGGAACGTTTATTCGGAAAGTGAGAGTGCGTAATCATGCTCCATTTTAATTTGCCTCCAGTTCCTTTCCCGCTCTCAGACGTATAGTATATATCAAATCAGGAGAAGCTGTCACTTTAGGATGTCTGAGATCCATTTCAGATATCACGTTAATTCGATCTTAGGAATGTAATTTTTTTCACTTTGCATATAATTTACTATGAAATGCAAGAGATTGTGTAATAAATAACTAAACTACATTCGTGAGAAAATATACATTGCAAATATCGATATATCAAATCAGGAGAAGCTGTCACTTTAGGATGATCTTAGATCCATTTCAGATACCACGTTAATTCGATTTTAGATGTGTAATTTTTTCTTTTTGCATATAAATTACTATGAAATATAAGAGTTTGTATAATAAATAATGAGACCAAATTCGTGAAAAAATATACATTGCAAATATCGATATATCAAATCAAGAGAAGCTGTCACTTTAGGATGCCTTAGATCCCTTTCATATACCACGTTAATTCGATTTTAGATATGAATTTTTTTTCCTTTTGCATATAAATTACTATGAAATATAAGAGATTGTATAATAAATAATGAGACCAGTTTCGTGGAAAAATATACATTGCAAATATCTATACAAACAATCAAAACTCTCTAAAATATTGTCTTAGTACATCTACTTCTGTGCATGCTGAACGATGGCCGATTGGTTAGGGTGTTACCCTTCGGTACTGGAGTTCGTGGGTTCGAACCCCACAATGGCATGGATGCTCGTAGCCGTTCGGAATCGTCTTTCAGTTGTAGGTTCTGGTCTCATTAGCCCTCGTGTTACAAAAAGTAGAAAGTAGCACTCCAAACCAAAACCAAACCAAACTTCTTTTCATAAATGTTCCATACTTGGCACTCTGTAGTGACGTTTGAGCAGGGCTTGCAAGCAGCTCATCTAATAAGCATGGACCTCTTCTGCGGTTACATAACGCTTTCTCTGGGGGTTGCTTACTCGGTGGAGCAGAAAATATTCTGCCGGGTTCAGTTCAGGACTTAAAGTGAGTTAAAAAGCCTTGAAATGCTGTTCGAGGTCAGAATGTTATCGACCCCGAAGAAAATAAAGCAAGTTGTAGAGTCAGCAGATAGCTTGCAATAGGCACAGATTTTCTAATTTTCTTGAAAAACACTTATGAGAATTTTAAAATGACATACGTTGCATGAAATTATCCCTAATTTATCGTTAAAAACATCCTTACAGTTTAATTATCTTAATGATATCAATTCATTGTGAATAATACTATATATAATGATAAAAATTAGCGTAGTAAATTATTAAACTCTAATGCTAATTTTTCATCTTAAATTGCCCTAGAAATATATATAAAGAAAATATAAATAACTAAAATGCCATATATTGCCTGCGACATAAAACACATATTGTAGAGGTATAACTTTAAATTATTATTTTTTGAAAGTGTATATTAAGAACAAGAGAAAACACTTTTGTCAATAACACAAAATTGGTACCAAAAAACGTTAAAGTTTTAGTTATGATATTTTAAAAGAGAAAATGTGATAAAATGAGTAAAAATATTGGTATAAATTGATAATTAGCATATAATCGATGTCTGATTCAAAAACTTCTTAATTTAGGTTGTAATTCTATAAAGCTTATAGTCGTCAATGACGCTGTTCTCTGAGGGTTGTTTTCACTTGGTGGTCTGCGGGTTCAGATCAAGACTTAAAGTGAATTAACAAGCCTTGCAATGGTGTTCGAGTTCAGAATGTTATTGACCACGAAGCAAATAAGGCAAGATGTGGAGTTAGCAGAGAGCTTCCAATAGGCATAGATTTTCAAATTTTCAAATCAATGGTGAATGATAGATAGTATGCATAGTCATTTTATCAACTCCTCCGAGGTATATGATCATCCAAATACTTAATTGCTGGTATGAGTTCAGTACATATTGTACGCGTAGCACATTGTCCTCGTATCTGCACGTGGATGAATTTTCTACATGAAGCTCGTCTTAGACGCTCTCTCAAGTGACTTTAAATACGTTCCATCTCAAAAGAGAAAGTTTTGATAGTTATTTGACGCTTAACACTTCTTAGATTCCCAACATCTCTGACACCAATATTCAAATCCATTCAGAATTAAATATCGTACTTCTGTTCATTGCCTTTTTAAGTTTTGACTCCGCCTATGTCAGCTAAATAGACAATACAACACCTTCGGTAGCTTCTATGTAACTGCCACAATGGGAGCTGACTTCCTTTTCCCTTAAACCCACTTAAAACCAACTCGCTGTAACGTACATTCATGTTAAAAACAAACTATGCCTTGATTACAAAGAATTGTATTCTCATATGGAAATATTAGGGTGTAAAAAGCTTCTTCTTGTTATACTGAGCGTCTTGTTTTAAAGCATAGTAAATTATAAGCTCATGAATACAATAAGAAATAAAAAGTAAGATTTTTAATCTAATTGTTTACCGGAAAGTATGTTAGGTTTGACTAAAGTTATATTCACTATTTTTCCCTGTCCGGTGTTACATAGTTTAAGCATTGATAGGACTTGAGTAATAAAAGAATTAAAATGATTTAAGGAGTAATCCAACTTTTATGCATCCGAACAGTTAAATATTATATAAAATGTATTATCATTAATTAACATAAATGTTTATGAATGAACTGTAATCTGATTTAACCATTTTGCTTGTAACAGTATAGGAGTTAACGCTCGAGTATTTGTATTTTAGTAAACTTATATATTTATTTGTACAGTCTAAATATTCATCCAGTATACTTATATTCATTATTTTCCAAAACTATCCCATTCATCCTATATATTTTCAGCATTCTTTTCAGGTGAGGTAATACTTTCACGACATTTATCTTTTTCGCTTCGAGCATTTTACATCCCTCTATTTTCAAGACTTAGAAATTTATTCTTACCAACGTAGAACATGACATTATCAATTTTTAATTCTGAAATATTATTACCGTAATAATTCGAAATATATTGATGCGATTAACTACTACTAATACTTATTTCTGTATGTTTTTCACTTCTATCGCTCTAAAATCCAAATGTTCCTTTCCTTTGATTTTTTTTTCTCATCAGATATGTTTTTCTCATCAGAATGCGAGGAAAATCAATATATACTTTTTGCCATGAAAATTGACATCAAAAATACAAACTCATCTTCTTACAAATTAAAATAATTCATGCGAACGATTAAATGAAAATTACAAAACACATTAGAAAAAAATATACTGAATGTTTGTCCACGACTAAGAGCGTGTCGTAAAATTTAAGAATAGTCAACTATGTAGTAAAAAATTCCATTTAGACATTTAGATTGTCATGTTAATTTCCGCTTGAATATTCTATAATATGCGAAAGGGTTGAAAATGGGAATAGAAATGACCCTCAGACTTTGCAGGTGCAATATGAGAAAAATTGCATTTAAAATTGAATTTGTCGTAAATTTTACGCACAACCACATTCTGGAGGCACGAGATTGTAAATATTTTACTTGACGTTAATTATATCAATACAACTGGTACAAGTCTATTTTTATAAAATAAAAAACCTCATACTTTTTCAGGAAGCAATGTTAATTTCAATGAAAAATAAAACAATGTCTATCAAAGATCTAATCTAATTAATCCCCATTGCAAAAGTTTCTTTAATGAAGAACAAAAAAGTATCACCGAAAAATACATTAATTCTCCCTGTGCTGCAGTTTAAATCACAATATTGTACCAATAAAAGTATGCGGGGAATATTTTGAATTCCTTCCCTGAACAAAATTTCGGTGCATAAGCGATTTCCTGGACTACTTCATTAACGTTTAATGACAGTTAACCAGGCCACGTTAACTTCCGTCATCTATTATGTCTGTTAAATGTTATTGGATTTAATTAAATTCTAAATGTTTCTGAATGCCTGCTCTTTTTTTTCTCCTGAACTCCGTAGATCGGAATAGTATAAATTCTTGGAATATTTTTGACTCGTAGTGCGATTCTAAAGGAATGTCTGTCACCGAAAATAAACATTTCCCTTATCCATTTTATATGTTTATTTATTTGTTTAATTAATTGTGCGACCGAAGAATTCTGGCTTAAAAGGCTCATTGCCAAGCGTAATTGTTCCAGTCCAACTTCGCCACTCTTAACAAAGATTTACCTTTTTCCAAGCTTGTAACTTATCTGAGAACAAGGGACTCTTTACAGAATTTAGGGAAATAGAGATTTGAAAACTTTTGAATAATCTCAATGGGAAACGTGTCGTACAATAAATGGCTTATATTGACTAGTGAATTTTCACTTCAATAATTTATGCCATTTTTCTATTCACATGACTTTTCGTTTCATTTATTTGTTTAATTAATACTTTTTGTCCGAATAATTCTAGCTTAAAAAGTTCGTAGCTCAGTGTAACTTTTTTACTTCAACTTGTAATTTATGTTGGAACAAGAAGATTCTTACATCATTTATGGAAAACTAGATTTGGAAATTTTAATATACGTACTCCTTTAATTGAATAATTTTTTAATTGGACACTTCTAGTACAATAAATGTGATATTTAGACTTGGAAATTCAACTTGGAAATTAACTGTCGTTAGGCATTTTTCCATTCACATACATTTTTTGTTTTAATTATTTGTTTAATTAATTGTGAGATTAAAGAGTTCTGGATTAAAATGTTCTCTGACAAGCTTAACGTGTTGCACAATAAATAGCTCATACTGACTAGTGAATTTTGACTTCAAGGATTTATGACATTTTTCTATTCACATGAATTTTTTGTTTCATTTATTTGTTTAATCATTATTTTGGGAACGAATAATTGTAGCTTAAAAAATTCGTAGCCAAGCGTAAGTATTTCACTTCAACATCCTTATTCTTCCCAGAGATTTACACTTTCAAGTTTGTAATTTATGTTGGAACAAGGAGATTCTTACATTCATGAAAATCTAGATTTGCAAATTTAACATACTTACTCCTTTAATTGAATAATTTCAAATGGAAATTTCTAGCATAATGAATGTCAAATTTAGATTTGGAACTTCAAACATATGGCTGCAATTATCGTTTGATATTTTTCCATCCACAAGCATTTTTTGTTTTAATTATTTGTTTAATTAATTGTGCGACTGAAGAATTCTGGATTAATAGGCTCATTGTCAAGCTTAATTGTTCCAGTCCAAATTCACCACTCTTAACAAAGATTTACCTTTTTCCAAGCTTGTAATTTATCTGAGAACAAGAGACTCTTTGGGAACGTGTTGTACAATAAATGCCGTATATTGACTAGTGAATTTTGACTTCACTAATTTATGCTATTTTTCTATTCACATGAATTTTCATTTATTTGTTTCATTTCTTTGTTTAATTAATCTTTTGGTACCTAATAATTCTAGCTTAAAAAGTTAGTAGCCCAGCGTAAGTTTTTACTTCAACATCCCCATACTTCCCAGATATTTACTCTTTCAAGATTGTAATTTATGTTATAACAAGGAGATTCTTACATCATTTATGGGAATCTAAATTTGGAAATTTTAAAGTACATACTCCTTTACTTGAATAATTTCAATTGGCAACTTCTAGTACAATGAATGTCATACTTAGACTTGGAACTTCAAACACATGGCTGCAATTGTCGTTTGACATACGTACTCATTTAATTTAATAATTTCATTTGGAAACTTCTAGTACAAGGAATTCCATATTTAGACTTGGAACTTCAAACATTTAGCTGCAACTGTCGTTTGACATTTTTCCATTCACATGCATTTTTTGTTTAATTATTTGTTTAAATAATTGTAGAATTATAGAGTTCTGGATTAAAATGTTCTTTGACAAGCTTAATTGTTTCGGTCTAATATCATTCCAATTTACAAAGATTTACCTGTTTCCAATCTTGTAATTTAGCTGAGAACAAGGGACTCTTTACAGAATTTAGGGAAATATACATTTGAAAACTTTTGAAAAATCTCAATTATAAACGTGTTGTACAATAAATGCCGTACATTGACTAGTGAATTTTGACTTCACTAATTTATGCTATTTTTTCACATGAATTTTCATTTCTTTGTTTAATTAATCTTTTGGTACCTAATAATTCTAGCTTAAAAAGTTCGTAGCCCAGCGTAACTTTTTACTTCAACATCCCCATACTTAACCCCGAATCTAAATTTGGAAATTTTAAAGTACATACTCCTTTAATTGAATAATTTCAATTGGAAACTTCTAGTACAATGAATGTCATACTTAGACTTGGAACTTCATACGGCTGCATTTGTCATTTTACGTTTTTTCCATTCACATTCATTTTTTGTTTTAATTATTTGCTTAATTTTTGTGACTAAAGAGTTCTGGATTAAAATGTTCTCTGAAAAGCTTAATTGTTTCAGTCAATTGTCATCCAAATTTATCTATATTTAACTTTCTCTAGCTTCTAGTTTATATGGGAACAAGGAAAACCTTACAGCTTTTATGGAAATCGAGATTTGAAAACTTTTGAATAAGCTCAAATGGAAACATCTATTACAAAAATACCTTATTTAGACTTGTAAAATTTTAAAATATAGTTACATTTACTATTTGCCGTTATTCCGTTCACGCGTATTTTTTATTTTATTTATTTGTTTGTTTAGTTAATTGAACGAGCAAAGAAGTCTGGTTTAAAAGTCTCGTTTCTAAGTGTATTTGTTTCAGTGCAACATTACTATACTGGAACAGATTGTTGCTAGAAGACAAATGATCTCCAGTATAGTTAATGCGTACATGCTCGTCATTCACTCTTAAATTACATGACTAGTTCTATGACCTTTCTATGAGTTTTCCCTTACTCTGGTGTGGAAGGAAATGAAGGGGCTGACAAAAAAGTGTACTACTATTTTCTTGAAGTTAAAGTTGTTGTTAAGCTTTCATTGTGCATAAAGTGTTATGAAGTTCGGAATTAGCAAAAGACTGCAAGTTTCAACTGACTAACTATATTCGAAATAATGCCTAGGAAGGCTTGTCTTCCACTACCAGGAGTTTTCTCAAGCCTCTGTTGTTCGTATTCATTCTTCTTGTTAAATGCTTCCTCTTGTAATTTTCTTAGTTTTATTCTGTTGCCCTATTATTTCTATTCATTTTTTTTATCTCTGTATGGCATAAAGCTATACATCTCTATTTCCAGTTGCATTGGAAAAAAATTATATAATAATTATACAAAATCTAGCTTTTATGAAGGCCACTAAAGAAAATAATGGAGACCGTACGTTTTCCACCTGTTATTTAGGCATTTTGTATGTACACAAAAACAGAAATAATCTTAGAAATTGTTTCATTGGGTTGGTTTCATAGTAAAAGGACGTATCCATGGTTGATCCCTCGCTACTTGAAATTTTGTTTTCTGATTGAGGGAATTGAGATAAATAATTTATTATTAGACGCTTAGTAATATAGATTTTCTGTTTAGAAAACCTAAACAGTTACAAATATCTTTATAAAATATCCAGTTAACTTGCTGAATAATTTTTAATCTTAAAATTATATAGTTTACTAGTTGTTGTAAATTTCTATTCTAAATAATTGATTCAGATATTGAGCATTAAATACATCATTCTAGGAATTGTTACTGTTTGATCGTAATACATTTGGAACCAATTTTCCTCCCCACACATAAAGATGCTTCCGGTTGTTATAAACCTCTGTTCTAAATAGTTTCCTTCAAATGTTAAAGATTGACGACATAATCCTAGAATATGTTACTGTTTAATCGTACATTTTAATCCAATGTGAATTAATTTTGATCCCCAGACGTAAATAGGTTTCCAGTTGTTATAAATTCTGTTCTAAATAATTCCTCCAAATATTGAAGATGCACGATATCAACATAAGAGACGTTACAATTTAATCGTACATATAATACATTGTTAACAAACATCATATTAGTAGTACAAGTGATACGTTAATGCCTTTGTCTAATAAAGAGTAATATGGTATCTGATAAAGATTAAAACAAAAGGATAAAACATATATAAATATTATTAATTATCACAATTTCTTGTCTATCCGAGAAAGTTATGCTATATATATATATATATAATTCCTCTGGTCACAATAATTATGTATCCCCCATTGTTTTTAATTGCCCGGGAACGGGGCCAGGAGAAGCATAATCCAGCTAGAAGTAACAATAATGCAATCAGCCGACATTGAAGAAAACTGCACAAGTCTAATTAGAACTTTATTTAAAAAATGGACTAAAATGGCTGCTAAAATGGATATCTTTACTACTCAACGACAGACAAAGGAAAGCCAAAAATTGCTCTGCTCGAACAGAGGTGCAATCAAGATCGAAGACAGAAAGAATTTTTACATGGTAAAAGAAACTTACTCATCGAATTATGTGTAAGATCAGGGAAACGCAGAGCCATTTGCCGACAGCTAGGAAACGTGTTGAATAGATAAAATTTTTACATTTTTATACTAGAAAGCTTTGGGAAGAATTTTAAGTCGAAGACACTCCTTATTCAGAGGCTGGTAAAAAAGATTTTAAGGAATTAGAATAGGAGAGGGGAAGGTTTTAAAGAAATATTGAAGTTAAATAATTTTGATATATTACATATATATATATATATTAATAATATAACTACATAACTACAATATATACTATATATATAAATAAATATATATATATATATATATATATATATATTTATTTATATATATATATATAATATATATTATATATATATACATATACATATATATATATATATGTATATATATATACATATACATATATATATATATATATATATATATATATATATATATATATATATATATATATATATATATATATATATATGCATATATAAATTCTATTCAACATTTATTGAAAATATTAGTTTCAATTAATCAAAAATCTAGCTCACAGTTTATGATTCACATTTCTTTTGCTAAGAGTAAAATATAAATTGTGGCATCTATATAGACATCTGTAAATTAATATCAAACTTTTTGAAAAGTTTTTAAATGTCAATAAATATTTTCTTCCCATCGACATAAATATATACTTCAGAACATGCGGTGATAAACAAGAGACTATAAAAACCAAAGTCATTTAGAGAAGTCTATATCCACATTCTTTCAGATATCGACCTAGTATCTGTTATTTTTATATTTTAGAGATTGGGCAAGAAAACAAGTAATATTTATATATTGATATATATAGAGTGAGGGAAAGAGAGGGGAGGTGTTTTGCTACTTTTACGATCCCCTATAAAAAGGAAGTAAATGACCCATTGGAGGAAGTTTTATGCCTGGAGAATTCATTTTGTGGTCATCAAGCGAATTCACGGGTGATATAAAATGCCGAGTATCACAAAAGAGCACTTGAGACAAGCCTAGCTATTGTAAAAGTCCCCTGGGCAGAAAAGATCAACATGGCTTTCAAGTTTCACTGGAGAGCTACAACGATATAATTCCAACAGTAGCAGAAGTTGTTTAATAGCTTTATTCTAGAATGTTGACACAATACAGGGTGTTTAGGAGATGGGTCTTGAATAACGTTTAAATGTTCTAAGCAATCTAAGTGTGACTGAATTATTCGATCTTTGCTTCCGTATCTTTCCTCAAACATTTTTTTTGTTGTTTCATAGGTGTCTCCTAATACACTGATTCCATCAACAAGGCATTTAGCTTCGCCATCTAAATAACCTCTAAGAAAAGCATGCTTATCAATAACAGAAAGATGTGGATTGGTATCTATGGAAGATTTAAACTGTTCCCAAAAACATTGCCATTGTTCTATTTCTCCTGTAAATGATTGAAGTTTAACCGTTAGCAATTTAACTGTATACGATTTGAGTAACAGGCACTGTAGTAGTAGAAGGATCGCCAAGTGCAATCGCCAAATTTTTGGCGTCATTATTCGAAGCAGTGACATTATTTGTATTTGGCGATAATTTATTTCGAATAATTTTTCGTGCTTTGAAAATTGCAGATTCAACAGTATCTATGTAGTTTTCACACTGCTTATTATCCTGTTCAAATTCTTCGTCAGAAAGAAAATTATGAATTTCATTATGAGTTTCATATCCCCTAAAGCAGTTATTAAGCGATTACATATGTATTCCACGTCCTCAACTGAAAAATCATCTTTCAAAGTATTAATTTCTGTTGAAAAGAGAGAAATATTGCTCCGTACGGTTTGCCGTTGTCTAAGTAGTTGAGTCATTCTATCAGCTTTGCCGGTTGGAGCCATTTCCCAGGTTTTTGGCACCAGATGTTAGGAGGTAGTATTTTAACACAAGTATTTATTTCCTAACTTACAATCAAAAGTAAAGAACAAGTAAAAACCTTTATGAATGCAACAACGTAAGTGATGCCGTTCTAAAAAGTGAAATTCTAGTTAATTATTACTAGCACGTTTTTCATTCGCCACAACACAGGATATTGACTTTCACAAAATTTATATCTTTTCTTTCTGTTCAGAACTCTCTTACATTATTTTTAAATGATTTCATAGCTCGTGAAGAAAGAAGTCTAAAAAGTTATCTCCAGACCATCTTTAAGTAATTGATAAAATTATTTTTAAAAACACTTTTTAATTTTTATAACAAATTTTTTAACTAATTATAATGAGATAGAAATAATTAATACAATAGAGTTTTTAAAAGAAATTTTAAGCTATATTAAAGTCTGTATTAACACTTGTCATGCGCTATACTTCACCGCCAACTTACGTGTGTAGCGGGCGTTTTTTCGTGACTCGCGCGAAAGTTTATTTATTCAGAAAAATCGCTGCAAATCGAAAACTACTTTGTTTTTATGACCGAAATTTATTTTCATTTTACACTTCAATATATACTGTATGATTATTTAACAAAAAAAATAATATTTTTAAGAAATCGCAAAAATAAGCGATTTTTTAAATTAAAGTCCGATAATCTGTCAGCGCATATTTCTTCCTCACTATCTTTATCACAAAGGCTCATTTTATCAATTTTGGATTCAACAATAAAAAAAACAAGCTTCAAATTGACAAAATTCGACTTGTACTTTCTGGAGCTAGGAATTCGATTGAAGACGAAATAATTGAACAAAAGACCGAGTAAATCGACAATCATAACTTCTAGAAAGAAAAAATGCAAAACGTTACATAACAACGCAAACAACACTCATATAATGTCACGCATACATATAATTATACGTATTTAGTATTGTGGTGTTTAGCGAGTATCCACCACAAATCTACTAAATACGTATTTTTACGTGACCCGCTCTCCAGTGACAGACTGAAAAAAACGTAAAAATATTAAAGTTAAATAATTTTGATATATTGCACACACGCACACACACACACACACACACACACACATTATATATATATATATATATATATATATATATATATATTATATATATATATATATATATATATATATATATATATAATATTGGATTTTATAAATGCATAGTTATGGATATTTAGTCGACTTGATCCAAAAGGAAATTTTAATGCAAAACGAAATTTATTTTAAGCTGTATAAGTGTGCTACTGGTTTTTATTCCAGTTTTGGCTTCCCTGTGGCAAAGAAACTCAAACAATAAATTACATTCTCTATTCAAATACATTATAATTATAAATATTATGAATATTGCAACAATACTGCATTTATATAAACGAACAATACACTGAAAATTCGTTACTTAATGTAAAATTAAACTTGTATTCGTAAATGGTTTTTGTCTTTAACAGTAAGTGTATAGCATAAAAATGAAAGCGATAAACTATATAGTGTATATCGTATGGGCACCCATAAAAACCAACAGTCATTTCGTAAAGCCTATTTCCTGATTCGAACATTTCTCCGAACATATTCCCACCCCTATCAAAACTTCATAGATGTTTTGTTGGGGAGAAAAGAGAGAAAGATGTTGATAAAAAGAATTTTTTTCGCCTTTTACGATCCTCTATAAAATGGAGGTAAAATACCCATTGGAGAGGATTTTATGCCAAAGAATTCATTTTGAAGTAATCATCTTAATTCATGACCGGCATAAACTGCTAGATATTACTAAACAATCGAAAGAAAGAGATTTGATCAAAACTAAGTTTTTCTAGCTATTGCCACAAATAAAATTCTGTTGCGCAAGAATAAATATTTCTTTCAGACTCTTCCCTCTTTAAAATAATTTTGTTACAGGAGGTTTAAAACTGGTTTGAAATTATCCAGACATTTATGTTAAAGGTTATAATTGAAAAGTTTTAACCTTATTCTTTAGGAATCTTTAACTCTTCGACCAGACTTTCGTATAATTACAATTTCGATATGAAAACAGTAGTTTAATTTGTGAATACATACTAAAAAGGTTTTAAAGTTTTTTTTTACCATTCTTTTCGTTTGTTCAATAGATACATACCCAAATTTATGAAAGTAAATGGATATACTTTACATAATTTTTCTGCTAGAACTAGTCGTAAATCAAGAAATACAAAATTTCAGTGTTACCGAATTATAAAGAAAAAATAACTGTACATAGTTTATAAGTTTTTCAATATTTAGTAACTCAATTTTACAAAAACATTTACAGAAAAAAAATTTAAAAGCATTAGGTAACAATTTGTTTTCTGAACATGGTTTATTAAATAATTTTTAGCCTTGGACAGTTTTTATAAATAAACTGAAGAATAAATTAACCTAACAAATATTTCACAGGATCAAAAAATATGTAATGGTAAAAATATTTTTTACACTTTTGGGCATAAATTATACTCTTACTAAACTAAAGTGCAAAATTTGTAAATATTTCATTTAATACACCTCATTATTGATAATATTGAGGAGAACTGTAGAATGTAATACAAGTTGTTTTATAAATTTTACGTAATGAGATACTGGACATAAATAGAGATATAGAATATTTACGGAAAATATATCTCAAAATTTAGCTTTAGATATAAACAACTAAAATACAATTTAAATTTAATAAACTGTATCTTACAATAGCATAGTTAAAATTTCTCCACGAAACGAGTAGTTTGATTTGTGAATACAGTTTTTAACTATTTTCCGTTTACTAGAAAGATCCTGGAATCTATATTTAAAATAATAACTATCCTTTTTTTACAATATGTATATACCCTAATTTATGAAAGTAAATGGATATGTTTTACACATTTTCAGCAAGAATAGCTTGTAAGTGAAGAAATAAAAAAATTCCGAGTTACCGAATTGTAAGAAAAAATTAACTTTACTGTAAGTTTTCTAATCTTTTGTATCCCAAATTTACAAGCTTCAGGCAGATTTCATACACAAACTGAAGTAACATATTAACCTAAAAAATATTTCCCAGGATCAAAAAATATGTAATGATAAAAACATTCCTTACACTTCTAGGAATGAATTATACTCTTCCTAAACGAAAATGCAGAATTTGTAAATATTTAATTTAATACATATCATTATTGATAATATTGCGTAGAACTGTAGAATGTAGTACAAGTTGTTTTATAAATTTGATGCAATAAAATACGGGACATAAATAACGACATAAGATGTTTATGGAAAATATATCTCAAACTTTAGCTACAAATATCAACAAATAAAATACAATTTAAGTTTAATAAACTATGTCTCTTACAATAAATTTATTTGAAATGAAACAATATATATATATATATATATATATATATATGTATATGTATATGTATATATATATATATATATATATATATATATATATATATATATATATATATATATATATATATATATATATATATATATATATATATATATATATATGTATATGTATATGTATATGTATTAAATTGCAAACTGAACTGTTTAGTATTATTTTTATTTTAAATATTTACATAACTTTTCTAAGTAAAATTTTAAGTCTTATAAATATATAATGTTTCTTTGTTATGCAATAGAATACGGGACATAAATAAAGATATAAGATGTTTTTATGCTAAATATATCTCAAACTTTAGCCATAGATATCAACAAATAAAATACAATTTAAGTTTAATAAACTATGTCTCTTACAATAAATTTATTTGAAAGGAAACAATATATATATATATATATATATATATATATATGTATATATATATATATATATATATATATTACGGCCAAAGCCCGAAGTTAGGCCAGTTCCCGAATTGGCCGGCCAAATCGCACATTGGCCTGTGCGTTTGGCCAACGTGCGATGTACTGGAAATGAATAGCGTATGTGCGACTTTGGCCGGCCACTTCCCGAAGTGCCTGGAACTACCTGGCCAATGTTCGATGTGCTGAAGCAAGGCTGTTCGGCAGGAGGTGCAGTTGTTGATTCCGGTGTGATGACGGCATGCACATGGTAGCAAGGACAGTATGTTATATTTTCAATGTATCTGGCATCCAAGTATCGAACCTGGCAACTCGTTATTCTTTACGGGCCCGTCAACTGAATAGTTTCTATTGCGGGTTAGTATGCTTTCCCCGGATAGGTCAGACCTTTCAATATTCGTTTGTTTTTTGCTATACTATTTATAAAACTCAGTTTCAAGAATTTGTACATGCTTACAAATTTATATTTTAATACTATTATGACTATATTTACAGTATTAGTACTTTATAGTTTCACCTAAAACTTGTACATTAACTACTAAACCACGAAAGGGATTGCCGCGTGATTTGAGAGTATCGTATTGTTTTTCTACAGATTTTCCCCCATGGCTTCACATAACGAAACTAATATGCTGGGCTTTTGATATGAGAACCGTGTTCTTAAGTAGATTAAATATACTGCTGCAAGAAAAAGCAGATAATAGCTGTATCCTCAGCAAAGACAAGTACTGTAGTTTCATAGAGGACGTTAAAAAGGCTAAATCAAAGCAGAAAAAAGAAAATGTTGACTATCGTCGACTAAGAAAATATGATGTTATTGAAGTTGACCGAAAAGAAAAACTTATTGTGCCAGGAACAGAAGACAATAACGTTATTCAGTATTATGTGCAAACAGAGGAGTTATTCGACTTGCTACATAATACTCACTTGAAAGTAGAACATGGAGGCCGCACAAGGAGGGAGAAGGAGCTGCAAACTACGTACAAAATGTCACCAAAGAAATCATTACATTGTATCTCCGCTTATGCAAAGAACAGTGTCAGACCAAATTATCTAATCCTAAGAAAGGTCTAGTTTCTATACCTTTAATATTTGAATAATTTAACTCAAGATGCCAAGTAAATCTTATCGACATGCAAAGTAACCGAGACAGCGAATTCAAGTTTATACTCAATTACTAGGATCATTTAACAAAGTTCATAATATTGTGAGCTCTGAAAAGCTCTGAAAGTTTTCCATTTTGCAAGAGAAACTACTTACATTAGCATCCCTATGCACAGAGAAAAAATCATTACGAACCCTTGCCTCTTCTTAATCAGTGACCGGCGGCAAAGGTTTCACTCGATGCAGTTGCACTACTAAGTACTCAACATATCAATGCAGATGTAAAAGTAACAAAATGCTGTGTAATTCGAAATGGCATAAAAGTTCATCTTATTGTGACAAGTGATGATTCCGATAATTTTCTGTAATAAACTAATTCAGTAGATAATGTGATTATCTTTTCGTTTGTTTGTTTTCTCTAAGGGAGAGGAAATTTTCATAAGAGACCAGGAGATTTTTGGTACTGTGAGGTCCTTACTGACTAAAACTTCTAACTTCAGACTACAGCCCACCTCGGGCCACCGTAACTCCTTGGCCTTTGTACCGAAGGACGATCCTCGGCGCCTAAGAGGGGCAGATTCATCGGAAATCTCCTCTGTGGCAGCTATAATGGGATTATCATTAGCATTACGGTATACAAATACCCAAAATTTGCTTATGACCTTCTTCTTCTGACTTTGGCCGATCGTCCCATGCCAGTTCCCGCATTGGCTGGCCAAACCCCGAAATCAAGAGAAGATCGGACATTGGCCAGTCATTTTGAGGCGATATTGGCTATTTCGCGATTTGGCCGGCCAATTCGGGAACTGGCGAACTTCGGGCTTTGGCCGTAACATATATATTAAATAGCAAACTATTTAGTATTATTTTTATTTTAAATATTTACATAACTTTTCTAAGTAAAATTTTAAGTCTTATATAATGTTTCTTTGTTATGCAATGGAATACGGGGCATAAATAAAGATATAAGATGTTTATGGAAAATACATCTCAAACTTTAGCCATAGATATCAACAAATAAAACACAATTTAAATTTAATAAACTATATCTCTTAAAATAAATTTATTTGAAATGAAACAATATATATATATATATATATATATATATTCATATATCTGTATTAAATAGCAAACTATTTAGTATTGTTCTCATTTAAATACTTACACAGCTTTTCTAAGTAACATTTTAAGTCTTATAAATATAAGGTTTTTTTTATATACAAAATACTTACAAATATGCCATAAATTAAAATGAACACACATATTATTTTTTTTAAAAAGTGTAAAATTAAATTCCCAGTGTGCTGTATTTTCACTTAAATGTAATAACCTGCCCTTAGAATTTATTTTTTTATACCTAGACGTAAATAAAAAAGGTAAAAGTCAAATATTTCAATATGGTAATTGCACAAAAACAGTATACAATAAAATGATTTGTATTAAGTGACTAGTCTGTGGATGAAGTTTTATAATTAATTGATATCTGAAATATGTTGGTTATATTAAAATTTAGAGTCAGTAAAAATAAAAATCGTATTCAAACACAGAATGCAATTTTCTATGTACTGAATTATTCATTTTCAAATGTTTATTTTTTTTGTGACGTAGAAGAAAAGATTTTAAGCTTCTGTCATAGAATTAAATCTATTATGTAGAACTGGAGATATTGCTTTTATTTTATTTTATTGCATATCTAGAAGTTGGGGACATGCATTCAATTATTTTATGTAATAGTAGGTAATATATTTTTAAATATGGAGGAGTTTGATGATTTTCTAAGAAACTTTATGTTATTTTTAAGAAAAATTAAATTAATTCCGGTAGACAGGAGAGGGATGAAGAATTGGTCTGCATTGCAGTTCAAAATATGGCATTTAATTAAAATGTATTTTTTTACAATTGGAAGCTGAACAAAAGCTTTATTTTTATTCTATAATTTAAATTTTAGAGACGACTGGGAGAAATAAAAATTTGTGTCTAGACAATTATCTTATCAAGTTCTTTAATTTCTTTTTTTCCTTGCGATTTCAAGTTAAAGAATCTAATATCAAGTGATTTCTTTAATCCTTCTTAACAATCATGTGCATTTGTTAGAAGTTCATGATAAGAATTTTATGTAGATGTTTCCTTTACATATTCTTAAATATATTTTCAAGACGATTTGATGCATACACAATGAATGGGACTTGAAATCTGCAAGGTTCTCAGAAATAAAATAATAATTATAAATTTATAAACTAGTTTCCATGGCTTCTTAAATGGGTTATCACATCTTTCCACAAGATTCTAATTTAGTTGTTTCCCTAGCATACTCCAAAAGTAATTATCATAGATGTATTTAATGCACGCGTAATGAATGTGTGATTCCATTTAAGCCCTTTAAGGCCTATAAGGTTATCAGCATTATAATAATCATAATATTTTTAAACTCATTTGCATGGTGTCTTAAATAAATTATCAAATCTAACCATAAGAATACTATTTAGACGTTTCTTTTCCATATCCTGAAAATGTTTTCATAGATCAGTTTTATACACACACAATTTCAGTTCAAACACTTTAAGGTTTGGAAAATGTTAAACATTAAAATAATAACCAATCAAATCTCAACCATAAAAACATCCAAAGTTAAAACCAGGAGTAGAACTTGGTGCTGGGGCAGTAGAACGTGTTCACTAGGAGGGGGTACTAAGGCGACGTAACTCAAAGTATTAAACCGGGCACAAGCATTATGTCACTACTCCAATGCCTTCTGCTGGTTTGTCACAAATTACTAAAACTCCAGTAACTGTGGGAGAGAGTAATGTAATTCAAATTCAGATGGCTGCTAGAACAATCGCAATTGTTAGTACAGATGCAAGTTCTGCTTCTGTACCAACGTCAAGAACTTCTGGTTTTACTACTCCTCCTTCAAGTTCAGTGGCATCACAATCTGATGCAAGCAAAAGTATTCAAATTTAATTACCATCATTGATCCCCATCCAAACTAGCAATGTATTAACTGCCACTGTATCAAGTGCTGGTGCTCCAGCATTTTCTTTCCCTGCTGCTAATAGTGCTTCTAGTGTTATAACACCTGCTCCTGCATTTACACCCCCGAGTACTGCTTCTGTACCAACGTCAACAACTTCTGGTTTTACTACTATTCCTTCAAGCTCAGTGCCAGTGATGCAATCAAAAGTATTCAGAATTCATTACCATCATTGATACCCATCCAAACTAGCAATGCCTTAACTACCACTGTATCAAGTGCTGGTGCTTCAACTATATCTTTCCCTGCTGCTAGTAGTGCTTCTAGTGGTATAACACCTGCTCCTGTATTAACATCCAAGAAAAAAATAAACTCTTTTTCAACATCAGTGTTTGTATTTGGTCCTTCGACGTCGCTAACAACAGTGTCCTCTCTAGCTGCAACTACTACTTCTGCAGTTAAACACAACTACAACTGTAACTTCAAGTACTGCTTCTTGAGCTACTATTAACTTCAGACAGTTTGAAGACACTATTTATAAATGGAAAAAGGAAAAGTTAGAATTAAAGTAGTGGCATTTGCTTGTACATGGGTAATATTTTGAGTTACATCACCCCACATAATTTAAAATTATCCATAAATTATTAACAAAACTATAAATATGTGTAGTAAAACTATCCTGAAATATTGCAGCAGATTCAGTTATTAATTTTATATCTTTAGATCATTTAAAATTTATTTTTGTTTTATAGCTAAATTTGAATCTTTTTAAACCACTCTTTTGTGATAGAAATAAAGCTCACTTTATTTTAATGCATCGCTTGAAATCTTAATTACTTGGTAGAACAAAATAAATCTTTTGTTTTTTTTTATCTTACCTTCAAAGCCAAATGCATATCAAGAATAACAAAGAATTTCGATTAAACGCGAGAAGCATCTTTTGTTTTTAAATAGCTAAAGTTTAAGATTGAGTATTTTAGAAAGTTACTTTCTATTAAAGTATTTTGGAAAGTTACTTTCTATTAATATATTAAGGAAAATCCATTTTGTTCTATGAGTTCAACATGGTAAAGACGATTTGAAAGATTATCGTGAGAATTCGAAACTAATTGAAAATGTATTAAGAACAAAATGAAAAAATATAAATATCAAAGTCTTGATTTATAAGCACCTTATCAGTGAGAGTATAATTGAGATTTAGAATAAACGACTGCAAAATTATGCTTTTAAACGTTCCAGATCTAAGAATTTCTTATATGCGCACTGAAGTATTTTATTTGAGTTATTAAACAGTTGTTTATATTAAATATTTATTTATTTTTAGACTAAATTAAGTTGAATATGCTTTCAGTTTTTTATCATGTAAGTTTTATTTAGTCATATTTAAAAATTATCTAAAATTGCTCAATTTTGAAGAGCTTACCACTATTCTTTGCCAAATTGAAGCCATCATAAACTCTCGTCCATTATATCCTTTATCAGCAGACTCAAGAGACTTTAGTGTATTAACCCCTGGACATTTCCTTATTGGTTGTCCTTTGCTAGACCTTCCTGAACATAATGCTAATCGTATGTCCTTAAGTCTTAATTCTAGGTGGTCCCTCTAACTGCAGCTGAAATCCCACTTCTGGAGACAGCGGAGTACATCATATCTCAACACATTACAATCAAGGTCCAAATGGAGGAAGCAAAATCATCTTATGGCAGTAGGAAGATTAGTCCTACTCAAAGACCCAATCGCCCCTGCTACCGTATGGAAACTCGGTCGCATAACTGCTGTCCATCCAGGAGCTGATGGTATCTGTAGAGTCGTCACCATCCAGACTGCCAGTGGAGTTGCCATCCGACCAGTGTCTCAAGTTGCTGTTCTACCTCTTCAGGATGAAGATACTAATTCTGCGCCCCCTGGAGTATGTTAGATTAATTTCGCCATCGAAAGATAGATGGCGCTATTGAGCGGTGGGAAAAACAAACTTGGTCGAAGAGAAAAAACCGTTGGACATTCGGCGTCGGTTTTAAAAATGTTATTCCTGTATTCTATTCCTATTCATATATGAACCGGGTTTAAAGCGTAACATAATTCATAATTCTGTATTCATGTCTCAGTTTATTCTCTATGTGTTGATCATGTTGTGTAAAATAAAAGGTGTGTGTGTTTTAACAGCTGTGTTTGGATTTATACAGTCATGAGAATCCCAGCATAAACAAAAGGTAAGCAGTTACCTTATTTACTCTTCAGTAATATTGAACATTTACACATCATTTTACCTCAAGAAAATTCTAAATTCATTAACTATTCTATCCACCACTAAATTGTAAGTATACTATAGTACATTA
This sequence comes from Pardosa pseudoannulata, assembly GCA_032207245.1. NCBI lineage: Eukaryota > Metazoa > Arthropoda > Arachnida > Araneae > Lycosidae > Pardosa > Pardosa pseudoannulata. Next base: position 194,597,141 of record CM063498.1, read on the forward strand.
ATGGTACATATATTGTGTTCCCAGTATTCGTTGCTAACTGAAATATACACATGGGTTTTAATTTTTAATTTTAATAATTTATAATAATATAAAATAATAATAAATGTTATGGGATTTTATTAGTTAAACTAATAAAAGCTGAAGCTATTATCTAGGAGAAAAATAAAACGCTTCAAATCTACATAAAATTTATGAGCTTAAGCAATAGCTATTACTACTGAAAGTACAGCTTTAGTCTTTTTAAAATTAACTGAAAAATTATACATTTCAGTCCCTTTTCCACTAATTTAATGACAGCTACAGAAATACTTGTTTAAATTATAAATAATTTTTATTCACTATATTACGCTTTTAAACGATTATTATTCATAAAACTTTTATTTCATATCCCCAAAACAAATTACTTTTCAATTTAATATGGAAATACAAATAAACATTTAGGTAGACAAAAAATAAATTCGTATTATTTATGCAATATCACAAGCATCAAAACAGTATCAAATGCTGTTAAATGAAAACATTTTCCATAAACTAGAGATATCTTTGCTCATAGTCAGCATCAGTTGCAGATTATATTAAATTGAATGCCAAGAAAAAAAATATATCAAAACTCAAATAACATTTTGTAACATGAATTATTCATTTTAGCTCTTGAGTTCATTTCAATTCAGATTTTATTCAACAAAGGACTTTAAAACCGCTTAATACAGATTTGAATCCATTACGTCTGGGTATGAATTTATTTTTTTTACTAGAATTTCAATTCATTACAGGAATTCCATGCTGAGGGACACTGAGACATCGTCTCATTTACTTTTTTAAAGTGCCTATTGTCAGCTGGGAAAAAAAGGATAAAAGAGTTTTTAATATAACTGATAAAATCTATTTGGATTTCTAAATTCAATGAATAAAAGAATTATATTCTTTGAGAATTATGATTTTAATTGGAAAATTAAATATTTCTGATCTTTTTTTTGGTGATTCATTTGACTTTCAGTGAATTTGATTATGTCAGTTTTGGCAAAAATCTATGAAAAAAAATAGAATTGCTTTAGAAATCTTCATGTGTCGAAACTTAAAGATTTCACAAGAGTGAATTAGTTGAATAAATTCAAACCATGAAATGACTTTATTAAAAGATTAATTATTGTTCATTTAAATGAAGGTAAAATATTCTGTCATTCTGTATGATGATTAACAGATTAACGAAAAGGAATATATTTGGAATAAAGTGAAACTATAAAAAACAAGCTAAAAAAATTAATCGTTCCGTAAATGCCCCATTGCATTGTACAGAATAGAATAATATCATATTTTTCTAACTACACCCACCTATCGAAAATGTAGTATGTATAATTGGTACGACGATAATATGGATGTTTTAATCATTGTGTCTACAAAATTTATATATATATATATATATATATATATATATATATATATATATATATATATATATATATATATATATATATATATATATATATATATATATATATATATATATATATATATATTTAAAATTGGGCAAAACATCATTTGTTTCAATATATGTAGGAAAAATAGGTCACATTTTGATGCCCTATTTTATCTATTAAATCTTATTAAATATATTTGGATTTCTAAACTCAATGAATAAAAGAATTATATTCTTTGAGAATTATGATTTTAATTGGAAAATTATATATTTCTGATATTTCTTTGGTGATTCATTTGAGTTTCAATAATATATTTGGAATAAAGTGAAAAAGAATATATTTGGAATAAAGTGAAACTATAAAAAACAACTTAAAAAATTAATCGTTCCGTAAATGTCACGTTGCATTGTCGCGATTAGAATAATATGTTTTTCTAACTACCCCACCTATCGAAAATGTTGTATGTATAATTGGTATTTCAAGATGATAATCTCGATGTGTTAATCATTATGTCTACAGAATACGTATAAAAGTCAAATATTTTTAAATTAGGCAAAAAACATTTGTTTCAATATATGTAAGTAAAATAGGGTAACTAGATGTGTTAATCATTGTGTCTACAATATTTATACGTATAAAAGTCAAATATTTTTTAAATTGATCAAAAAATCATTTGTTTTGAAATATGTAGGAAAAATAGGGCACATTTTGATGCTTACCTTTGATATTGTAAGACAACATAAATCAATTGAAATTATTATTTTTCAGTTACATACACTATTCAGGCACCTATAAAATGTAATGAAGCTAGATATAAGATCTCTATTAGGTATATTCAAAGAAGTAGCAATTGAGATATTTTCTTTTAAAAAAAACTACATAAAGAGATGTAATGTTTCAAAAATGGCTTTTACAATCATTGAATTCATTACATTCACATTATTATGTAAATTATGCGTTACAGGAATTACATGTTTGGTTTTCACGATATTCCTAGTAATAAAAAGTCTAAATATAGAGTCTCAGAAAATCCATTTAAAGGTTTTATTACAGAAAATGTTCACTAACTGTTTATTGCAGCCACGTGAAAATGTCCAGATATGACTGAAATCATAATCAAAAGTATTTAAAAGTTTATTTAAAATTTAGCGATTTGTTTATAAATAAAATTTCTTTAAACTATAACTGATGTTTATTTGAATGTACTTTTGGTTTGTGGATCGAAAACAAAAATTGTCATAAATTCTATTTTATGGATCATAAATGCAAAAAAAAAAAAATTGTTTCAGAAAGCTAACATCATAATATTTCAAATAAACCAATAAAAGTATTTTCAATTTTTTTTATTTTAACCGACAACCTTCATTTAAACCTAGACAGATACTTTAAATTAGTGGTGATGTTTGACGCTTTTTAAAGTGCATCGCTTCCTACCCTCTTTCTAATACATTTACATAGGACTCTGTATTGTTGTGTTTGTTAAATTAAACATTCTGTAATTAAGTGCACAACACGAATGCATACTAATAAAAGATATGTATCTCTTCAGATTTTAATTAAAAATTTAAATACATTTTTTCACAGTGAAGTTATTTTATATGAAAATTTAGCATAACTCGCTAACCTTTTGTTATACATGATATACACTCAAGAGACAAAACATTATGACCATCCCTACATTTTGCAATGAACTCGCCTGGATGACGTGGAAGACACGTGATCAGGTGGAAGTGGTATTTAACTGCTGGAGAGTCTGAAGAATCATTTTTGCACTAACTTCTGTGTGTTATGGGAAAGGCTTCGAATCTAAGTGATTTTGATAGAGCTCAAATTGTAATGGCTCGAAGGCTCGGAACAAGTATTTCCGAATCTGCACGACTCGTGGGTTGTTCACGAACTAGAGTTGTTAGTACTTATACAAAGAGTATGAATGACAGTGATTCCAGCAGTAGACGACATGGTATTGGACATCCACACGCTTTCAAAGAAAAAGGTCGTCGGAGACTGTCTCGCATGGTGAAGGAAAATAGGAGCGAGACAGTGGCAACCCAATCCTTTTCAGGACCAAGTAGAATAGTATCGAATCACACTGTTCAGCGGACACTGTTGGATATGGGGCTACGCAGCAAAAGTCCCACTCGTGTGCCTTTGCTCACCAAGCGTAATCCAAAGCTTTACTACTGTCTTCGGCCATCTACCAAGGACTTGTGGCATTCATGCCAAGGCGGGTTGAAGCTGTGTTATATCGAAAATGTAGTATGTATAATTGGTACGACGATAATATGGATGTTTTAATCATTGTGTCTACAAAATTTATATATATATATATATATATATTTAAAATTGGGCAAAACATCATTTGTTTCAATATATGTAGGAAAAATAGGTCACATTTTGATGCCCTATTTTATCTATTAAATCTTATTAAATCTATTTGGATTTCTAAACTCAATGAATAAAAGAATTATATTCTTTGAGAATTATGATTTTAATTGGAAAATTAAATATTTCTGATCTTTTTTTCGGGGGGTGATTCATTTGACTTTCAATGAATTTGGTTACGTCAGTTATGGCTAAATCTCTGAAATAAAAAAAGAACTGCTTTAGAAATCTATGAAATGAAGAGTCTCTAATGAAGAGTTTTGAGTTTTGGCTAGTGTGTTGCACGCTAAAGGTGGGCCAACTTGTTATTGACAGGTGGTCATAATGTTTTGGATATTGAGAGTATCATTTACTGATAAAGAATTTCAGTAGGACGGTACAATAGGTACAGAAAGTTTAGATCTAGTCATTAAATTGTGCAATTTTTCACGAATAAAATTACCCATTTTAATAAATGCCCCCTGTACCTATATAAAATAACCTTCACCTATTTGCTGAACACTACCTTACACACGTATTATTTTATTTTATAACGATGTAAAAAATAGGCTTTTGCAATAAAGTCTTTTCAACACGAAAGGTTCTATGACCCATTCGATAAAAGTACCATTTTATAAAAGTTTTCAACGATGGAAAAATAAGAAGTTGTTTTAACTCGTGGTAAAAACTTCGAATTATATTTCTTCACTTAGCAATCAATCATAAAAATGAGAAAACTTGTGTGCCAAAAGTGTTCACGACAACCTCTGCAAGCATTAGAATGAAAAAATAAAGTTTAGAATTTTGAAGAGTAGTGTATGAGAAACAGTTGGGATAAGTAAAAATCCACCACACTCCGTCTGAATACTTCATTCTAAATGTGACGCGTCACCCGATTTGCACGGTCAACAAGTATCGTTAAGGCGAAATGGAAGGAAGTAGCACTTCCCTCGCTCTCACTCACTACACTTCATAGCCTCCGCATCTCAACAGCTAACATTAGTGGTCATTCATCATTTCGTGGAATGGTTGACGGACTGAAAAATACGAACTTCCATAACATAAAAAAAGAGATTAAGTATTTCTTTCCTTCGCTGACAAATTTCTTAGTAACAATTTTTCAAGCTTACTGAAGTGTTTGTTAATAAAAACCTGTATTAGTTCACACATTAAAATAATGAAATTTACACATGTATGTGTCATAGACGTTTACTTCCGTTTAGAAAAAAATTAGTTTCAAATAAAATAAGCATTTTTTATGATATTTACTAATTTAAAAATTAAATTTTACTAAAAATTTACTTTTTTACGTACATTTTTTCCTATAATTATATTTTATAAAAACTGAATCACGTAACACAAAATGTTTCACTTCTCTACCTACGATTTTTCAAAATTTTACCCAACGCAGGGGCATTTGCCTACTAAACATTCTTCTGAACAAAGCCATGGAATTTGTTGGTCATTTTATTATGGGTTCATCCTATAGTAGAACACCTGGCATTATTTCTTAGGAACAATATAAACAAACAGAGTACTTGTAATTTAGAAGTTAGGACCATAAAAAACCATTTAGTTTGTTTGGTCTTCCACCTCTAGAGGTATTGTTTGAGAACTTGGACTTTGTGACACAAACCTATTTTATATACCCGTTTCCAGTAATGAACATGGCTCATATTTCGTTGACTAGAGTCCAACACAGTCCGGTTACAAGATCGTTGTATTTCCCGAATGACCTTCAGCGCCTCCCATGATAAAAATTGACATATATAATTAAATTGAAGATTTCAAGACTTTTTCAAGTCGTTCGGTGATTAGTCAAACGATAAATTACACTACATTATGGTTAAAATCATGTTGTAGTGCCCCTTTTTACATTAAAAGGGAAATTTTTCACTTATTATAAAAGGAAAAATAAAGTGCATATACACCATTTTCCAGTAAATTAAGTTCTTAATCCCAGTAACACACATTTTACCATGAAAGTACGTTGTAACTTGATTTCAACTTCAAATTACTGTAATTATGTCTTTCTCAGTTCCTACAAAAGAGAGAAATTCTTTAAAATTTTCAAACTTTAAATACTGACCCCATTGTCCAAGTTAAATTGGAACTCTTTTGTTAGACTGTCTTTAACCTTCACCCATACTGTCTGAAATTTATAAAAAATACAAATATCAAAGCAAATATTTAGAAAATGTATGTGCATACTGCGATTAAGAAAGGATTTTCCAAAATGTTGAAACAAATAGTGTCCCAAACATAGTAATACTCAATTTTTATGCTAGCATTCAAGAAGCGTTAAAAAGATTTATTAGTAATTTGCAAGGAGATTCAGAACCTATTCATGTCGTCTGTTTAATGTTACTCTTTCGAAGTGAGCACCCATTGTAGTTACCTGAATCTTCTTTCAAATCTATCTTTCTCGTTGCTAACCAGCTATTACAATTTCAATTGATTACGATGCAGAAGTCGTATTCTTTCTTTAGTACTACCATACTACAAAAGTTAGTTGTTCAACACTCGATCACATCACTCTAAATTTATAGGCTCTTACTTTGCAATCCGTATATGTGCTCACCTTCTTCTGACACATTACTTTTTAGTTTCTTTTAGTTTCTTTGGAGCAATTAGACGATATTTTTACCACCAAGGATAGTTAGCGATAAGGTTACTTCTTAAATCTGATTTTGAATATCTATCAAAGAATTTATGATTGATTTACTGACTCTTAGCCGCTGAGGCTTGGAGTCAGTATATCAATGCCTTACGTGAATAGCCTCTTTAATGCCAGATGATCAGGCATGGGATTGCTGTACAGAAAAACAACGCCTTACATGGACGGTCATTTATCAAATGATCAGGCATGCCACTTCACTGATGACACACAGCATGGTTGTGTTACCTGGTGAACAGCAGGTGATGAGTTTTGATTTGGGATAAAAACAGTAGTAAAAACTTGAAACTATCATATACAAGGAATCACTGAAGATAAGATTAATTTATGATTTTCATATTTCCTCAGGAAATTATAAAAATTATGGATTTTCCTGTGAGATGTATAATTTTGATCTGAATATTTGATTTACTCAACCAAATATAATTATTGTTTTTTTTTCAGAAAAAATTTAATTACTTTTTCCAATTTCACCATAAAGTTGTAATTTTCAAAAATATTACATTGATCTGAATGTTAGCAGCTTGGAAAATATTATGAAATGACATGTATCATTATTGTGTTGAATTTACTCGATAAAAATAAAAATATAACAAAAACATTCTTCCTGCTTTATTGAATGTGTTGTAACATTTTTATTACAGGCAATTATTTCAAAGTAACATGTCTTACAAACTTTTATTTCACGCACCTTTTTTTTAAGAAAACAAACTGAAGTGAGGAGCAGTTTTGAAAACCATTCCTAAATTTTATCCTGTGTATAACATCAGGTCTCCCGCAAGATGAATAAAAATAAAGATATGAGTTTTGACGTTAAGTCAATACCACGACGTCATTTATATAGTAACAAACACCGGGGAATTTGAAAATGAATTCTTTGGCTAAAAAACTTCGCAGATAATTCCGTTTAAGATGTTTCTAATTAAAGACATCTTATCAACCGGTTTGAGTTTGGGATAATTAATTTTTACTACAGAAAAAAAGCGTAATTTATTGAGGATCCTGCAATGAGTAAATCGATATTCACCCTTTGTGACGTGACAAGACTTGTCTGTATCAGGCGATGCATTGTTTGTTTAGCATCGGAAACTCATTTTCAGAGGCATGCAAATATTTTTGCAAAGGATATTAAACTTCTCCAGTGGTTTGGGATTACATTTTTTTCTTCTCTCGTGGTTGAAGAAAGTAGTTTCAACTTTTGGAGAGAATTTGACACCGTCAGCGAATGTCGAGGAAAAATAAATTGCAGAGGTCGCTTCGGGGGAGAAATAAAATTTATAATTGAGAAGGATGATATTGGAGGGTGATTAAACTGTTGTTAAATATTTGAGTGAGATTTTTAAGGAGATATCAAGATGCTTTTCTTTCTATCTTAATAATAGAGTGTTAAAACGTCGTTGTGGAGTGTCTCAATGAAATTTTTTAAATTATTATTGTGTAAAACACTTGCATAGTAGCAAGAAGTCTAGCATTATGTATTGTTATAATAAGGAAAGTAGAGAAATGTATTGCTATAATAAAGATTGAGAGATATAATAAGAATTAAAAATGCCTTAAGAATGATAAAATCATTAATATGGCTGAGAATTTTTAAAAACATTTCATGCTTTTGTTAATAATTATACATAATTATACATAATTGAACATAATTATACAAGTATAATAATAATAATTATACTTGTATATTAATTTTGTATGGAAATATAACAAGAGACTTTCATTTCACACACTGAACTAGGGATGTTGGAAATTTCAAGTTATAAAAACCCTTTTAATTTCTAAAACGAGGAAATCTCAAAACCAAAGGGCATTTCCTATTCATTTTTTTATTAAACAATAACATTGTAGATAGTTTAGGTACCCCCATTATAGGATATTTTTTGTCCTCGTAGGATTAGCTTGAGTAGGTAATATCAACTTAAGGAGAATTTGACTTCCTCAGTGAATGTCAAGAAAAAATAAATTGCAGAGGGCGCTTCGTGTATAAATAAAATTTATAAATGAGAGAGACGACCGATACCAGAGAGTGATTAAACTGTTGTTAAATATTTGAGTGAGATTTTTAATGAGATTTCAAGATGCTTTTCTTTTTATCCTAATAATAGAGTGTTAAAATGTCGTGGAGTGTCTCAATGCACGAACTTTTAAATTAATATTGCGCAGAACACTTGCATAGTAGAGATAAGTCTAGCATTATGTATGATTTTATGAGAGGAATGTATTTTAGTAATATGCATTGAGAGATTTAATAGCAATTAAAAATGCCTTAAGAATGATAAATTCATTAAAATGTCTGAGAATGTTTGCAAACATTTCATGATCTTGTTAATATTTATACATAATTATACATAATTATACAAGTATAATAATAATAATTATACTTGTATATTAATTTTACGGAAATATAACAATAGACATTTACAATAGACAACAAAACACTTACATAGTAGTGATAAGCCTAGAATTATGTATGATTTTACGAGAGGAATGTATTATTACAATAAGAATTGAGAGATTTAATAGCAATTAAAAATGCCTTAAGAAGGATAAAATCATTAAAATGAATGAGAATTTTTGAAATCATTTCATGCTATTGCTAATAATTATATATTAATTTAATGGAAATATACCAATAGACGGTCATTTCACACACTGAACTAGGAATGTTGAAAGTTCAAGTAATTAAAACTTAAAAATCTTAGAGACAAAGGGCATTTTCTATTCATTTCTAACTAAACAATAAACTTGTACGTACTTAGGTACCCCAATTACAGGGTATTTTTGTCTTTTTAGAACTAGTTTGAGAAAGTACTTTCAACCTACGGAGAATATGACTTCCTCAGTGAATGTCAAGAAAACATAAATTGCAGAGGGCGCTTCGTGAATAAATAAAATTTATAATTGAGAGAAACGAACGATACCGGAGGGTGATTAAACTGTTGTTAAATATTTGAGTGAGATTTTTAATGAGATATCAAGATGCTTTTCTTTCTATCCTAATAATAGAGTGCTAAAACGTCATGGTGGAGTGTCTCAATGCATAAACTTTTAAATTAATATTGTGCATAACACTTGCATAGTAATGATAAGTCTAGCATTATGTATGATTTTATGAGAAAAATGTATTATTATAATAAGTATTGAGAGATTTAATAGTAACTAAAACTGCCTTAAAATTGATAAAATCATTAAAATGTCTGAGAATGTTCGAAATTCTATCATTTTATAGGTCCCTTTAAGTATTTAAATATGAAAAACAAAGAGTTAAAGGGTATTTTCTATTTTCACAATTTTTCTAACAAAACAGTAATTTTGTAAATATTTTAGATAATATGTGCTGTAAGAATTTTTTTTCATCATTTCTAAATATTTGTTCAGCAATATAAAATTTTTTAACAAATTTAATTAGAATTTTTACGCAATATTTAATAAATATTCATTAAATGATACTACTATTTAGTGGTAATTAAAGAAGCTTATTTAACTATTTCCCGTAATATTTATTTCTATCTTGCGTTCTTTGTATTTTATCATGTTTTATTTTGTTAATCAAATAATAGCATTTAAAAAAATCTATTTTATTTTGTCTAATTACATGTTTATAATTCTATGGGAGAAAAATATACTCCCGCTAGAATCATTTAAGATCTAATTTAGTAGTAATTATAGCTATGGATAGATAAAAGGCATCATGTTGAAAAATCCCATTATGTATTCATGCAGCGAGTCCTCTTTATTTGGGCCTTTGTGCAACATTACCTACATTGTCTAGATTTGGAAGCAATCTTCAATACACAATTTCTTATATTGTCTGAACATATATCATGAAGAACGAAACACTGTTTTGATTGGCAACACGCTATGTGGACATTTTTCTAGGGGTATATCTGTAATTAACTCGAACTAATATTAGAAGGTTAAGTTATTTTCTCAAGCCCCGCAAAAGGTGGCACATCTATATAAACATAAAATTAATATTTTCGAATCTCAGAACATTGAGTAAGTTAGTGTTTTTTTATGAAAAGACACATATTATTCATCAAAATGGAATGGAATGCTGTCCAAGAGAAAACTGGATAATGATTGTTTACATTCATATAAATATTTATATTAATTGTCACCTAAAGACTAAGACTGTCACCTAAAGCATATCTTGGAGGTAAATTATAGTATTTTTGAGGTCTTAAAATTTTAAATACAAAATCGCATTTCCTTTTCTATTAAATTATTTAAATATTCGAAAAACATAAATAAGAAATAAATAACAGTCACAAAGTTCTTTTTTAGGATTTGATTAAAAGAAATAATAGAAATGAAACTTTATTTACTATAAGAACTAGTTAGAAAGGTTTTTAAATGAATGATATTGCTTCTAAAAATATTTGTCTTGATCAAACAAATTAATCACGGGAAGCACAAATATAATAAATCCTTATATCACAATTCTATTTCTATATGAAACGACAAGCTTAAATCTTTTTGTGGAAATGATGAACATTTGAGTAAATAAATCTTGAAGAAGAAATGATCTAATATGACAATTTAACACCATTTCCAACTTATTTCTGATGATATTTCTCAGAAAAAAATCAGGAAAAGAAACCCATTTTCTATTTGAAATAGATGAATGGTTCTAGAAGTACAGGTAGATTTAACGGTTATCGATATTTTCCAAATAACACTGAAGAAATTGAAAGGATTACTTTAACACCACGACTGGAGACAACTAGAGAGTTACTAAAAGATAGACGGCATTCTGCTGGCACCGGGAAGCTTCAAATTGAGACATTGCAGTAGAATGAAATATAAGTGTAATATATGACGTATTCTAGATTTCATGACCTTAACAGAAACATTACTTCATGCTGAATATGTCCAGTGAAATATTACAGAGCAATTTATAGGTACGTTATTACTGCAAAGTTAGTAACTTTTGATTTTGTAACTAAATCACAGTTGTACTAACATATATTCAAGAAAGAAGCACTGCTATCGATTTAATCACATGGAAGATAAAAATGTAGTATTCAATAAATATTTATTTAATAATTATTATTACAAATTTCGTTAATTATCATGCGTTTTTGTCTTATATTGTACTATTTATTGAATATTTTATATAATTAAGTTTAATTTGGTGTTTTATTGCATGAAAATCGGTGAATAAGCCAAGTTTTTATGATCTGTAATGTGAATCCTATTGTAATTCAGTGGAAAATCTCCAAATTGACGAGATACTGACTCCTTGGTGATGTTTTAGGCAACTAATTTTTTGGCATTAATTTTGTGGTATACCGCCAAATTTGGTGATTTGGCGAGATTTTTGGAGACCGTTACTTTTCCTAGAACTTTCTAGAATATTCCAGGATTTTTAGTGCCTATATAAATGGCTGCGGATATCAGCTAGGGGTCAGCCAGCTTAAAAACGTTTTAGTGTTTACACCTGTGTCATTTAAAGTGAGAGTTTGTATTGATTATACTGTCGCCAACCTAACCAGTTTTTCATCGCATTGGATGTTGTTAAACTCGTTTTCACTGCGATACAAATAAAGTTTTGTTGTTTTTGTGTCCTGTATTTGTAGTCTACTCAATCCACGAATGCTTGAAAAATTCGTATAATTATTTTATTTAAGCAGCAGTAAACTTTTACTCACAAAAGTACTTAAGTGTTCCTTCTGTATTATTCAAATTACTCTAATAAGATAAAAAACTATTTATATATTTGGTTTAGAGGTAAAATATTGCTTTGTAACGAATAGATATGTTACCAATATTATCCTTAAATAGATATATGTACAGCGAAATCAACAGTTTCTTTCGTAAGATTTAAATAAATAATGTTAATGAAAACTGGTTAAGAAATCCCCAACTTTCTAAGTAAACAGTATGGGACGGTATAGGGCGTATTATGTAACATATAGCACAGTATTTACTAAAGAATGATCGAATAGGGGGGGAAACTGTTAATATGCATAGTTAGATCTAAGTGAGAATTTCGATTTTAGGACATATAAATCTGAAGGTGTTTGGATATATGAATCTGCGGAATATTTATCTAGGATTATCTAGGATGAATTATCCAGGATTCTGTAAAATCCTCTCTAAAGAATATGAAACATTATAAAATTATTAATAGTTTAATTTATTAACGTCCATTGATTTGAACACATCATATTAGTTTTAAAGAATTGAAACTTTTAAAATGTTGTACTCTTACGAATAAAAAATATTACGAAATACGATTACGAGAATACGAATACAGTTGTTATACGAAAATGAAACTCAAGTCAGTGCTATTTCGGTCTTTGCTTTCTTGCATAAGATGATTGAAAATTATATTTGAGATTACAAAATATAGTTGGGAGAATTTTGAAAAGCTACGGAAGCAGTATTTTTATTGAATGTATACATACATATGTACATGCATGTAACAGGTAAAAATGTTCCTCACCTATCACAAATGAAGTTATAGCTCATATTTTTTAGGTACCAGGATTTACGTAACAAGTTGATATTTTAGCAATCATGCCTATGAAGGCCACCTCAAGATCAGGAAAAATAATTATCAAACATTCTTTATATTTATATTACCAGAGAACTGGTCGATGCTTCTCACACAAGCAAGACACAAACATGTATCTGATGATTTTCAAAATTACCGTCCTGGTTTAGTTTGGTTTGGAGAGCTGCGATTTTGCTGCACGAGACTAGACCAGAGCTTACTAATAAAATTCGATTCCAAACGGCTATAAATACGCATGTCAGTAGTGGGATTCAGATACACGAGTTCCGATAGCAAAGAGCAACGGCGTAGCTATTCAGCCATAATTCAGCAATTATGCTTTGGCGGTCTACCGTCACATGGTGCTTACTCCCTGGTTCTCCTAAAGGAATGTTCTGAGTAAGAAGGTCGACAGCATATAGAGAATTCAGCTGTATGTGCTCCGCCTCGTTTGCCCTTTACGAGGGATAAAAGTGGCTCATTTTTCCCTCCAGCCACTGTCTGTTGTCGGTGGAACTCAGAATCTTCAGCAATTGTATAAGGTAGAATTTATTATGCAGCATGATTTTGTTCTCGTTCGTTTATTTGACTGAATACTCAGTTTTCAATAAGGAGTCTTCACTGAAACATGAATCGCTTAAATATCTTTATGAGGAGAAAGAAATGAGATGGATCGATTTCACATGAGAAAGAGCTTTAAGTCTCTGGTTCTTTAGAGGCCTATAACAATAACTGCAATAGCGAAATGGTAAACAACGTGTTTAAGTTACAAAGATCTTCAGTTTTTCCTATGATAATCAAATGCTGGTTACAAAATGGAAAATACAGGGCCATACGTAGCAGTTATTCATTCAGACTCTATTTTTGAGAAATGTGTAAAAAAGCAATTTCAATGAACCACGTCCTTTATTCAATTAGTATGGTTTGGTTGACTGGTAGGTCGGAGCACTCCGGTCTACTTTTGGGTTACACGAGAAATAATCAAACTGGTAACTAGCGCTTAAAGCCAATTTTGCAAGGCTATGCACATCCATGCCAGCAGTAAAATTCGAAATCATGAACCGAAAAGGAACGCCCTACACATTCAGCTATATTCCGGCCTTTGGTGACTTTGAATGATAAGATTAAAAAATCAGAATATAATCTGTAATAATTTTGAGGTGCATTAGGGGCAATAGTTTTTTTTATATATGATACACATCTACAGGCCCACACAAATATATTTATTTATACATGCATATGTATGTATGTGTATACGTAAATATATCTGTTTAATAAATTTCTTTTATGTTTTCAAAAGCGAATATTGATGCCACTAAAATTTGTCTAAATATTTAGAAGGACACCATTAAAATTGAAGCTTTATTTCTTCCAGAATAAAACTGACAATCTATTTTGTCTAAGAAGAGCTTTGTATCTTTCTTCCATTAACTATAAACATTTTTCCAAGAAGGTGAACGTTTTTCTTAAAACGAAGCACAATTAGCATGTTTTTAAAATTCTAAATCGCTTTAGAGGCAGCCGCTTTTTTTCCGTCAGATAAATAAACAAGGTACTGAATTATATATGCAGCTACTGTAGCTTGTAAATTGGAGTTACTAGTTTGTGCACTATTAAGAATCAAGGCAGAGCAATTAAGACTCGCCAGGAACGCGTCTTAATTATTCATGCCAGTTAAAATGATTATTTATGCAAGTTAAAAGAGTTTTTTTTTTCAGCCAGGTTTTGTTGAATAATTTGAGGTATCCAAGTTTTACGTAATGAATATTTTATAGAGGGAAAAATTTTGCAATAACCTTATGAATTTTGATTAATTGAGAAGAACTTAAGCTGTTCAGGTATTTTTAATTATTTGTGAAATCCATTAGAGAAAATAATAAGATCGTTGCTCGGTAGATGGGTTTTAAACTGCCTGGTTTGAAATAAAGTAAGTATTGTAATCGGGAAAATTTTCAGGGCTCAGATTTCAAAGAAAAACTTCATTGCGACCGTGCATAAATCCATTTTGGTTTAGTTTTCAATATTAACATACAATCGTTATTCCTAAATTTTTAAGTACGCATTTTAACCCTATGTGTAATTTAAATAGTTAGCATTGACATACTACGTATGTATCGTAAGGATTCATAACGATAATCCAAAAAATGTGGAAATTTTGTACTTACATCTGATGTAACGTTAAGTTGTACACATTATTTATTTATTCTAATCTCCACTCTGTATCGTGGAAACAACTACTATTTCTACTGGACTAAAAAGAACTACTACTTTTACTAGACTAAAAAGAACTACTACTTTTACTAGACTAAAAAGAACTACTACTTCTACTACTCTCGTACAATGTGTTGGAAATGATAAGTGTTGTGTCGGAGAGTTGTTGTTCCGCTCGATGATCAGACGGTGGGAATTTATTAAATTGTATTTTATTAAAATGTTCTAAAATTTTATTTCTTGAGTTTTGTGTATTGATTGATGAATGTTGTGCTTTCATCTAAGCATTATGCATCTAAAAAAATTGGTAATTCAAGACAATCCCAATAATAGATTATCATTTTATGGGGAATTATAAAATAGTATATAGAATTATAAACTTTCCTTAGAACGATTTTTCTTTTTTTATGAAGGTAAATTTTAATCATGTATATCAATAACCAGTTTCGAGATATCACCTGTAGTTTATATTTTGTCATTTGTGTTGACATTTTCTGTTAGGTTAAAATTATATATTTACGACTGTTTAAATACTTAAATTTATTTTTAAGCAGCAGTGAAATCAGAAAGATATTGACATTAACGCATGCAATCGAAACAACGATTTTTAAGTCCATTTTTAAATAATTAAGTGTAAAAGAAAATAATTTTTTTGTTGAGAATTATTTAAAATTTTTATTCTTATAGCATAAAATGAAGCAAAGTTAAAACGAATTATGTCTAAATCAGTTTTCTATCAGAAGTTGAAGTAAAATGATAGTTCATAACGACTGAAACTAGAATTGTAACAAGAACTGAGTCTAGCCCAATCCAAACAAATGTGAACTAGTTACTTAATTTTCGGATTAACCTTCCATATACTAATTATGATATCTCTGGTATAGTGTGCTTCTGCATATTATATTTATCTATTTTTCTCTATTTAAAAATTTTTTAATAATTTTTTTTTTAATTTTAGTACTTAAATACTTAAAACCTTATGTACTCAAAAGAGGAAGATATCGCATGTATCTTGATAAGGTTGTATAGTATATCCTCTTGAAACACATATTTTCAAATTGTATTCAAGTTAATAGAAAACGAAATTGGCATTAAAGTTTTAAAAACAGTTTTATCTTTATAGTTTTCTTGTTAAATTAATTTTCTTCTACTACACGCAGTAGTACAGATATAAAAGTCATCTACGAGATACCTACCAGTTTCTGTCCATTTATGATTATAAAACTGTGCATATATTTCCAACAATGGATGTATCAGGACATGTTGTACATTTTCCTACAGAAATTGAAGGTCCAAACTGGACGTTCTTAAATTAATACCCAAGAAATTGGGAGATTAAAGCGGCTTTTGAAGGAAACGCTTCGAGAGTATTACAAGGAACATCAGATAATTTTGTGTGACGTGTGAGATCGTTTACAAAGGTTGAAATGGATGTCTCGAAGGAAGAAAGCGTTTTCAAGTGATGAGTTTTTGTTTCAATAGGTTTGCGGAATACAAAATAGATGTTTGATGTAGAATTTGCCAATAAACATAAAACTTTTTAAAGTGTCTTATACATTTAAAGTGGTATTTAGCAAAATGTACATAGTTTCGTATACATTTATCAAGGAAAGAACACTTATATTTCGTTTCCAAATATGGATAAAAATCAGGAACTGTCTTTAAAACATATCACTTTGTTGCTGTAACAACATTTTAGTCAAGTACTATATATATATATATATATATATATATATATATATATATATATATATATATATATATATATATATATATATATATATATATATATGTATATATATATATATATATATATATATATATATATATATATATATATATATGTATATATATATATATATATATATATATATATATATATATATATATATATATATATATATATATATATATATATATATATATATATATATATATATATATATATATATATATGTGTGTGTGTGTGTGTGTGTGTGTGTATAGTATATGTAATTATATATGTATAGGACACGGCTAATTTAATTCATTCTAATATAGGAAGGGAATAATGTTGTAATATAGGAATAACAGAAATAGTGTAATATATGAATAACAGATTTAGGAATAAGTCTCCCCAAAACAAAAAGTATTAAGGTACAAACACTACGAAGACAATAAGTTTGGGAAACAAACAAGACCTTTAGCAAACATAGATGTGAACCACCTGTGGTCTATGAAGTCAATTTTAATATCCCTTTGAAGTTACAGAAGTCGTAAAATCAAACGGGTAAATCCCCCGTGACACTATACAGTCACATTACTTGAGGGAGTTAATCCCCACGCCAGCCACCTGTAGCCACACAGGATAGCGTCTTACTCTATCTGTTCGGCTAGACTAAAAACAAAAAGGAAAAGAGCAAGGACGAATGAAGAGGTCCAAGAACACCCCAAACACGCCCTCGCAAATTCTAAATGGTCAGCCACAAAAACAACAACCAAAACCCCATAGTGTAAGATTGTATACTTTCGATAAAGAGTTCATATTCTGTATATAGCCGTCAGTTAAAAAAGGAAACATTCTCTATTCAGCTATCATCTAGCTAGTTAGTATGGTCTCACCTCAGTCGTGAGGTAAACTAGTCAATCAGACTAGTTATGTCTTTGAGATCCGTATCTCTCATATGTAAATAAGGGATTTTAA
>CM063498.1:194624992-194637492 GCA_032207245.1 Pardosa pseudoannulata
TTTGCGACTAAATTATTCAACATACTCCAAATTAATTGGTTTTTTTAATGTTAACTTTTCTAGTCATTGAAATATACCCCAAAACACCGCAGACTGCACTCCTTACTCAAAACTATGTGTAAATTCATAACTGATATGTGTTTCTAAGCATAGGCAAGAGTATATTAAATACTTTTGTAGAAGAGAAAAGTTTAAGTATCGTTAAATTTCAATCAGTTATAAAAAGATTAATCATATCTAAGGTTTGGAAACTTATTTCATCTAAAAACTCCAGAATTATTACAATAAATACATTATTTTATAAGAACTAAGTTTTATGTAAAATAATTAAATTTCGAATAAAATATATTAAGTTAATTTTAAAACTATATATCATTTATAAATATTAGAATTTATGTCCCAGTTTAATAGAGCGATAGAATTTAAACGAACACAGTCGTATGCAGCGATATAACAAAGTAATTTCAGATTTTCTCAAAGGTTGTAATTGAAGAAACCAGATAAGCTCTTAAATAAATCGATTAAAAAAATCACACTTTTAGAGGATTTCATTGTACCGTTTTACTTTATTTCGTTTCTTCCATGATCAAAAGTTAGTTTTATCTTGTTTCTTTTACCGACTTTTCTTTGATTTCCTATCGATTTTATCTTCCGAACTCTAAGTTGTACTTAGATAACTTAGAATTAGTATAAATGTGACTAACATAATTTTGTTTTATAACATTTGAAAGAATTATATATTCCTTCTGCTTATATCTCTGAAATATATATAAATATAAATAAATATATAAATGTATATATATACACACACATATATATCTATATATATATATATATATATATATATATATATATATATATATAGATGTATATTATATATGTGTGTGTGTGTAATGAGACGAACTTCAGAATGGGTGGTTGCAGTCATGGCAAATAAAAATGATACCGCTTTAGCTAAAGACATTTATTAAGATAAAGTTGGGCGACACGTTCTCACTTCATCATACGGATAGAACAAACTCAGGGGTCAGCTAGCATGAAGTTATATGAAATAAGGCCTTTAACACCTGGTCAACATCTATGTTAAAATCTCTAGAAAAATCTGACTCCTACAGCGTGCATCTCCTTTTTGTTTTAAAGTTTCCAAAATTGTCCGCAAGGGCATTGTAGAGCTATAATCGGTCAGGCCCCTTCTCTGAGGCCGTAGGCTGAACTCTGAGGCCCCAGTGGTCAATTTAGGTTAGGGATTAAAAAGGGGAAAGCAAAAGGACGAGGGAATTTTTAGCCTTTGACTTAAGTTTTGAAAACTCCTGAGAATTGTCCGTACACACACACACAAACACACACACACACACACACACATATATATATATATATATATGTATATATATATGTGTGTGTATATATATATATATATGTGTATATATATATATATGTATATATATATTATATATATATTATATATGTGTATATATATATATGTATATATATATATATATATATATATATATATATATTATATATATATATATATATTGTATATATATATGTATATATATATATATGTATATATTATATATGTATATATATATGTATATATATATATATGTATATATATTTTATATATATGTATATATATATTATATATATATATATATATATATTATATATATATATATATATATACTTGTTTATATTACTTATATATATATATATTATATATATATTTATATATTACTGATAAAAATCTTAATAAATAAAGTAAAAAAGGATATTACAGTGCCTGTGTTGAATATATAACTATAGTATGACTTGCAGTTATTATTTTAAAATATTAAAAAAAATCAAATTTTTTAAACATTTTACTGTTATCTATATATATGACGGAAGTTTTTGAATATCTGAAAATAAAATGCTTTATCCCTTTATATCCTGAATTAATTTACCATCAACTTTCTTACTGCATGTTTGCATCGTTGGATAAGTTTAATGGAGAATAATCATAGAAAAAACAAGATTAATTTTTACTGTATTTTAGTAGTTAATTTTACAGCTGGTACTTTCTAGTATCAACATATATTTTGGACTCTAAATAATAAAACATTAATTTATGAATAATCAAATGAAATACTTACCTGCGATGTATAGAAATCTCTAAAAAATAATAGTACCAAATAACTGTTAATAAACCACTAAAATTAATCAATTGAACCACATGTGTATCAACTGTACCACAAAATGTCCTTCGAATGCTCTACTTCCAATTATAAAATCCCTACTATGCAAATAAAAAGGATTTGTACTGTCATTTGATTGGTACTGTCATTTTTTTTTGCTGCTGTAGGAACTGCATCGTATATGTCCTTGTGAGTACCGTCAGGAAAAACGGCTTTTTTAGGAATATATAGGCGTTTGATTGAAGTGGTACTTATAAGTACCGTCAGGATAAAAAGGGTCATTACTTTATTTATCACAATTTCTGTAACTTAAAATACTTTTGAAAAGTAACTCAGGTATAACCTTTAGTAAATATTTCCCAAAATACTTTTCATCTACTCTATGCTTTGTTTATTAAATTTTAATTATTATTTTTTAAAAAATTTAGGTTACTTACTAAAAAATCAGTTATGAATAAAATTTGTAAAGCTAATTTTTTAATATTGTTTAATTTTATTTAGATACTAACTTCATACTTTTATCAATTTATATTCATCTATGATCTAAACCTATGTTTATTTAATTTCTTCTTCCCTAACAGTATAGGTCGATCGATAGCGTTTCACCCTTCATCCATTGTTAGCAAAAGGCTTAAAGGGTGTAGAAGGGCTGATGTGAATACATACCTTTAGGCAGAAGTCTTAAAGGGAACCTGACAATAAGCCAAAATATCACTGATAATACACTACTTGAATATAATGTGGTATTTATTATACTCAAACATGTGTTTTATTGCCACTGTGTTGTGTTGGAATATGAATTTTACTGTAAGACACCCCTTCTATCGATTCAGATGAACTAACAGAATAAAATTTCATTATGATCTTATCCCATGCAGTGCTCTAATGTATTTTTAAAAAATGATTTATTCTTTGAAAAATATCGATTATCCAACACTGCAAGGGTGTATAATATTTCACTCGGGGGAACATGACAAAATATTTACTTAAAGTAGGAGAAAAAGCTTGGGAACCTTTGTTCAAGATGAAGAAGATTTATTTTCAGAAATTGGAATCATTAACTTTATTTGAAGAGTAAAAAGTAGATTTATCAAAAATAGAAGCTTAAAGGTTTGATTCGTTAATTGCTCTCATTTTGGTCTAATTTGCATATTTTAACCATATTCTTTATGTTGTACTGTTTGTAATTTTAATATTCATAACCTTTTATCTGTCTTATATATCACAAATGATATACACATGTTACATATTCTTTATAGGTTTGTTACACATGTTACACAAACCTATAAAGCATGCATTCACATTCTTTATAAGTTTGCTTATGACATGTGATAAGCCTTAAATTGAAAATATATTAAATTGAAAATTATTTGGTGCAGCATCTTAAATTTAATTTTATTGTCAGTTGTATATAGAAAACACGATATATAATTATTCCCTCATATGGGGAAAGCCAAACGGTTAGCTATAATCCTCACTTTCCTCTTCAATATTTTTTGTATCTTTTCGGTAAATTTGATTGAAAGAAAGCAATTACATCATGAAATGTATATATAATCTTGAAGTTTATATATATATATATATATATATATATATATATATATATATATATATATATATATATATATATATATATATATATATATATATATATATATATATGGGTGTGGGTGGATTTGATTTGAGAGATACGGTCTACTATTTTGCTCAGGGGGACCAATGAGACCGGGATCTACTGCTTAAATCAGATTCCGAACTGCTACGAGCATCCACGCCAACAGCGAGATTCGAACCCGTGAACTCCGGTACCTAAGAGCAGATCGCTACCATTCGACCACCGTTCGGCCGTGTGTGTGTAAGAGAGAGTACGTGTGCTCAGATGTGTGTCTGTCTAGAAGACATAAATAAAAATTTAGTGATTTATTTCCATTTATATTGTGTAAAATATTCCTTAAAGGAGTTTCATTTGTTAGATTCGTATTGGGTAAAACCTTCTGAATTTTTTAAAAAATTATTTCTTTTTAATACAAAGTGATTTACCTTTCTGGATATTTTTAAAGAATACGATTTCTAATTTGTATCATTTTTTGTTTATATATCTTGTGTGAAATAATATATCCTCAAATGTTTTATCTAATCTATATGAAATATTTTAAAAGACAAAACATAAATGAGATACACACAAATATATATATATATATATATATATATATATATATATATATATATATATATATATATAATCAAATTCACTTTTATATTATATTCAATTTAATAAATTTAAATTTTCTTAATAGGTAACTAATCTATTACGTTTTTTAATCATTACAACAAGTAAAATATATTGTAATTCATAAGTTTCTTTAATAAAATAATAATCTATCACTAAATAGCAAACAGATAAAAAGAGTTTAAATTTGCCTGTAAATGTTGTTCCACTGCAGTAAACGTAATACTGCTGAAAAAAGGAAATTACTCTGAACTGCCGCTGGTGTCAGCTGCTGGCAGAAGTTATTCTTTCTTATTTATGATTAACTTTGTTACTTTAAATATATAGTCACCAATAGGATTAATCATCATTGCTGTAAAATTAAATTTGCACAGTTCGAATCCAACATTAAATATTTTTGGAATATAACAGTCAATATGTGCTTGCATATAATTGAATTAATTTATTATAAAAATTATTAATACTTTCATAATTTTCAAATTTTATAGCTAAATTTTTATTTTACTAAAAAAGAGGGTAAATAATTAATAATTGAATAAAAAAAATTAACTTCAACAGTGCCTATGTTGAATAAATAACTCTAGTGTGGCTTGCTGTAAATATTTTAGAACGTCAGTGTGAAGTATCATAGAATATATTTTCATAAAAGGGAATGTAAATATTTTATCATATATTCGCCTTTCACTCATCGAAAACTTTATTTCTTGCCTATTTTAAAGTATACATAAAGATCTATATTTTATAATAAAATATGAGAAATTGGTAAATATACTTGTAGCTTTAGTAATATGAGTACTATTACCCCATCATATTTCCTTATAAGGCGCATATGATTGTTTAATTATCATTAAGCTATTATAAAAATGAGGCGATATTTATCTATAGGCTGATCTTAGAATAATCTAAGTAATTTAATCCAAGTTGATATCATTTTTTTCCTAAAACATCTTCCTTACTAAGAGTTAAAATATTAAAGCAAATAGAATAAAAGTGTAAAATCTTAAATTAAAATATTCTCTTTTAATTGAAATTTTAATTAAATTTTATCAAGCTTAAGAAAACATACGCATTTTAATCTCCCCCAGCTTCCTTTGCACAATGAATATATTAAAACTCTTACCATTAACTTTGTGTTAGATAATTCAAAAGTAAATTAAAGGAAAGTTTGAAAGAAGTAATTAAATATCCCCTTATATTTGCATTCAAATCACTTAGATTATTCACAGGAAGTTTTGATAATAAAATGTGTTTGTAGTATGACAATGCATTTTGCGATTCCTTACATCTAGTAAAATTCTGTCTAGATAAAGATGGTGATGACGCTTGGTGTAATTTAGAGTTATTTGCCAAATATGATTATACCACAATAGAAGAAAGCGTGGACTTCATAAAATGATGGTCTTTTTTATATTTCATTATATAGATTGCGATAATTTGATAAATATTAAAGTTAAGAGTTAACTCATATTGTACCACACCAACTAAATATTTCTGTAAGTTATTAAAACTTCATCTATATCATTAACATGCTGTAACTAAGCATATAAAACCAAAATTTTGAAAAAATAGTTTTAATTTTTTTAGTAATTAGCTGTCCTAAAAATAAATAGGACAACGGCCCAATAATCTACTAAAATTTAACAAATATCACTTACATTGCATTAGGTTGAATCGAATGGGAAATATGGAGAAACAGTTAAAGCAATGTCCAACATTACATTTGAAGCATACTTTTGTTGGTTTTCTCTTGCAGTTCTTGACCTGGTTTATTTGGTAAGAGATAATAGAAAAAGGAAATACGTTTTAGGAGGCTAACATCTATTATTTTTATCCAAATTTTACAGGTTCAACTGTGCCTTTCAAAATATCTTACCATTCTTTCGCCGATGGTGTGATAATAAAAGAATGTGTGCTATAAATGCAATAGTGAATTCGGGGGAAAATAATCGGGATTGTATCTTTGTCCCAATTTTAGGACCCACTTTTATACTTACAAAATACAAGTGTAAAATATATTTTTGAACAAAAACTTTCAGTTACATTATTAGCTTTGATTTCAAACTGCAAGTAACCTCCGCAATGTTTGAAAAAATAATAAATATAAAATTAAAGATTAAATAAGGGCAATTTTTAAGGGGTTAGCTGAAAATATATTTTACGGTACAATATAATTTGATTTCTCTGTTATATTTGTTACTATGCAAAATTTTGTTTATTTTAATGGTGTTAAAATAAATTCCACTCAGAAAGTATTTATAATATTATTATTAAATAGAATTTTATTTGCTGTCCTGTTTATAAGACAGAGGTCCAAAATGGATTAAGGTATCTGATTACGTTAGAGTAATATTATTGAAAAAAATGCAAAACCTAATGTCTTGAATATTTTTTCTACAGTATTTGCATACATAAAAATATGTAAGAATGAAAATATTCTTAAAAGTATGCAAAACAAATTACATATATGTAATATGGGTGAGATTTATTCAAAAGCACAGCATATTTTATTTCTAGTGAGATACATGAAATCCATACAACAGGCAAGCACAACATCGTGCACACAGGCAATGTGATCCTGCTCACACATCTTTCAAGTACGGATTTCTCAGGTAAAATGACTACGAATAATCCCTAAGATCACGTGATAAAAATACACATGTTTAAAGAGAACGCGATATCTATTGGCTAAAGTAGAACAGACAGAGGCTGAATTAAGTCTATAGTGTGTCTGGAGGGAAAAATCAGAATGACCTCTAAAACCCCCAAATTACTTTATGAACAAAAATTTATTAAATTAATATTAAAATATGTCAATAAGGCATTTTAATATTACATATATATTATAGTTAAAAAATATTATTGCTAAACTAGATATCCAAAATATCCTTTTTTTCTTCTCATTTTTTAATACTTAATTTCCCCGTCATAAAATATCAGATAAACGAGTGTTCTCAGACTTAAATTAGTTTTACTCATTTCTAAAATATAATTCTGGAATAAATGCTAATTTTCTGTTGATTGGCTAAAATTTTCAGCTGGCCGAAGAAAAGAGCATAGCTTGTTCAATAATTAAATTACTGACCGCATACTTAAATTATCATCCTTCCCTCTTGCTTTCCAAATTTTCTGAATCATTATATAGGAAAGAAATCATGTGACTCACTCCCTGTCGACTACAAATGTGTATATTCTTAGATCATTCTATGCAGAGCTGTTGCACTGTAAAGACAATCGGTTTACCGATACGCTTTTAAATTTCAACAAATATACATATAAAGCTTCACAACTATTTGGATTTCATTTTTTAGGATACCTCGAATGAAATGTCTTCTCAGAGTTATTTTTGCCCAGAAAGCTCTGACTAATTAAATAACAGGAGCTAATCGCGTATTTAATTTCACATTATGGTCTTTCAAATAAATCATTAAAAGGCATTTCTAATTTTTCCCTTAAAATCGTCAGTCAGATATCATAATGAAGGTTATGAACACAAGTTCTAAAATTGTTAGTTTATCTCTCCTGCTGTTATAAAGCAATGTTCCTGCTGTTATATGCTGAAAAACATTGTGACATAAAAATGAAAAAAAAATGGCAATAATTTTATATTTGCCAATAACTTAACAAAACAAAGTATACCTTTACAAAAATAATTTTTGGAGGTTATATCTCAGATCAACCCCTCTTTCCCAAGGATGTAATTAAACTGGATTTAACACCTATATTACAATTTGTCAAATAAATTCGTCATAAAAGTAGCAATTTTGTTATTGTCTTAAAAAATCAATATTATTTTATGAAAACCACTATCATTTTTCCAAAATGATTTTATATATAAAGCTTTAATTCATTACGATCAATATGTAATGTAAATTATCTGTTAGAAGTTTCATTTTTTAATTTAAAATCCTGCTTTTTTATCACGTTATTCCTGCGTTACCTGCTTCTATACCTTTCATATAAAGGTCAAATTACAATTTTTGTTTCAAAAAAGTTTTACAAAATGTTTATTGGATTCACTTAACAATCTTATGTTCTGTTATCTGTAATAAGACTAAAAAACTCAGAAAAAGCTTTTACAATACAAATTAAAAATTACCAAATTTAAAATAAAAAATTCCTTTTAAAATATAGTTGAGTGTTGCTTAAACTCAATATTTGGTTTATAGATGAAAGAGAAAATGGTCATAATTGTGATTCATAGATCATTCATTTTAAAGACAAAAATAATCTTGATTTGGAAAGCTGACATTATGGTCTTTTAAACAAATCAATGAAAGGTATTTCTAATTTTTACCTTAAAATCATCGATCAAATATTTTAGAGAAATCTATGATTTCAAGTTTCAATGACTACTCGTGATGATAGCTAGTTGCTAATTATCAAGGAATAAATAAATGCAAGTGTTTCCCCACGTTAAGTTTTCCATCAAACTTTAAAACTATTTTATGTTCTTCTGCTATGTTAATATTTTATAGCTTAGTATCATTTATTACATTTCTTTATTATGTAATAACTTTATTTAAAAATACTTCATATTCATTAGTTTTATTTGAAGTGAATTTTAAATGTGTACTATTTTTTATTAAAAGTAACTGAAGACTAATGCCATAGCATGTTATTGTCCTTATTTGAATAAAAAATATTTTATACTGTAATACTTTATGTTAAATAGTTATTAAGATATATTCATTTTGTACTTTTTTATATTTTACAATTATTTGATAAAACTACTTTATAAAAATTTTAAAAAATATAATAATGTAAGTTATGGTTCAATTAAAGAATAAAGACTAATGTTATAAAATGTTATTGTCCTTATTTGGATAAAAAAAATTTATACTGTAATACTTTATGCTAAATAGTGATTAAGACATATTTATTTTGTACTATTTTTATATTATGCAATTATTTGATAAAACTGTATTATAAAAAATATAAAAAAATTATAATAATTTATGTTGTGGTTCAATTAAAGACTAAAGACTAATGTTATAAAGTGTTATTGTCCTTATTTGAATAAAAATAATTTATACTGTAATAATTTCTGTTAAATGTTGATTAAGAGATATTTATTTTGTACTATTTTTATATTATGCGATTATTTGATAAAATTATATTATAAAAAATATAAAATAATATAATAATATATGTTATTGTTCAATTAAAGACTAAAGGCTACTTTTATAAATGTTATTGTCCGTATTTGAATAAAAATATTTTATACTGTAATACTTTATGTTAAATAGTTATTAAGAGGTATTCATTTTGAACTTTTTTTATATTATGCAATTATTTGCTAAAATTATATTATAAAAAATATAAAAAATTATAATAATGTATGTTATGCTTCAATTAAAGAATAAAGACTAATGTTATAAAATGTTATTGTCCTTAGTTGGATAAAAAATATTTTATACTGTAATACTTTATTTTGAATAGTGATTAAGAGATATTTACTTTGTACTATTTTTATATTGTATAACTAGTTGATAAATTTATACAAAAATTATAAAAAATTAAAAAATATAATAATGCATGTTATGGTTCAATTAATGACTAAAGACTAAAGTTATAAAATGTTATTCTCCATATTTGAATCAAAAATAACTTATACTGCAATAATTTATGTTAAATAGTGATTAAGATATATTTATTTTGTACTTTTTTATATTATGCAATTATTTGATAAAATTATTTTATAAAAATTTTAAAATTTATAATAATGTATGTTATGGTTCAATTAAAGAATAAAGACTAGTGTTATATAATGTTATTGCCTTTATTTGAATAAAAAATATTTTATACAGTAATAATTTATGTTAAATAGTGATTAAGAGATATTTATTTTGTACTATTTTTATATTATGCTATGCAATTATTTGATAAAATTATACAAAATTTATGAAAATTTAAAAAATTATAATAATGTATCTTATGGTTCAATTAAAGAATAAAGACTAGTGTTATATAATGTTATTGCCTTTATTTGAATAAAAAATATTTTATACAGTAATAATTTATGTTAAATAGTGATTAAGAGATATATATTTTGTACTATTTTTATATTATGCAATTATGATAAAATTAATTATAAAAAATATAAAAAAATTATAATAAATGTTGTGGTTCAATTAAAGACTAAAGACTAATTTATAAATGTTATTGTCCTATTTGAATAAAAATAATTATACTGTAATAATTTTGTTAAATGTGATTAAGAGAATTTTTATTTTGTACTTTTTTATATTATGCATTATTTGATAAAAATCCTTATAGGAGAAATATAAAATAATAGGGGTAATAATATATTTTTGTTCAATTAAAGATAAAGAGCTAATTTTATAAATGTTATTTCATTTAATAAAATATTTTATACTGTAATACTTTATGTTAAATAGTGATTAAGAGGTATTTCATTTTGAACTTTTTGTATATATGCTATTTATTATTTAAAAAAATATAAAAAATTATTTTATGTTAGGTTCTAAAGAATACTAATGTTATATGTATGTCTTAATAAAAAATATTTTATTCTTTATTTTTTGATTAACTTTTTTTGTACTTTTTTTAAATGCTACCAATTATTTGAAAAATTATATTCACGATTTAAGATTTAAAAATTATTCTATATGTATCTATGCAGATGCATTTAAGAGATGAATGATAAATTTGTACTAAAGATATTAATATATCTCTTTAGAAAATGGGATTATCTGTATGAATATGGAAATGCATCCAACTTTATCGATGATTAAAGTTTACTGAGAAAACAGTTTTATACTCATACCTGGTCCTAAAATCTATCTTAAGATGCCCTAAACTTTTGAGGCGAAATCATGAATTTCCATTGATTTCTCTTATCAGACTTTATCTCAGACATTTCTTGTCCGATAAGAAATCCTTGAGAGAGGAGAGATAGCTCTATCGCAGATGTAGGGGTGAGGAGATCCCAAATTTTATTTCTCGAGATTGCCAGAAATGAAACAGAGCGGATCTTTAGACGTAAAGGTTTCATTTATGAAGCATTCATTGGTTTTCATGCTATACTTATAGAGCTGATTTTTTTGCGGAGGTATTTCTTGGTATTTCATGGAGGATATGTAGAATCGGATCACTATTTATGTTTCAAATAAATACGATCCATTTTAGTTAGGTTAGTACCTCTTAATGTATGATCGCTTAATACAAAAATAAATTTAATTATTCTTTATGTCTAGGAGTTTGCATGCTGTCCTAACAATTCCTTTTTTTCTTTTTCATTTTTTTAAAGACTACCAAGTATTTTGATGGAAAATGCAGGTTATATTCACGATTTAAGTTTCGAATAAATACAGTTTCTGATTAGTGCCTATAAATGTACGACCACTTAATACAGAGATGAAATTCAACCCATAAATTTGTGACGGTTCTAACCGATATTAATAGATAAACGTAGAGAAATTTTATCTTTAGTACAGTATCGGGATACATATCAAAATCTTTAGTTGAAAAATTTGGGTTCACTAATGCGTCAAAAACTTTGAAATCAGTAGGGATTACATTTCACTGAGAAAAACATATATGATCTCTTCCGAAATAAACTTATTTATCCTTATATAGGGGAATAATAAACTCAGAGACTGATTTGCACATATACTGTTTATTAATAGCATGGGTTCTCACTATTCTTGAGAGTATTGATCCAATCCATCCCAAAGGAAGTATATTTGCTGAAACATTCCTTGAAACATATGATCTAAATTACATTCTCTGCAACCGTCACAATTTATAAACCGCATATTTACTAAATAAAACCCATTTACTATGCTTTATTACTTTCTTGTTATTTAAATAAGAGATAAAGTAAAAAATGCACATAGCAAAACCAGGATTGTGAAGAGAGTGTAGTAGTCCTGGGTTTTTCCAGTCAAAAGAAATACAATGAACCATCCTCTATATGTATCAAAAGTGTTTAAAGATAACTTACGTCTGTTGGAGATTCACCCAAATGCTGCGAGATTCCATATAACCACATTGCACCTTAAATTTGCTTTCTACTGAACCCATTGTCTGTCCTATATATTACATATTATACATGTATATAATAATTTATA
>CM063498.1:194642492-194657492 GCA_032207245.1 Pardosa pseudoannulata
CCATTTTTTGGCACATCTCGGTTGAACGGAGCTGGTTTAATCTAGACTGTAACACTAGAAGAGGTGTTAAGACTTTCCAATATGAAAGGTATTGCTGTTTCTTTAACACTTTGCACTACGTAGTCGTAAATATAACGACAACGGAGCTATGGTGCAAAATAAGCTATACTGCAAAGGTTTAAATATTTCATTTGTTTTATTAGACTTAAATAAGTTTCATTTGTACACCACGGCTAATAAATTAAAGATTGAAGTTCGGGGGAGATTTCTAACTTTTAAGTTACTATATGTAAGGATTTTCTTTAATTGCGAAGTCATTTCCAAACCTTGGGTATCATTGATGATAGAATTTGGACAGTAAAAAAACTAAATATTAAATAAAATTTGCAGCAATTTTCGGAAAAAAACATTTCATAAATATAAATTGACTCACGTTCATTTACTTTAATAAAAGCATATATGTAGATAAAAAATAAATTAAAAAATGATTTATTCAATACTGCCAAACCAAGTTGTATAAATAGCTTATCTTAAGTACTTGTTTGAAGAAGAATAACACAGTTATTAGTACTTCAAGTGTGTTATATGGCTTACAGATCTTAAGATTGTAAGCGTATGGGATATTAAATATCTGAAATAAGTAATAAGCTTATTAATATTTAATTTAATATCATTTTGTCATTGTTTAATAAAATTTGACAGGTAAATTTCAATAAATATTGTCATGAAATTTTATTTTAATAAAATATTTGTGAGAAAATTAAAATACACTTAAAATTTAAAACTACGAATTTAAGAGTATTATAAAAAATAAAATACAAACCAAAGAGTATTGACTAGAATTGAACCATCACCAATAATTTGCTTATATTTATTATGTGAGCTTGATTATTTTTTTTTCAAAGACGAGTTTTCAAAATAGCGTATATAGCTAAAATACCAAATTAATTTAAGGAATATCATGAATAAATTTTACCTGGAGTGCAGAAACTTGCTTTTAGGAGTTCAGTCCTTTGAGAAAGTAAATACGACTTAATGCGACGTTCTTCTTCAGTATATCCTATATATATAGACCTGAAAAAAAATTGTCAGATTAAACTTCACGTTAAATATATTCAAGAGAAATTCGTACCAACTATAAACGAGAGATAAAGCTTATCTCCTTCTATTAACTGGATCTTAAATCGAATTAAAAAATCGATACTGCCATATTTCGAGAATATCGATGAAACTCACTTCTTTTTCGGTATATCTAAAATTTCATTTATTCTTTTCTGCATATCAATAACGGAAAATCAAATAAGGCAAGCGAGATTCTAACAGATAAGACTGATGGTAGAATATATGAAACAGAAAATAAAAAAATAAATAAAATGGATGAAATAAATATAAAGAAAAATTAAAAATAATAAACTATGATTCGAGAATTTTATGGTTTATGAAGATGATATCAGAATTTTAAATTTGTGGGCTGACTGTTTTTTTAATTGTTATTCATTACTTTGAATTATACAACTAATTATATGCCAAAACTATTTTGTAAATTTAGACGATAGTAATGGTAATAATATACTTTTAGCTATCAAATAGTCAGTTTTAAATCCTTACAATCTATGTTTCACAAGTAAGGGAAACTAAGAGGCGTTTCTGCTAGTGTTTGTAGCATTGTATAAACTTTGTGAAATACGAAGTATTGTGGTAACAGCATTTGGACAACTTGTAGGTTGTCAAAAAGACTTTTTTTCATGTCATTTTTAATCCGTGAAAGAAAATGACCACAAGAGACTAGATCGGAACTATATGTTGAATAAGGGAAAAATGGGATTTGTTCTTGGGTTAGGTATTTAGTCACAACCAACGTTGTGTGCAGTTGTCTTAGCATTTTCGTGGTGGACGATTCTGCTGCAACTGATCTCTAGACCACAGTCCTTAGATCGAACACCGATCTTACGAACGTAGTTCACCCCTCTCTTCAAGTGCTTTTGTTTCAATCAATTTTGCTTCAACCACTTTAACTAAAACTGTTCATTCAGAAATGAAAATGGAACAACTGGACTTAAATTTAATCAGCAATCCCTGTTCAGAGCATCGCTGACTTATTCGTTGTTTTAAACCATTTTAATAGTCGATGGTCTTCTTTCACACGGATTCTTCAATTTACCAGCCTCTTTTATTGTGTACTCCTTGTACATTTGCGATTGCGACTACATTTCACCTTTGTAAGCCTATTTTAACATTATCTTACGACTATTACTTTTACGATTATTACTTTTTCTTACGACTTTTACCGAGTTTAATGTAAAATATTATTTATAGAGTTGCTCAATAGATGACTGATGTTAAGCGTAGAAAGCTTTTCTCACAATGGATTATTGTTAGGCCACTGGGCATGCCCCGTATATTAGAAGCATGTTCCGGGCTGTTATAAAACTTAACTGATCCCAATATAAATTCCAGAACTACCTGCTTATTTGGGGATTCACATGATTTGCCAGGAAATGCACAGAAAAAAAACTTTCTCGTTACTTCTAGGACATAACTTGTACAATATACACTAGGATTTTTTAGCCTTATAGTATTAGCTGCAAAAAATCATAAAATAAAATTAAGAATATATATTTCACACATTTGCAGGCCCAAAAACTTCAAGGGAAATTTTGAAATAAAGACGGTTCTTTATATGGCCAAAGTCAGTAAAAGCATTGAATACTGTTTTTTAGAAATTTAAATGCATACCTAAACTTTCATTCTAATTTTACTATTCATTTTTTATACATTTATAGATCTTTGGTTTACGTAAAATAAATTTTGAAAGGCTCAAGGAACATATCAAATTTCGATTTCTTTATAATAAAATTTTGAACGATAATAAGCTAAAAAAATCAGGATACTATGTTCTCTTTGATCCGGCTTTCAACGTGATCTGTTACATTAAGCTAAAAATTAATGTTCTTAAGCAATGTATAATAACAGCGTAAGACAAAGACTAACGGTTGATTTTATTAAAGGTTAAGAAATTTCTAGAAGCTAAATGACACAAAAAAATCTTGTTAGGGACTTTCGATAATGGAAATAAATGTCTTTCTCAAATATACACTTTTCCCCTACTCGAAAACTTGCAAAGCATTAGGAGTAACGTTAGGTAGTGAAAGCTCTGTAAAGCACTTTATTTCGATTTTCCATTAAACTCCATGTAGAGGTTGTACACCAGAAATAATTTTAATGTGTTTGCTGTATTCGTTTCTTTTTTATGAGGACCTAGAACGGTCATTACACAATGTAATAACCATTCAGGGCCCATCGATATAAAATTGTATTAAAACATATTGCATTAGAGTATATGGCTATATAAGCGAAGGCATTTATTTTATGTTAGAAAAAAAATAGTATAAAATTTTAAGAATGTAATTCCATAATTACTTTTTATGCCAATAAGAGAGAATTACAGAAATTTAATGAAAATATCCTCAACGGCGTATAAGAACATAATTCTGCATTCAATTCTGCCTAAGCGTAATATCTAAAGAATGAATTAAAAATTAGCTTATAATAGAAAATGGGGTTTGGAAAAAGATTTCTTTAAAGCTAATAAAATACAAGCTTATGAACTTTAAGAATTTCTTTTGTATTTCAAAGAAAATAACAAAAAACGAGATTTTTAATACCTAAGCTTTTAACAAAAATCTCAATGGGTGAATTTATTTAATAATTTATTTAATTTTTTAAATTTATTTAATAAGGAGTACTTGCGCATAGGTCAATTCTACGCTCTTTTTGACTTACATGACAAAACACTATATCCTTTAAAGTACAATAGGAAGACTTCGAACTAGTGTGAAGTGCTCAACTTTTTAATCAGTACAGTTTTCGGTTTTCAAACACGTTCTTCAGAGATATTTGTATGCCTGACATATATATGTTAGAAACTTCCCTGCAATACCTTCATTCAAAAATGACTGTAGAAAACTGAATTTCAGATGGTCCATTTAGGTGACTGTAGATCAACCAAAACGTGAGCACGAAAGTTCAAAAATAGGAGAAATAACTGTTGGATTAATATAAAATGCTGTTTCATTGTAATCTAATTCAGTGCTGAAAATATCTCTTACCTTAAACTTCTTATTAATTTTAAAAAATGATTATATTTGAAAATAATTTCTGACTGGAAGATATATCGTCACTTGTAGTAGAAAAAAATGGGAAGCATTTAAATGTTTTCTTTTTGGAAATCATGTAACAGCATTTATATGATTAAAGTTGACGAAAAGTTCTTCATTTGATTAAACTTGACAACAAAATTTATTTATGCCTTTACAATTGATTAAAAAGTGTAGATTTTTTATCATAGGTCAAGCATTTAAAATTTGGTTGGTCTCTAAAATATGAGATATCTAAGAAGTTTTCCTTCTTAAAAAGGATAACTTTGAAAGCAATTAAAATAATAAAGATTTTATTGAGACATTGATATTATTACAAATTAAATTTCGATAGTTACCAAATACCCGTTATTGATGGTTGGTTGGTTGTTTGAAATTTAGTGGCGCTAATTTCTCAAGGGACAAACTGCGCCAAAATACTCGTTATTGAGATATGTTGTATAAATATATTTGTTATTGAGATATGTTGTATAAATATATTTGCTATTGAGATATGTTGTATAAATATATTTGCTATTGAGATATTTTGTATACGTTAATACATTTAAACATATATATTTATGCTTTTTAGCAACTGAAATAATTCGATCAGTAGAAAATCCATATTTATTTGAGGACGGATGAAGATTTAGGGGACTGAAGTTGTTATCTGCTCACCGTTCGGGTTCAAAGACCTTCCTCTTTTACCCAAACCTCCTTGCTCGGGGTGCTTGCACACCATTCTCTTCCATTTTTCCATTTTTCTCTTTTTTGTGATGTGAAAAGAAGTGACCCATACTTGATTGAGGACAGAATAACATTTAGAAACACT
Organism: Pardosa pseudoannulata; assembly: GCA_032207245.1. NCBI lineage: Eukaryota > Metazoa > Arthropoda > Arachnida > Araneae > Lycosidae > Pardosa > Pardosa pseudoannulata. The sequence goes on from CM063498.1 coordinate 194,647,461, forward strand.
TTTGTCTGTACATCGAGATTCAAGACTTTATCCACTTCCGGTGCTCGAGAAATTCGACTACACCTATCGTTTTACTTCTGTATTTTTCACTTTTCATGATCTATAAAGTAGTCATCCATACTTGTTTGAAAGCCCTTACCTCATATTTTTGTCAGTACGCCATCAGGTTACAGGATTTCTCTTATTCTCTCACACTACATCGCACAAGATACCACATTACACCAATCCATTCACTTTCTGTCATTTTCTTTTTTATGTACTCCTCCAAACTTACTTAAAGGCAGAACATTTAGGCACATAGCTAGCACAAAGTTTTGGTTTTATGTCTTCCCTCACTTAATACTCTTGAACTAAGGTTACAATTACATAAATCGTCTAATTTTCCATACTTTTTATTTTTTACGATCCGTACATCCATATTTGCTTAAAGACAGCATAGCAGTTAGACACAATGTCCGTATAAAGTTCGAGTTCCTTATCTTGCTTCTCTTCCAGTACGTCTCCGCTTAGGCTATAAAGACACCAAGCAATTCTCTTTCAATATTTTTCATTTTTTTATCCTTAAGATAGTCATCTAAACATGTTTAAGTACTGAAGAATATATATCGGTTTTACAATTTGTTACCGTTTAATGCTCATGGTCTTGGAAAAGGTACGTCCCTCTTTCAGTACGCTTACCTTCAGGTTATTCGTACAATAATTTTTCATTTGGTTTGATATGTAGCGCTACAGTCTTTTTCTTTACTTAACGAGATCGGAACTTACTGCTTACAGTCGATTTAAAACGGCTACAAACGTCTATGATACAGTGGGATTTGAACACTCAATCTCAGGTACCTAAGATCAGCACCCTAACCATTCGAACAACGCTAGGATTTACTAATTTTTGGAGAGGTTCTTTTCAATAGTTATTGTGGTTCTTCATTCACTTATTTGTAGTTATCAGTAACTATAGGAAAGGTTTGTTGCAGTCACACATTTTTTTTTAGTTTGTAGTGAACTCAATAGATGGCTGTAGTAGTCAAGTAAGCACTAGATTGCAAAGCAAGTTGTGAAAATAATGTTACGTTAGCTTAGTGTTTGAGAAAAAAGAAATTAATGCTCATTAATAAAAACAAGGACAAATATGTCTTGATTAAATGAATTTATACAATTAAATAAATGCCTAAGGAATACAACTGTAATCAAATTATCATTTCTAGATATCGATGACTGCTCTCGAGTCGACGCCGGCACTGAAAAAACAAAATATGGCGATGATTTTTCTCAAAAGGTCTATCCCTCAAGCCGCGGATGACAGCAGCGTTCACCTTCATCTGTTCTCTGGTCACAACCTTGTCTTCTAAAAAGATCAGACTGCCTCGCGGAGAAAAAAAAATCCAGGGGACCACTCCATAACAGCAGGAGATCAGAAATTCCCCAAACCAACAGACCCTCCTATTGGTTAGGAGAAGTCCGAAGTTTCTTTCTCGTTCAAACAGGTCCTGTTCTGGTATGTCTTTCACGATGACTCGCGGGAAGAGGTAAAAAAACTGAACCGAATGTAACTTATTGTTACACAAGTGTACACAGATTTATAACTGAAGTGTCACTGCTATTTCATTAAGCTGAAAAATATAGAGTAAGATAAAATAATTAAACTTTTATATAGTTCATATAACTATGACTGACATTTGTAAGATAACATGTAGATTATACGGGAAATTCACAATTTTATATTAAATACGAAGTAAGTCTTACTGTAATTATATGACATTTAAAATACAATGCTTTAACCTTATTCTCGTTAATTTAACATATTTTTCTAAGAACTTAGGTTCTGTTTATTATTTTACCCTAATAAAATTCACTTTATCTCCATTCAATTTTTTTTAATATAGTATATCTGGAAATATGTATAGTTTTAATTTTTATTTTCTGAATATTATTGTTGTTTAAAAACGCTGATAAAAGAATTCAGAAATCCCATAATAAATCTTCTTTCCTTAAAATATTTAAACCTAATAGGATTACGATTTTAAATAGTTAAAAGCGAATTACAAAACAGACGGTTCAAAATGATTCTGCTGATTTTAGGTTTTCCTAATAAAGTCTTGAGTTAATGTACAGGAAGAATGTACTATTAATGTAATGTTATTAATATTAATTGAACATAAGAGAATTGAGCTTTATTTTAAAATATAAAATCTTAAAATTTTATATGAAAGAAGTATTTACATCTATATATTCATATAACTTTTACTGTCGATTCTAAAGGAATAAATTTTAAAATTTGTCAGTACTTTACTTTTTTTCCTTTCAACATTCTAATAATTTTATGCAGTTTCATATAAAGTGTATTAATAATTTAATGTTGAATAATATTGAAATCATGTTGAAATATTTCTTTTTAATACAAGTAACTAAGCTTTAAAATTTATCGAATAAAACCAATTTAAGGAAGACAGTACCTTTCAATTTCAAATGTCTTCATTGAAATAGCATATATTTGTATAAAACATAACTGCTTATTTAAAAATAAATTTTCTTTACTTTTTTTCCTTTCAACATTCTAATAATTTTATTCAGTTTCATATAAAGTGAATTAATAATTTAATGTTGAATAATGTTGAAATGATGTTGAAATATTTTCTTTTAATACAAGTAACTAAGCTTTCAATTTATAGTATAAACACAATTTAAGGAAGATAGTACCTTCCGATTTGAAATGTCTTCATTGAAATAGCATATATTTGTATAAAAAATAACTGCTTATTTAAAATTAAATTTTCTTTAGATCATTTTACAGGGATTGGTTTTATATAACTTTATCGTTTCGTTTCATTATATGGTACAAGTTATTTAAAAAAAATTGTATACACAACGAAAAAAATTAGAAATCCTTTTATCTTCAAAATAGCTTTTAAACTTGTAAAATAGAAACTTATTTTTTATCAAATATTTCTAATTAATTTTTCATTGTATGAAACACCATTATATTGACAATGTAAAAGCTCAATCTAGAATAGGCATCCTATGAGAGCATGCGTTCGTCTTTGGCACATTTTTTTTCACTTGGCGATAATTTCTATGAAAGTATAGTAACCTGTGTATAGTTGTCTTTTGACTCTAAGTAGCTACGATCGCTTTCATTTCAACTACGTGTTTAACGTATTTTGACCGTTGATGATTTGTTATCGGTGAAAATAAAAAAAAATATTTTAAAGAAATAAAAAGCAGCCTAGTACATAAACTGTTTTTTCTTACATTTATTTATTTATTTTTAAATAAAAGCGTACAAAGTCATTTAAGAAAACAAAATTATTAATTATAACATGAAACTTATTTTTTATTTATTTTTTGTAATACTGTATATAATATATATTTATCAAAGATTATGGTTTAACTATATTCGGGGAAAAAGTGTTTAAAAATAATACCAAAAAAGAATTTATTTAAATGAGTGTTTCGACATATGTTACAATGAAACTCAAAAAGAAAAATGTTATAAATTCATGAAGTTTCAGTAATTATAATTGAAAATTGAACAGTAGCTCAGCAGTCCAAGAAAAATTAGAGTCATGTACGATTTTTTCAAAACATATTGTTATGTATACGTAATTAATAAATAACCCAAATTTATATTTTATACCAGAAAAAATAATCATTAACATTAATACTTTATTTGTCCCAAAATTTAACTAAGTAATGCCTTCACGTCACATCAAACTCATTTTGTAAATAAAAACTTTAGTTAATATGTCTTTAACTGCAAGATATAGTATAATATGTATCAAAAAGTACACTTTTTAAAAAGGTTACAGTAGGAGAAAAATGAGAAAATTACGCCTCATATGAGACCACGGTTGTAAAACATACATTAGTGTACAAAATTTTCATGTAATTTATATCCCAGCAACGTAAATCTAGAAAAAATAAATCTCATATTTATTTTTGACATCGACAAAAGTTCTTCCTATTAACGGTAGAAACAAAAAAATATTCGATATTTTTCCGAGACGAAGTACATTATTGCTTACGTACAGTATTTGTAGATGAAAATAAAACGAAATATACTAGGATAAAAATGAATTCACTATTTCTTTATATTCGAAGGGCTTCATTCGTTGAAAATGCATTTCAAAATAATGCCAAAAGAGTTTATTTAAATGAAAAGTGTTTATACGGATGTTGCAATAAAACTCAAAAAGAGATATGATATGGACTCGTGAATATCCATCAGCTGCATTTTGTAGACGTTTGAAGCATATTAAATATTTCATAAGCTATCATGAGTCTCTTTGGCATTTTTATTAAGCTCACAAGAAACTCTTGGCTGTGTTATGAACTATTCCTTTGCCGTTTCCTTTCTGTGCTGAAAGTATCAAAATAAATCACAATCATTCATCAAAATATATTCTCCTTTTCTCCCTTTTTCCTATTATATTAACATCTTCATAAATTTAGAGCTTTTTAAAATACTATTAAGAGAATAAATTTCAGAATTTCGAAATGTTCTATAGTGCCGTTTTTATTTATTGTAATAGAAATATTCTTGTTACTTAGGGAGGCATCAAAATAAATCAAGCTTTTCGTCAACAGTACGAATTTCATTTTTCTTCCATCCAAATAAATAACAATATTTGATATATCTCAAATATAAATTGGATATGATTTTTTACTTTTTTAATAAATGTTATAGAATCTCGTTGCTTTAACGGCAAATTAAGTGCACGTCAATCAATACTTCCCTAAAAAATACAATTTTAGTACATTTTCTTTTATTGGAAAAATGATGCTATATTTACAGTTTAAAAAAAGTCTTAATACATTTAGTGAAATCTCTAAAGAATAAGGTTAAATAAATATATTACAGGCATTAATATTGACAATAGGCCCTTAAAATAAATATGTTCGACATCATTAATTTATATTAAACTTTCAGGTATGAGTAAAATAAGGACAATATTAACACAGTAATAAATTTAATAGAAATTATGAAATGAGTTTTAAAGCCTGTAGAATTTTGGCCTTAAATAGTTATGTGGATAGAAACCAGTGTTTATTTCATTCGTCATGTCAATAATTGACATTTTAATACAGTCTCAGGCTTTCCTTAAACTGATACACGAAATTTAAAAAAGTTTTTTTTAAAAGTACAGTCTTAACCTGATAAATAGACAAAATAAAAGATTGCGAGTTTGGATTGAAATAATATAGAGTTACATGTTAAACGGTTACAAGGCAACTGTACAGAGCATAGAGCATCATCCCATATTTATAACTTTAGAAATATTCAATAAAACCGTACCTAAAAGAAAGCTAAAAGCAGTACCAATCACAGTTAAGCAAATAAAAATATACAATAAACAACAAAATTCACAGAAAATCTGATGCAATGTAATGCTGCGATTACAATATTCCAACAAACCAAAGTTAAGAAACTTTTTACTCCAAGAAGTACAAAAACTCAAAAAGCATCATCATCAAGTCTATACCTCACCAAATTTACAATTGAGGTGTGATCACAAAGCCATTACAGAGCAAAACGAAAACCGTTCCACTTCTAGTGTTAAAATATATCATTACTTTCTTGTGATGTGGGAAACCAGTAGCAAATTAATAATTTTGTTAGAGAAACATAAATGGTTGTGATTCCTGTAATGATACTCTTTTTTGTTAGCACTAAGAAGAATTAAATTTGAGGAAACAGGTTTTACATATAAGCATAATTTTTAACACATTACATATTAATTTTCTTTATTTCTCTCCCACGCACACCCTAAAATTCATTGCCCCTGAATCTCCTTAAAATTCTTTCAATTTACGTTTAATTTGCTAATTATTATTTTTCCAACTATCCGAATTAAAACAATGGACGATTTTTCAAAATTCAATTCCGCACTTTTCAGAACTAAAAATTGTATTAATAATTTCTACATATGCTCATTTCTTAACCAGCTTTCCTTTCTACCATGAAAATCTAAAGACTTTTGTTATCTGTATGCAATCTTTTCGTCCCCATTGATAACATGCCACAAAAGAGCTGCTGACTTAAATTTGAATCTCAGGTGAAAATATCAAACTGATCCCACTCACTAGAAGGGCATTTTTACAAATCATCAGATTGTCGCTTGCCTTTGAAAGATTTATCAATAAGTTCTTTGATTTTAATATGAAAATACATTTAAGTATCTTCCTGACCTTTTCCAGTAAAATTGCATGACACAACATAACTTCCATTACAAATCATCAACTGTCCTCCTCATCCCGTCACTCGATTTCATATATTTCTCCCTATATTTCACCAATTTCCCTCTTCTTTTTCATCTTTCCCACATCTTCTCACTCTCGATTTACTCTCACTCTCCCTTTCTTTCCCATTTCTCTTTCCTTTCTCACACTCTCTATATTTTTTTTACATCACTATCTTTTAAACTCCAATCCCTCACTCTGTTTTGTCCCCTGACTTTCTCTCACTCTCTATTCTCCTTGTATCTCTCAATATTTCTCTCGCAGTTTTCTATATATGTGTCTTTTCTCACTTTTTAGCTATCTATCTCTTTGCTATCTCTCGTTCTTTTTATCTTCTCTATTTCTTCTTTCTTCTATCTCTATCTTTGTTTTCTCTCTTTTCACTCTCACTCTATTCTTTGTTTTTCTTTCTCTTTAAATCTCCTTTTCTCCCTCTACCACCTCTGTTTATATTTTCTCACTCTCTTTCTCTCCCATTCCACTCTTTACTTCTATTTACTCTTTTTATATCTCTATCCTATATTTTAATAGTATTTGTCTATCCTATTTTTTTCTCTTTAAATCGTTCTTCTCTCTTTCTTTTTCTTTATATATCTTAATATCACTCTCTTACTATGTCTTGTCTCCTTTTTTTATCTTATGTCACTCTTTATCCACATCTCTGTCTCTATCTGTCTCTCTCACTCACGTACACAGATAGATGTGCATGTACATGATCAGTTTTCTTTTAAATTGGTGTATGTACATTTTATATTTTGTGGAGTAATTTCATGGTTTCTTTTGTGTGGAAACAATATTAACAAATTATTATGTACTTAATTTATGCTTTCCAAATATTAAATGGTCAAATAACACTGTGGTAATTAAAAAAAATAAGTAAAATTATATAGCAAATATTTTAAATGATATATCATGCCTTTACTACTCTACATTCAAAGCAGTTATATTTGTAATTTCATTAATTGCATAAATTTTTATTGACAGAATTAACAAAATAATTATTTCTTGATGGAAATGTTTATAAATAAATAGCTCATAGAAAATTGCATTCATTGTTATCATTAATCTTTCTCTAGAAACGAACTGCGCTACTCTCGAAAGAAACGACTCCTTCAATAATATATGCTATTTATAGAGTGCGCTTTTGTCAATTTTTAATTATTTTATACTAGTATACCGAAGATCAAAATATCTTAATATATTTGCTTTAAATAAAGAGTGTTTGGTTAAAAGTAAATCGTTTCAAGCAGAGAGGGTTGTTCATTAAAGGAATAGCTCGAAGCAGAATCTCGCAGGAAATGAAGGCCATTCCGAATCCCAAAATAAACCGTCCTTTGTCTCCCGGCAGCCTTTGTATCGGGGGCACGAATCTTGAGAATTTCCGGATTGTTAGTTCCCTTCTGAAGTCCTCCTTTTCAACCTTGAGCACAGTTCGCGGTGCGTGCGGCTCTCTCTGAATGCTGGAATCAGCATCTCTTTGTTACACGGGCGCAGGGACACAGAAATCCCGAGAAAATTCAGCTTTTGAAGGAATTCTTGTGAAAATTAAATAAACGATCAGCCGCATTCAAGGAATCAACAATTGTCAGAGTAATTTGTAGTAACCACTTCAATTTTATACTGTCGTCCATGGACTATGCGTTATACCTTGCCAACTTTGTGACACGCATTCTTTCTAGGCAATAAAAGTTCCTACATAAAGGTTACATTTTTCCTAAATTTTAATTAGCTTTTAGATTATATTACACTAAATATATAAGCAATTTTTGAATTTTTAAAAGCTCTGAATTTATTTCTTATTTCGAATCGCAATCATGCTATAAGATTGAACATAAAAACTATAGTACCGATTTGAACCGTTCTGCTTATTACTCCTTAAAATGTTTAAACATTATAAATATACATTAAGAAAATAATTTAAATATTATCCTTAAATTTTATCCATATCTTAAATTTTATCCATAAGTCACGGTTACAGAAGGTATTTCGCACTTAATGAAAATAACTTTTAATCTACGTTTCTTGTCGGCATTTTTTAAGAAACATTTGGAATTTTTATTATGATAATCTGTTACTGCTTCCTTTAATGTAGAGCCGAGCGATGTCCGAATGGTTAGGGTACTGGCTTTCGGTACCGGAGTTCATGGGTTTGAATCCCACTGGGGCATAGATGTTCGTAGCCGTTCGGAATCTGCTTTAAACTGTCCAGGTCTCATTATCCCTCGTGTTGCAAAAAGAAGACCGTAGCACTCCAAATCAAACCAAACCTTTAATGTAGAACATAAAAGTAAATACATTTTTAAAGATAGGTTCTTTAGTTGATATATGTCTAATTTTAAGCACTACAATCTCTGGGCTCTACACTTTATTTATCATATAATTTTCGTATATGGTCATATCAGAAAATTAGAAAAATGTGTAAATATTGAGATATTTTTTATAACTAAATAGGAATAAAAAGCATCTATTCATAAGTAGCAATGAAAAAATTGATACATTAATTTGCTCAAGAACGAGTTTAGATATCAAGTAAATGAAGTCTGATCCTAAAAGAAAATTCAACTTTAAGATTTCTTGTATTTCAAAGCTGAATGTCGTGTTACTTTGAAATTAAATTGCCCATAAAGTTAAGAGTACTTAGATATGTTTAAGCTTAAATTTCATCTACTTTATTGAAGAGATACTGGTGTAAAACAAATTGCATAAAATTGACTGATGATAATAACTGATGATAAATAAAAATTTGGGTAAATGATATAGTTGTTATACGATATAATTGTATTTACGTATATGTAAATAAAAAATAACTTTTATATGTGAAAAATATTTTTCAATGAGCAAACAGTTTCTAAAGATATTCTTCAAAGCTATAAGGTTTTGCTTCAACAGTAAATAAGAATTTAAAAGGTGCATGTACATTTAATATTAAATCCCTTTACTCTCTGAAGAATATTTTAGTTTATACTTTAAAGCAAAAAGCCTAACCTTACATGGAAAGGACACCAATAAATTTAAATTTCATGAGGACAAAGTCTCACTTCTAAATCCACTGCCTCTTATTTGGCAAAGAAAGATCCAGAAACAGAAATAACATGTATGTCATTTAATAAAACATCCGTAAAACAGCCCACAGCTTCACATATAAACATTTGTAATTTCGGTATGTTACAAGTCCTAGGTAAAAAAGTTCCGGCAAAACTAAAAGGGTTATAGAAAACAACGTAAAAAGACTGGGATAAAGTTTTTACCATTAAAATGTTCAATCTCCCTTAAGGTTAGAGCTAAATCTATTGTCCCGAGATGTTTTTCTTTGAAGTAGTAGCTTCTCTGTATCTATAAAGCATCTGGTGGTATTAGTTTTTACTATGTTTAACCCTCCGAGTGGAACACACCGAGGAAAAAATGTTTCCAAAAATAAGCTAAAGTTTCGTTGTGTCAGTGACCAAAGTGTTCTATGATTTTTTACTTCACCCTTTGTCGACTAGATTGGAATACGGGAAACCCACCCTTGTTATTGTCCCTTTACTTCCGGTTATAAAGAGATATATAAATAGACATTATAGATTGTTAAATTTTAATACACATAAAGCTTGTCAAGTCTCGAAGATCATCCCCTAAGGAATAATTTATTCTAAAAGTACAAATAAAAATATTCTGAGAGAATGATTTATATTTTTTTACAAAAGTCATCCAAGCTATTTAAGTGGTGTAATTAGAGATACACCTGTTACTGCAAACGAAATACTACGAAATAAAGATTTGCAAAGCCATGAAAAGTTATCAGCGTCTTTGTGCCTC